>CM076579.1:1281765495-1282365495 GCA_034641835.2 Pinus albicaulis
TCTTTGAAGAGGAAAGTGAACATACATAGTTTTTAGCTCAACATCCTTTTCTCTGTAAGTGCTTCACCAGAGTATTTCAGAATTTTATCACAGTTTTGAACAATGAATATTTACACAGCAAGAACACGGTTTTATATATATGGTGATAGAGTTTTAATATGTTTTTTTTTTTGGACTGTGGTATCAAAAAATTTTATCAGGTCAAATGTCGAGCAACTCCTTTTGATTGAAACCTTTAACCCTCACATGAAATCCACCAATATGAAATTATATATGAACTTCACCACTCAACAGTTTGCGAAAAACTCAAGGAAATCTTGTAAGTACCTCTGCAGATTGGTGAATGATCCTTTGAAGACAACGAGCAACCATGAGGAGTGTTTTGGAGGTGTGTTGAGCCGTCAACAAGTGCGCGGCACTTTGGAAGAAAAGAACGCTGCGCAGGAATACGGTCGGGTGGCCTGTCGGGTCGGTGTCGGGCGCCCGTGACCGTGGCTATAGGAGTGCCGCGCATGGCTATAGGAGTGCCACGCGCGTGTGTTGCGCAATTTAACAATTCTGCCCAGGAGCTCCGCGTGCTTCTACAGGAGCACCGCGCAGTGAAAAAAAACCTGGAAATTCTGCAAATCTGTCTTGAAACCTCATTTGATGCTTGGAACCTGTAAAGGGAGGCTCGATTTTGCCACTTGAATTCACGCTTTTGAAAACATGAAAACCCCTAATGGTCACTTTGTCAACTGAAATGAAATCGAACCTTTTGGTTGGTCTTTGCAAAGGCTTTCAAAGTTATTTTTCTTTCTTCAATACGACCTTTGGTGCACTTATGAAACTTGGATTTCGAAATGATGTTGGCAGTGGGGTTTTTTGTTCTTTTAAACCGTCTCAATATGAACCAACCTTTTTATAACAAGCAAACCTATTTTGAAAAGGTTAAACTGTTTTCACTCATGCATATAGATTTGAAAAGGTGACTTTTGCTAACATTGTCTTCTTTGGTGATTATTTAGCACAGAAGCTCCAACTTTAGAAAATAACCTAATGAATTGTAGACCATCCTCTACCACTTGTTTAACACTGTAGGTGATATTTATGTAAAATTCCCTTCGAATCTGTTAAAAAGTACTGAAAATTGCTTTGTTATTTGAAAGGAGAGGGCTTATCTTCTTAACTTGGTTTGACAATCTCTGCCTCCAGGTGTTTCATCAGTTTTTCCCCCAACTGTAGGTGCCAACAATTTACTTGGATTTATTCAGACTTTGCCATGGTCTTTTGATTAAGAAGGGCGCATTTTTCCAATACACTTTCTCTGCTCAAATCGTATCACTATGATGTATTTGTCCCTTGAATAATGAAGCCCTGAATTTGTCTTAAGCTTCCCAAAAACTGACAGCATGTGAAAGCATCTCTTTTTCCTATTATGAACAATAGTTTCAACTGTAATGTCTCTTGAGGAAATAATCCAGATTTTCTGTGTCAGCTGTTATAAACATTTTTGAAAAGGCACCTGTCTATAAATGGAGTTGCTTTCATGTATGACATACCTTTCCAAGGCTTTAAAACTCATATAATAACCTTTTTATACCTTTGTGTTGAGGAGGGAAGTATGTGAGATGTGAAAAAGCAACTATAATTACTCACAGACACCAGGCTTTTATTAGCTGTTTTGCTTCTAATGAAACTCTGAAAACACCAACCCTGCTGCATCTGAAGAATACACTTGTCTTTGTGGTGGAGTGTGGATTGCAACACCTGGACTTGCACTGGCACTTTGAATGATATCAAGATGGCTTACGTCTGGGTGATGTGTACTACTTGCCTGTTTTTTCTCTATGTTTATCTAGAAACCATAGACTTTCTTTCACAACCCAACAGAAACATAAGAGTACACAGAGGTCATTTTTTACTGAAGTGTCTTCTTGCTCAACACTGATTTGAGCCATTCATACTAGCACCCCTGCAGAGATGTTTTGTTACAATAGCTTTGATCAATGGAGTCTCTTTTTGTTGCGCCATGATGATGATGCTTGAAACTTCAATTTATCTTCTTTCGTAGGGCACAAGACGAAAAAATCTACTTTCACTTGATTTCAACATTTCAGATCTTAACCCTGTTTTGATCATCACTTTCCCTCAGAAACCTTGAGTCACTGTTTCACTGTCTAGTAAAAAACAAACCCGTGCTTACAGTCAGTTTTGCAATTCTTCAAGTCAACATTGGCCGTCGCCCTCTGCTTGTAGATGAAGGATGCACATTAACCCTCTACTTATAGATGAAGGAGGTCCTTGGCCATGAAAAATTCAAGTTTGTTTGACAGTATTGTCTTTCTTCTACTGTGTTTTCATGCTGAATGAAGCTGCAAGGTCTTGATGAGAAACTCTCTGTCCTGCAGATATATCTCAGGCTCATGCTCACATTGAGAAGCAGCTGTTCTTCTAATGTGGAGTCAAGAATTTTCTTCTGAGATGATGACATGTTTCTTGTGCTTGTAAAATTCATAAACAGTGCAAAACACCTAATAATCAGCTTGAGACTGTGGTCTATGCAGTGCTGAGACTTAGGGGTGTGTAAGTGGCGCGACTTAGAGCTGTGACTAATTTCATTAGTAGAGTGGGAGGTCTGTTATGATTGGTCTGTAGCAGATGGAGGTTTTTGGCCCTTTGATGGTTGCCAAGGGTAAAATTCCTTAAAGCGCCACTTCCTAACTTAGGGGAGGTTTTTGAAACAGACTTGGATTGTCCTTTTAGAGCTGACAGGCAGACTTAGTATGGATGGGGTTAGGTAGGATTGGATAATGGGATTTCAACTTGTCATGGACGAACTGAAAAGTAAGGGGAGAAAAAAGTTTTAAGGGTGTTTTCCCAGCTGGAAAATTTGAAAATTTTTTAAGATCAGCTGTTGGAAAACTAGGCTGTTAAACTAGTCATCACTAACAGGTAAAAAATACTGATGACTAACACGACATAGGGGCTAATCCCATTTCAAATCTAGGCCCGATGACGATGTGAACCATTGATTGCACAGGCGGTGGGTGACTTGGATCTCTTCCAATGGAAAGGAGCACGTTAACATGCTCACAAATTCACACCCAACGTAAAGGATGACCATTATATGGGTGTAAGATGGACGACCAAGATGCATCAGGAATAGGCCAAACACTTATCATCTGAGCACATTGGTGCCCGATGATGCGTCCAGGGCATCGATTTAAAAATAAATGGTTGAAATATTTCAGATAGGATGGAAGGTTAATTTCATTAGATAAATAGGGTTGACTAAAATATAAGCAATCCATGGCTCGATAAATGAGTGTATATCGTTGATCATCATGAAAGGTCATGATTAAACTCGAATTTTATTATCTGATTATCTGAATTGAATATTATGTCGATTAAAGTTGCAGAAGGATAAAAGACATATGCGATTTATTTTAAGTGTGTGTTGGAAGTATTACAACTTAAGAGTAGGGTAGAGTTAGGCTATAACACATCCAAAAGGAGGTTTTGAATGTTTTCTTTGAAATAAGAGACACCATGTTGTTGGCCACTGTTATGTGATCCAACGAGGAGGACCGAGAGGATAACTAGATCATGATTGTTCCCATTTATATAATCCAAGATAGGTGGCAGTTTAAGTATGCCTATGACATTTGAAAAAATAAATTAAAGAATTCATTGATACTAAAAATGAATCACAAGAATCAGTACATATATCATGTCATTGAGAAAAATATTGTAGAATAGTTGTGTGAATGAAAACATTACGGGTAATTGTAGGGTGGGGCATAATAATAAAATTCCTTAATGTCCCATTTATAGGTGAAATTTTGTGGGCTTTTGTGAGCTCTGTTAGCCATCAGTAAATTTTGTCATAAGAAAATGATGGCTAAAATAAGCCTTGAGCCTTCAAGAGATTGTTTCATACAAAACTGCTCATTCTTGAAGTCTGATTTTCCTTACCAGTCATTGTTCCCTAAGACTGTTGTTCCCTTGAAAACTGTCTCCTAAACAGCCCCATTTTTCATCATCTCATTCACTGATTTTTTTCTCTTATTCATCCTCCATTTTCTCTAAAAAATCTCTTTTCCTCCTTCTAATTTTCCCCTCATCCTTCTCATAAAACTTTCAAAAAATCCTTTGAACCATAGAACTCCTTTTTATATGGTTTATAACCGTTCCTTTTCTTTTATCGAAACTCGGAAAAACCTTCAAAAAACTTAAAAAACGCATAAAAACCTTTTCCACCCTTTTATGGGCCTTAAGCCCCCTTCGCTTAAAGCCCTTGGCCCCTTTTTCACCATGTGACCTGGTCCTGTGACCAAAGCACTAAGCCCCATGGCCTATCGGCCTTTTTTCTTTCATCGCAACCTTTTTTCCTTTGAAAAACTTCTTTTTACCGATGCGAAGGCCCCGATCAAAATCATCGCATATCGACAAAATCACTTTTCATATGCCCGGGCCCTTGTCCCGCTGATATAGGATAAGCCCTTTCTGGCTTAGCCCCCAGTTCCTTTTTTCATCATATGGCCATGTGCCCATGAATGGGTGCTAAGAGGTTATTGCATCACTAATTTATCATCGCATCGCAGAAGTTATATCGCATCGGCGCTATTTTCGTTTACATTACCTCACTCCCCGCCGATGTGATAAGTCCCTCCTTCCATTGGCCCCTGGTCACATACTAACCATATGACCATACCCCAACACCTGTACTTAGCCCCCATTGCATCGACGCTGCTACAAATTCATATGCCTTGGACTTTGTCCCGCCGATATGTCGATATGCGATAAGCCCCCCTACCTTTGGCCCCTAGTCACATACTTCTCCATAGTACCATGCCTCAGCCCCCATCACATCGGCAAAACCCATTATCTCTCCATTACACTTCTCCTTTTTCCTGCTAATGTTTTGATCGCCCAAGCATAATTATCCATTCATCCCCACTGTCGAGCCATCTCATTCGATGGCTCGCATTTACCCTAACCTCACTCGTCACCAATCGACCATCCTGCTACCAAATAAAAGAGCTGACGTAATACCCATGTCATCACTACGGTCCGACATCCCAATACTCAACCACCCCTCCTACTATTGCATAACAACTATCCTCCACTTCAAACTCCCGCCATGCAACTTGTTCATCCTGCCCAACCCGCACCATCAGATCTCCTCCCCCTCATCTGATGGTGTGCATTCCATATCGCACAATTTCTCTATCCCGGGTTTAACACTCAAATTTCACGCGATACCAATGGTATCAAAAAAACCACGCGGCGCAATATCATTGGATTGTGCTCGATTCATCCAAAACCACTTACCACCCAAATCTAATGTGATAACCACTCACGGTATTTCCAAATTCTCTCTCGCCCAAATTTGTGCCAAATACCATTTTAAATCGGATTTTCGCCGATTGTCTTCGTTAAACCTTTTATGCCTGCTTATTCACCCTCTCTGCACTGCTCCTCTGCCTCCGATTACCTTTGTATGCATTTTTTCCCTCCCTTGTAGGATTTTATAGTAAGTTTGTGGCTTTTGCAGGTTTTTATGACGGTTATTGAGGCCAACAGTCTTCTCATGGTTCGATAAGTAGCGCAGTCAAAGGTCATCACCTTCGAAGTCAAAGGTATTGCTCAATAAAGTTCTAGAGTGTACATTCGAGCTTTTTATCCATGTTACATCGACATGGGTTATTTGGGTAGAACCCTCCATGCGCAAAAGTTCCCTATCTACAGAAAAAGGAGGAAAAAACCGTAAAGACAAAGGGTGAGGATCGAAGATTTAAAGAAAAGATGAAGATTAAAGGATTAAATCCTATTGTGTTAAGGTTAAAACACAGCACAGAGATCAGCACAGTCAACATATTAGGATTAAAGACTCCGAGATAATTATGAGCGTATAAAGCAGAATCACAGTTATAATAGTGTTTTAAAGCCACAAAAGTAGACAGATTAGCAAAAGGAGCCTCCAAATGCCACATCATTAAGGCAATAAAAGCCAAAACTGCCACCTACAGGTTTATTTCCTCGAAAGAAGGCACCATGAATGCACAGTCAGGGATATTTTAAAAAACAGCTCAAAACTAATGATCAGCCTACCAAAAACACTCAAAGTCAAAAAAGGCAATTGAAGGTGATGAAATTTATTGTAAAATTGATTAAAACAAATAAAATCATTCGAAATTTTCTCCCTTAGGCCTCCCAAAGTTTTATACACCATTACTCTATATTAATTGAACAAATGAACCCTTATTACACTCCACCTCCTCATTATTCTATAAATACTTCTGTAGAAGACATTATAGAGGTTAGTCTTTGGATATCTGTTGCATGTAAATATCTTTTGAAGCTGCTGTAACTCTGCTTGTAATTGAAGACACATAAGCTGAGATGACAAGTTTGAAGCTGTCGAGACCCACTGGACTTGAAGATTGTAACTGGTTTGAACATCAAATACAAATAGCTGATTTATGGGATCTTGGTCTATGTCAATGGTGATGTGTTTCTCACTGTAAATTGTTATTTTCTTATTGTTTCCATTTTGTCCACTTTTCTCTGATAAAGAACAAAAAACATAGATTAGGATTTACTTCTGAAGTACCCTAAGTCTCGCTGATAAATCTTTATCATTTATGCTTTCTGCTAATTTTTTATTTAAAGATGATTCAATAGAGTATAACCAGTGAAGTGTTGGTAATCCCACATTTCCTGAGTACAACTTGAGATATCGTCTTTGAATGTTCTTGTTAAGTTTGCTAATTAAATCTAGACAAGTCTATGGTTAGCCCTGTCCTCTAGTTTCTTCTCCAACAGTTTCTTTGAAAAGTTCCCTTAAGATTATGTTGAAAGCAGGCTAGTTTCAAAGTACTTACCTGATATTAGACTACTTTTTATGTTTATCATGAATGTTTTCCCTTTGAATATGCCAAAAGTAGGCTAATTTAGAAGTCTTTACTTGATATAAAGCTATTCTATGTTTTTTAATGTTTTCTCTAGAAAGTATATCAAAAGTAGGCTAGTTTCAAATTATTTACCTAATCTTAGATTACTTTTTTGTTTTTCCTTAAGTGCATGTCAAAAGCAGGCTAGTTTCAAAGTAATTACCTGATCTTAAGCTGTCCTTTGTTCCCTCATCTATTTGACTTCCTTCACTTCATTTCTTACTGTTTCATTCCATAAAATCAACTTAAAGAGATCCTTTGACATAGATGACTTGCCCCATGGACCACTCTTGAAACTTTTTGTACAATTAAATCCTCTTATGACTCCATAGCCCAATGGATTGATGTTGTTCCTTGCTTATCTTATCAGCTGAACCATTCTGTCACTTACTCACACCTTCACCCTTCATAAAGACTTCCTTCATCTTCATGCTATCCTGCCCAACCAAACAAACAACAACCCTTGTTCTTCATAACTAGCCTAAAATCATACTTAAGCATAAAGAAACATCTTTGAGATACACATACATAGAGAGATCCCTCTCTGAATCTAGGATGGCTAGGTCCTCAGATTCCAAAATGGTTTTGATGTAGGCTCTGCAGCGTTTGTACTTTCCAATCTTGCAAACTATGGAGGCCCTAACATACTAGGGAATATTTTGAGTAAAAATCCTTAAAACAAAACATTCAATATTCAGTACAGAATGAATAGATTTCTTCAAGCACTACCAAGCTTATTGGTGATCATGATAAGACTTGTCTGAATCAGTGGCAATCTAAGTACTTCTTAGGATTCTGATAGACCCTCATCAAACCTTGGAGAAATCAGCTAGTAAGCCACAAAGTGAACTCTGTTTGTCTCATCACCGTAGCTAAGTGTTGAAACAGATATAGGACACTCTCATAACCCACAGGACTATTAAAAACTCAGAAAACCCAAAAAAAATTTAGATTGGTATTCAAACCTATTACTGGTTGTGGACCATAAAACATTTTACCTTCTAAAAGCTAAAAAATTCCACCTGGTGACTCCACTAGCTTCCAATAGGCCTATTACTCCTCCAGTCTTTGCAGAATCCTTTGGGAATGCATTGAGAAAACCCAATCATACTGTTGGTGGACAACATGATTCAAAAATTCCATCTGGCGACTCCAAAACTCCAAAAATACCAAATGACTCCACTGGTAGAAGACTATGAACTAGTTGTCTAGATACAGTGACCTCTTTGTACAAACATGGATCCAAGTATAGACCTAGAAGAAAAACTACTGGTCATGATGGAAAAGATGATGTACATGCTTGGAAAGAGAATGGATAGGTATGAGGCTAATTTAAATATTGGTGATCTAGAGAAACCTATGCCTTTCCTTGATCAAACACAAGCTCAATCACTTCAAGACCTAGACAATGAGAAAGATTATAGAGAAAACAATGAAGAAAGTTCTCAAGAAAGTCCTGATAGCATACCTCTATCTTGTATAGCACTGTTAAAGGAACTTCATGACCAAAATATAAATACAATAATGAGCAGTGCTTTGAGGAAACAAGTAGCCATTTTGAAAACACAGAACTCAAAATAGAGAAAAAACCAACACATATGGAGACCCTCCCTCTATGTGATAACTTGTTTTAGATTATACAAAAAGAGTGGCATCCTGATAATATAAAATAAAAAAATCATGAACCCTGTACTCAAATTAAGTTTCATAACAATCATGAGGAGTTGTTTGAAACAGAAGTAGATTAGGAAAGAGTGGAAGATCCTCAAATTTTCCCTGCAAGCACAAATAAATATCCCTTAGAAGAGGCTAAAAAATACATCTAGCGTCAAAACCAGTTTACACAAGAGAAAGAGGAAAACTATATTTTTGTTTATGCTAAAAGAGAAATCTCTCCTTTAATAGAAGTATAAATTGATCAAATAATAAACAAGAAATTACCCTCCAAACCTTCATTTGAACAAAATAATCATCAACATAGTTCCCATCCCATACAACAACTTAATGGCACTCAAGACAAAGAGGATAGTAAGGAAATTAATGATAAATTTGGAACTAGTCCTCTTTGGAGCATGAGCTTTGATGGGTCATGCATTAAAACTAGTGCAGGTGCAGAAATATGCCTTTACAATATAGAAAACAATCATTTTGAAGGCCATTCATATAAATTTAATTTTCAATGCACAGGTAACATAGCAGGGTATGAGGCACTTATTTTAGGGCTGCACTTATTGAAGAAATTAGGAGCCTAGAGAATAACAGTTCATGGGAATGCATAATTTGTAATTAGGAAAGTGAATGAGGGATACATGGTTAAACATCCCAAACTTACGGCCTATAGGGATGATGTCATGGACTTGTTAAAAACATTTGAATAATTCCAATTCACCCTTGTTCCTAAAGACAAAAATATTATTTTGAATGGATTAGCCCTTGTTGCTAGTACATGTCTGAGACCTTGTGAAAGAAAACAATACACAATTCAAGAAAAATTTAGACCAGCTATCCCAAACATTGAAAAGTACTATCAAGTCTTTCGAGAAGAAAAACAAATAGAATATTGTCCTGCTAAGGACATAACATCTTTCCAAGAGAAACCTTCTCGTATTACTGATATCAATCTGTCATCCAAAGAACTTGAATTCACATCAGAGGCAAGCATAGAACTAGAGAAATAAGAAATTTCACTACTTGTTGATTTGCAGGTGAAGGATAATGATGCTTCCAAAGAACATACTGAAGGTGCAGTCCTCAAAGCTGATATCTTAGAGGCTGTTGAGTCTCAAAAGTGTTTTCCATATTCATACATATTTCCATTATGTCATAACTATTTAGCCCTTATTTCATAACCATTTGACCTAAAACCCTACATCAAGTAACCATTTTCATAAATATATGGCTTAGGATCCTTGTTTTCCAAAGTTATTTATTTTATGTATTTTAAGTGAATTTATGATTAGAAACTAGAAAATTAACATAGTTTCATATATCTATATATGTGTTATGAGTTTTGTGACATGTGTAGGTCAAGAGGAGACTTCTAGAAGACCCTTATGTGGCACTCTAAGGCCAAATTCGAATTTGGTTGGAAAAGATTATGGGATCAAGAGGATATGTGTCTCACTTCCTTGTTGTATTGAAACTCTAAGAGGATATGTGTCTCATTTCTTAGTTGTGTTGAAACTCTAGAAAGACATGTGTCTTATCATTTCCTATTTTGATTGTAACTCTAGAGATGGAGAGAGAGATTCATGGACTCCCATTAATGAGATGACTCCTCATATTTTGTATAAATAGGAGAAGCTTTCTCCTATCATAGGTAATGAGAAAGTAATGAGGAAGTAGATTTGTAACAAAGCTTAAGATGGAATGGGATGTAGATTTGTGAAGTTTTTCAATAAAGAAGTTCCTTGATGGTGTTTTGATTACAATTTTAAGGAGCTGAAGAAGGATTACACCAAATTGGTAGCAGAGGGCCCCTGCTATCCAAGGAGGCTTTTACATGTTTTCTAGATAAGTTGCTTTCAATTCTGTTTTGTCATATTTCCTTAGATTGCTTTTTGAAATCATAGCTTTTAACATAATTTTTCATGGCAGCCCGGGCATTTGCATATCTTTTGACTAATGACATGGAATCAATATTGTTCTGCTGTTAATTTATTTTTTCCTAGTTTTTGTTTAATTCCAGTATTGCTTTGTTTATTTCAGTCTTGCACATTTGCTTCAGTAGTTAGATTTAGATATATTAAATTGCTCATGTCATTTTCAGTTACCTCCGAAAGCCACAGCTGGACTGATGGTGAGGGATTGAAGTATGAGTGTGTAGTTTGATATTAGTTTACTTTCCGCAAGTTAGATATATTAAATTGCTCATGTCATTTTCAGTTACCTCCGAAAGCCACAGCTGGACTGATGGTGAGGGATTGAAGTATGAGTGTGTAGTTTGATATTAGTTTACTTTCTGCAAGTTAGATATATTAAATTGCTCGTCATTTTCAGTTACCTCCGAAAGCCACAGCTGGACTGATGGTGAGGGATTGAAGTATGAGTGTGTAGTTTGATATTAGTTTCTTTTTCTGCAAATTAGATATCAGATTACTCAAGTTGTTTATGGTTACCTCCGAAAGCCATAGCTGGACTAATGGTGAGGGATCAGAATATAAGTTGATGTAATTTGATTTAGATTTACTTTGTTGCAATTCTTGGATTTCTTTAAGCATAGTTTCTTTTGTATTTGGACAGCAGCAAGGATAATGAGTTTCATGATCAATAGTTCACTATTTGCTTGATTAGAATAGTGATGCAATTTTCATTTCCTTTTAGGAATTAATTTTGTCATTGTGTGTTTTAAAATTCTTTTGAAGTTTGGAAAACCATTAGAAGGATATGATTGTCTTGAATATTTGTCTCCATACTTGTCTTTTATAATTTCATAAAAATCCAAAAACGATAAAAAGTAAGAGATAGGTTATCTTGCACATATAGTGCGCCACACTTCGTCAGCTTACGAATCCCTGGTTGATAATTTATGTTAGCAATTTAGGACACACTAAATTGACCAAACATTTTGGCGCCGTTGCCGGAGAAGTGTAACTAGGTAGCCTTATTTCTTACATATAAAAAAAAAAAAATTAATAATTCTTGAGTATGCTCTTCTCCTGCACTTTGTGTGATCTAGAGGATCAGAAAAAAGAATTGTTATGTAAAAAAAAAAATTAATAATTCTTGAGTATGCTCTTCTCTTGCACTTTGTGTGATCTGGAGGATCAGAAAAAGAATTGTTATGTAAAAAAAAAAAAAAAAGAGACAATAAAACTTCATCATTTCAATTGATTCAACAATTTAAAAAAAAAATTGTTTTCATGAAAAACTTTGATTTCAATAAATTGTTTGTTTAATGAATATATATGTGTATTTTTAAATTTTTGAAAATATAACATACATAATTTTATTAAACAAATCAATTAAAAAAAATGAAAAAAAAAAAAAAAATAAATTGTTTTGTTACTAAGATATATATGTATATATATATATATATTTTTATTGAAAATATATATATAATTTTAATAACAAATCATTTAAAAAAAAAAATTTCAATAAATTGTTTTGTTTAGTAAATTACATATGTATATTTTTAATTTTTCAAAAAAAAAATAACATGTGTACTTTTATTAACAAAATAAAAAAAATTAAAAAAAATAAAACAATAACAAATCAATAAACAAAATGAAATGGCCATGGCATTTTGAAAAAAATGAATTACTCTCAACAGAAAACATAAAAATTCAACCATTTACGATGCTTGCAGCTGTATTATGGCTCGGAAACATCAGATTTTTTTTTTGCTTTTGATAGTGAAAATCACGTAGAAGTTGAAAATGATGAAGGAGTTAGAGATGCTGCAAAGCTGCTAGGTTGCAGTGTTTCAGAGCTTATGACAACATTATCGACCCGTAGGATTTGAGCTAGAAAAAACATCATCAAATTCCCCAAATCCTTGAAAGAATTTGTGAGGCATTCGTGCAATCTCTTGCCATTCAAACCTATCAAGTTCTCAAATTCCAATTCCTTTTATTATACCAAGCCTGTCAGCCTTACCAATGCCACCCACCATCACCAAACGCTCCTTGAGATTCATAAGACATGCTTTCTAATTATACAAATCTGATTTGGAAGGTTGACGAGAATCGTCCCAAAGAACAAGTGTTTGCAGAGATTGATGCAGCTATAACCGAACTTGAAAGAAAACAAATAGAGGTCAAAGCAAAAGCGGCTATGGGTGGCAATTAGTGTAGGGTGTCAAATGCATCATGTGCATAGAGTAATTGTTGCAAGCCAAAATCTGTTGGAAAGATCCATTTTTTTTGAAGAATTCGGATTGAAATATTTGTGCAAGTTACCAAAATCACAGCAATTAACTCAGGCACGTGGAGCTCTAGCAGAATTGATTTTGTTACAGCGCATTCAGAAAACGCAATTGTTATTGAAACGTCTTTTTTAAACACGTTTTCTGATCAAACTGAAATGAATTTTGAAAATCCACGACATGGGTTTTTTCGCCAACATGGTCAATTAGATAACCCAGAGATCGTTTTACGAAATTCGTGGCGGTCTGGGAGAATTTCTCGGTTTTTTGAAGGCCATTTTTGCTTGCCGCGTAAGGAAAAACAGTTTTCTGTTTGTACAGTGGAGAGTTTGAACGACACTTTGCTTGATTTCAACGATAATTCGGTTTCCTGATCTCCAGGAAGAAGAATCCAAGTTGAACACAAATTCTATCAACCTTGAGCAACGTGGATTCCAGATGTTTATGACTCGCTTAAGACTGCTTAGAGATCATGTTCATTCCACTCGTATCGCATTTGTTGAATTTGTAATGGCTGAAAGTGCCATACTTGCATTGAACTGTAGTGGTGCAATTGTGAGATCTTTTCCTATAAGGACAAGTCCATCAAAGACACCAGTACGCCCCCGCATCCTCCATCCGAATTACTGGAAGCTACACTGCAATGCTTGTGAATCATATGCATTGTTCTTTTAGAGTTTGAGCAAAGGATATTTTAGTGGGAAGTAATGGTGTTCTGGAGTTCACTTGTATACAATAAGAGAATGGCATTCTTGTTTTTAGTTTTTATTTTCTTATTTAATAAATTGTTTTGTTTAAATTATATATATATATATATATATATATATATATATATATTTAAATGTAACATATATAATATTTATAAAAAAAAAATTTGTATTTTTCGATTTTGTTATTTAAAAAAAAATTAAAAAAATTACATTTTTATTTTTCAATTTTGTTATAAAAAAAAAAAGAAAAAAAAAGAAAAATTTTGAATCAATGAAATGAATAAGTTATTTGTTCACTTTTCCGAAGGTATTGATTAATTTTGGACTAATGATGAAATATGAATGGCTAATTTTTTATTCAAGATTTTTAGCTACAGAAACCGTCGACATTCTGCAGCTTAAGTCCAATTCCGCAACTGTTCTCCAATTTCGCAGTAGAAAAAACCTCATTGTTCAAATCAGCCTAACTTTCTCATACAAAATCAGATTTTGATGATTCAAGTATCGTTGGAAAGGTCTCAACAAGATCTACACAGTGAGAAATCTATCATTAGAGTTTGAAGTAGTAAATAATGAAATAAATTTTTGAAAAGAAGCAACATTCAAATTGAGGCACTAATTCCAAAATAGGTATAAATTCTTTTGATTTTTCCTTTGAGAACTTGTTTCATTAATACAAATTCTTGGTTTTGTGTGTAAATATCATAACTAGAGAGACTAATCACCTCTCTCCTTTGATAATCCTACATTCCATTGCAGAAGAAGTATTAGTTTTTTTTGCAGGTTCTAGGAGGAAGGACAAATGACTACAAGAGAATGGTGTCTCTCTAAGAGACCAATTTGTTTCATAAGAGGATGATCAACAACAAAGAGAAAATATGCTAATGTAAAAATCGATCCAAACATTTGAAAAACTTTCAGATATTATTGTCTCCATCACATCCATACTTCATAATAAACCATTCACCTCATTTCACTTCATATTTTCCATTTACATTCACATCCACTTTCCATTTCTTTTTGTCCATTCATAACCACAAATAAAAACAAGAGGCTCATTCATATGCTTATTGCCCATTGCCATTTCTACTCCCCATTGCCATCTTCCATTTTTATCTTCCATTTCTTGTCATTTTCATTCCGCAAATAAGCCCTGCTTCAATGCAAATTATTGAGTCCATAGTCCTTTGAGTCTAAGTTCTTTGTAAAACCACCTTGAGGCTTGCATGCCTTAATGGCAAGTTCTCATGTTGACAAACAATGGGAATACATTAATGTCTCTTGTTCGTCAGATCTTCTAGGTGACTCGACATCAGCAAAATCATTCATACCTAGCAAGATGTGCTTGGGCATCTTGACTCTCATTGTCATCAATGGTGAGAGCTCTCGTGTTGACTAGTGGCATCCATTAATGGCCACTAAGTCAACAATTTCCTACTATGTTCGACATCAGAACATCTTTTCACATAGTAGGAATTATGCCAATAAATTTTGAAGACATGAAGACTATTATTTTCAGCATTTTGGAGCAGATTCAACAAGTTTTAGTAGAAGCAATAAAAAGTCATCTTATCTTTTTATCCATGACTCCTCTTGTTCAGCCACTTGAAGAAGAATATGATCAGAATTTTGCAGCCACCACACATACACAACTCATCCACATTTAAGGTAAGTGAAGGTATGTTGTTTTCTTATTTTTAGTCATGTAATTCATTAGAATGCTAAAATTGTAACTTTAGAAAAATTCCTCACTCCCTTTTTCACATTGTTATATCTTTAGTTGGGGGGAAGGGACATCATTTCATATCCACATGTCATACATTATCACACATTTTCATTTCATTTCCACCCACATATACTTCCCAACCAACTATTGTTGCAACATGATCCAAAATATTATATTCCTTGCAAATGATCAATTCATTGATGAAGTAATTGATTCTAAATGTTTTCATGAACTTTGATGCAACAAAGAAAATAAAGCATTGTTACACAAGAACCATTGCTCAAAAAAAAAAAAAATAGTTGTCACACAAGAACCAACCATTAAAAAAATGTTGCAATCAAATGTATTATACTTTGCCAAAAAGAAAATATCAAGAAGCAAAGTTTGGAACGAATCTATATGAGTCAAAACTCATAAAATATCAACTCATGGACAAATGAATCATTGCAATAGTTGCATGAGGACATGCAACAACTTCAGTTGGGGGGTATGTTGAGTCTCAAAAGTGTTTTCCATATTCATACATATTTCCATTATGTCATAACCATTTAGCCCTTATTTCATAACCATTTGACCTAACACCATACATCAAGTAACCATTTTCACAAATATATGGGTTAGGATCCTTGTTTTCAAAAGTTATTTATTTTATGTATTTTAAGTGAATTTATTATTAGAAACTAGAAAATTAACATAGTTTCATATATATATATGTGTGTTATGAGTTTTGTGACATGTGTAGGTCAAAAGGAGACTTCTAGAAGACCCTTATGTGGCACTCTAAGGCCAAATTCGAATTTGGTTGGAGAAGATTATGGGATCAAGAGGATATGTGTCTCACTTCCTTGTTGTATTGAAACTCTAAGAGGATATGTGTCTCATCTCTTAGTTGTGTTGAAACTCTAGAAAGATAAGTGTCTTATCATTTCCTATTTTGATTGTAACTTTAGAGATGGAGGGAGAGATTCATGGACTTCCATTAATGAGATGACTCCTCATATTTTGTATAAATATGAGAAGCTTTCTCCTATCATAGGTAATGAGGAAGTAATGAGGAAGTAGATTTGTAACAAAGCTTAAGATGGAATGGGATGTAGATTTGTGAAGTTTTTCAATAAAGAAGTTCCTTGATGGTGTTTTGATTACAATTTTAAGGAGCTGAAGAAGGATTACACCAAATTGGTAGCAGAGGGCCCCTGCTATCCAAGGAGGCTTCTACATGTTTTCTAGATAAGTTGCTTTCAATTTTGTTTTGTCATATTTCCTTACTTAGATTGCTTTTTGAAATCATAGCTTTTAGCATAATTTTTCATGGCAGCCCGGGCATTTGCATATAATTTTATAATGACTAATGACATGGAATCCATCTTGTCCTTCTACTAATTTACTTTTCTTAGTTTTTGTTTAATTCCAGCACTATTTGTTTATTTCAGTCTTGCACATTTGCTTTAGTAGTTAGATTTAGATATTAAGCTGCTCATGTCATTTTCAGTTACCTCCGAAAGCCATAGCTGGACTAATGGCGAGGGATTTAAGTATGAGTGTGTAGTTTGATATTAGTTTAATTTTTTGCAAGTTAGATATATTAAATTGCTCATGTCATTTTCAGTTACCTCCGAAAGCCATAGCTGGACTAATGGCGAGGGATTGAAGTATGAGTGTGTAGTTTGATATTAGTTTACTTTTCTGCAAGTTAGATATATTAAATTGCTCATGTCATTTTCAGTTACCTCTGAAAGCCATAGCTGGACTAATGGTGAGGGATTGAAATATGAGTGTGTAGTTTGATATTAGTTTCTTTTTCTACAAATTAGATATCAAATTGCTCAAGTTGTTTATGATTATCTCCGAAAGCCATAGCTAGACTAATGGTGAGGGGTCAGAATATGAGTTGATGTAATTTGATTTTAGTTTTACTTTACTTGCAATCTTTTCTTTGAGTACAGTTTCTTTTGTGTTTAGACACCAACAAGGATAATGAGTTTCATGATCAATAGTTCACTGTTTGCTTGATTAGAATAGTGATGCAATTTCATAAAAATCCAAAAACGACAAAAAATAAGAGAGGTTATCTTGCACATATAGTGTGTCACACTTCGTCAGCTTACGAATCCCTGGTTGATAATTTATGTTAGCAATTTAGGACACACTAAATTGACCAAACATTTTGGCGCCGTTGCCGGGGAAGTGTAACTAGGTAGCCTTATTTCTTACATCTAAAAAAAAATATTAATAATTCTTGAGTATGCGCTTCTCCTGCACTTTGCGTGATCTAGAAGATCAGAAAAAAGAATTGTTATGTAAAAAAAAAAATTAATAATTCTTGAGTATGCTCTCCTCCTGCACTTTATGTGATCCGGAGGATCAGAAAAAGAATTGTTATGTAAAAAAGAAAAGAAAAAGGAGACAAAATAAAACTTCATCATTTCAATTGATTCAACAATTTAAAAAAAAATTTGTTTTCATCAAAAACTTTGATTTCAATAAATTGTTTTGTTTAATGAATATATATGTGTATTTTTAAATTTTTGAAAATATAACATAGATAATTTATTAAACAAATCAATTAAAAAAAATGAAAAAAATATAAAAATAAATAAATAAATAAATTTTTTTGTTACTAAGATATATATATATATATATATATATATATATATATATATATATATTATTGAAAAAATATATATAATTTTAATAACAAATCATTTAAAAAAAAAAAATTCAATAAATTGTTTTGTTTAGTAAATTACATATGTATATTTTTAATTTTTCAAAAAAAAATAACATGTGTACTTTTATTAACAAAACAAATAAAAAAAAAACAAAACAAAACAAAACAATAACAAATCAATAAACAAAATGAAATGGCCATGGCATTTTGAAAAAAATGAATTACTCTCAACAGAAAACACAAAAATTCAACCATTTACGATGCTTGCAGCTGTATTATGGCTCAGAAACATCAGTTTTTTTTTTTTTGCTTCTGATAGTGAAAATCACGTAGAAGTTGAAAATGATGAAGGAGTTAGAGATGCTGCAAAGCTGCTAGGTTGCAGTGTTTCAGAGCTTATGACAGCATTATCGACCCGTAGGATTCGAGCTGCAAAAGACATCATCAAATTCCCCAAATCCTTGAAAGAATTTGTGAGGCATTCGTGCAATCTCTCGCCATTCAAACCTATCAAGTTCCCAAATGCCAATTCCTTTTATTATACCAGGCCTGTCAGCCTTACCAATGCCGCCCACCATCACCAAACGCTCCTTGAGATGCATAAGACGTGCTTTCTAATTATACAAATCTGATTTGGAAGGTTGAAGGGAATCGTCCCAAAGAACAAGTGTTTGCAGAGACTGATGCAACTATAACCGAACCTGAAAGAAAACAAATAGAGGTCAAAGCAAAAGCGGCTATATGTGGCAATTAGTGTAGGGTGTTAAATGCATCATGTGCATAGAGTAATTGTTGCAAGCCAAAATCTGTTGGAAAGATCCATTTTTTTTGAAGAATTCGGAGTGAAATATTTGTGCAAGTTACCAAAATCACAGCAATTAACTTAGGCACGTGGAGCTCTCGCAGAATTGATTTTGTTACAGCGCATTCAGAAAACGCAACTGTTATTGACACGTCATTTTTAAACACGTTTTCTGATCAAACTAAAATGAATTTTGAAAATCCACGACATGGGTTTTTTCGCCAACAGGGTCAATTAGATAACTCAACAATCGTTTTACGAAATTCGTGGCAGTCTGGGAGAATTTCTCGGTTCTTTGAAGGCCATTTTTGCCTACCACGTGAGGGAAAACGGTTTTCTGTTTGCACAGTGGAGAGTTTGAACGATACTCTGCATTCATTTCAGCGATAATTCGGTTTCCTGATCTCGAGGAAGAAGAATCCAAGTTGAATACAAATTCTATCAACCTTAAGCAACGTGGATTCCAGATGTTTATGATTCGCCTGAGACTGCTTGGAGATCATGTTCATTCAACTCGTATCGCATTTGTTGAATTTGTAATGGTTGAAAGTGTCATACTTGCATTGAACTGTAGTGGTACAATTGTGAGATCTTTGCCTATAAGGATAAGTCCATCAAAGACAACAGTACGCCCTCCATCCTCCATCCTACCATGCATTAAAGAATTACTGGAAGCTACACTGCAATGCCTGTGAATCATATGCATTGTTCTTTTAGAGTTTGAGCAAAGGATATTTTTGTGGGAAGTAATGGTGTTCTGGAGTTCGCTTGTATACAATAGGAGAATGACATTCTTGTTTTTAGTTTTTATTTTCTTATTTAATAAATTGTTTTGTTTAAATTATATATATATATATATATATATATATATATATATATTTTAAATATAACATATATAATATTAAAAATAAAAATAAAAAAAATTGTATTTTTCAATTTTGTTATTAAAAAAAAAATAATAATAATAATTCTGAATCAATGAAATGAATAAGTTATTTGCTCACTTTTCCGAAGGTATTGATTAATTTTGGACTGATGATGAAAGATGAATGGCTAACTTTTTATTCAAGATTTTTAGCTACAGAAACCATCGACATTCTGCTGCTAAAGTCCAATTCCGCAGCTGTTCTCCAATTCTGTAGCTAAAGTCCAATTCCGCAGCTGTTCTCCAATTCCGCAGCTGAAAAACCCCATTGTTCAAATCAGCATAACTTTCTCATACAAAATCAGATTTTGATGATTTAAGTATCGTTGGAAAGGTCTCAACAAGATCTACACAATGAGAAATCCATCATTAGAGTTTGAAATGGTAAATAATGAAATAAATTTCTGAAAAGAAGCTACATTCAACTTGAGGCACTAATTCCAAAACAGGTATAAATTCTTTTGATTTTTCCTTTGAAAACTTGTTTCATTAATACAAATTCTTAGTTTTGTGTGTAAATATCATAACTAGAGAGATTGATCACCTCTCTCCTTTGATAATCTTACATTCCATTACAGAAGAAGTATTAGTTTTTTTTGCAGGTTCCAGGAGGAAGGACAAATGACTACAAGAGAATGGTGTCTCTCTAAGAGACCAATTTGTTTCATAAGAGGATGATCAGCAACAAAGAGGAAATATGCTGATGTAAAATCAGATCCAAACATTTGAAAAACTTTCAGATACTGTTGTCTCCATCACATCCATACCTCATAATAAACCATTCACCTCATTTCACTTCATATTTTCCATTTACATTCACATCCACTTTCCATTTCTTTTTGTCCATTCATAACCACAAATAAAAGCAAGAGGCTCATTCATATGCTTATTTCCCATTTCCATTTCTACTCCCCATTGCCATCTTCCATTTTTATCTTCCATTTCTTGTCATTTTCATTCCATAAATAAGCCCTGCTTCAATGCAAATTATTGAGTCCATAGTCCTTTGAGTCTAAGTTCTTTGTAAAAACACCTTGAGGCTTGCATGCCTTAATGGCAAGTTTTCATGCTGACAAACAATGGGAATACATTAATGTATCTTGTTCGTCAGATCTTCTAGGTGACTCGACATCAGCAAAATCATTCGTACCTAGCAAGATGTGCTTGGGCATCTTGACTCTCATTGTTACCAATGGTGAGAGTTCTCGTGTTGACTAGTGGCATCCATTAATGGCCACTAAGTCAACAATTTCCTACTATGTTCGACATCATAACATCTTTTCACATAGTAGGAATTATGTCAATGAGTTTTGAAAACATGAAGACTATTATTTTCAGCATTTTGGAGCAGATTCAACAAGTTTTAGTAGAAGCAATAAAAAGTCATCTTATCTCTTTATCCATGACTCCTCTTGTTCAGCCACTTGAAGAAGAATATGATCAGAATTTTGCAGCCATCACACATACACAACTCATCCACATTTAAGGTAAGTGAAGGTATGTTGTTTTCTTATTTTTAGTCATGTAATTCATTAAAATTATGCTAAAATTGTAACTTTGGAAAAATTCCTCACTCCCTTTTTTACTTTACTTGATGAAAATTAATAATTTAGATAGTTGGAGGTAACTTTATTTAGATATTAAGTTGCTCATGTCATTTTCAGTTACCTCCGAAAGCCATAGCTGGACTAATGGCGAGGGATTGAAGTATGAGTGTGTAGTTTGATATTAGTTTACTTTTCTGCAAGTTAGATATATTAAATTGCTCATGTCATTTTTAGTTACCTCCGAAAGCCATAGCTGGACTAATGGTGAGGGATTGAAGTATGAGTGTGTAGTTTGATATTAGTTTCTTTTTCTGCAAATTAGATATCAGATTGCTCAAGTTGTTTATGATTACCTCCGAAAGCCATAGCTAGACTAATGGTGAGGGGTCAGAATATGAGTTGATGTAATTTGATTTTAGTTTTTCTTTACTTGCAATCTTTTCTTTGAGTACAGTTTCTTTTGTGTTTAGACAGCAGCAAGGATAATGAGTTTCATGATCAATAGTTCACTGTTTGCTTGATTAGAATAGTGATGCAATTTTCATTTCCTTTTAGGAATTAATTTTGTTATTGTGTGTTTTAAAATTCTTTTGAAGTTTGGAAAACCATTAGAAGGACATCATTGTCTTGAATATTTGTCTCCATACTTGTCTTTTAGAATTTCATAAAAATCCAAAAGCGACAAAAAGTAAGAGATAGGTTATCTTGCATATATAAGGTAAATATTCACTTAAATGACTTAGATCTGGTAGTTTGATAATTTATGTTAGCAATTTAGGACACACTAAATTGACCAACTGGCTTGAGAAATCTACCAATCATGGAGGGCAAAGAAGAAGAGTTCTCATCTTTTCTTTATTGATCCTATGGAAGAGTGTGTGGAAGGTCCCAATTGGCTTGAATTCCTCGAGCATGGATCCTTTGCGAGAGCCAAAGTCATAAACGTTGTCACCTTACGTGGCTTGACCCAGCCAGTTTAAATGTTAAGTTCAATATTTACTATAGTTACCTGTTGATTGGTAGCCATTTTCTTTATTCTTTGTCACTACTCCATTGGCTACATTGACATTAGCACTATTGTACCATATGTGATGAAAATTTTCAATGAGATTGGGGGTAGATAGGAAAGCAATAAAGCTCGACTGTGACATTTAGTTTGTTTACCGCTTTTGAATTAAAAAAAGAAAAAATACAAAAACAATAGAAAAGAGAAAAGAGGGCAGACATAAAAGAAGAAAGGTACAGCCCCATACCATAAAAGAATGAGAAATCTGAAAGTGCGCAAGCTTAAATTCCACTACTTGAGAAAAAACTGCTATTTAGTCATACAGCTCAATCATGACTAAGATAGATTTAAATTTTTCGCTGATACATTAGTGAAGAAGATTTTTCAAACTATTTAATATTGGCGTATCGGTAGAGTAGATTAGGATCGAAAAAACAGTGGTTCAAACAAGCTCAAATCTTGAACTTGGAAATATTGGTATAGAATTGGTTCTAATCTGCTTAAAAATTTGAACCAAAGAAAGAAAAGAACAACTCAAAAAGATAAAACCAGAGCTGCAAAAGGAATGAAGGATGTTTAAAATTTTTAGATTTCAAGCCTTCATAGTTTTGATTCAAATTTCTGCAGATAAACTCTATGTGCAGCTTGTACATACAACCATAGACATCATGGCAAATCAGACAGCCTAATCCTGATTTGACTATGTTTAAATTTCTATTTTAGAGGATAGAGAATAAAATTTGCCAGACAGTCTAATCCCGATAGATAATAGCTTAGGTAGAGAATTTATGAGTTCAACAGTCTAATCTGAACTCATGGAAGAAATATAAATATATAATATTAAAAATAAAAATATGTTATATATTTTAAATATAACATATATAATATTAAAAATAAAAATAAAAAAAATTGTATTTTTCAATTTTGTTATTAAAAAAAAAAAAAATAATAATAATTCTGAATCAATGAAATGAATAAGTTATTTGCTCACTTTTCCGAAGGTATTGATTAATTTTGGACTGATGATGAAAGATGAATGGCTAACTTTTTATTCAAGATTTTTAGCTACAGAAACCATCGACATTCTGCTGCTAAAGTCCAATTCATAAATTCTCCCAGTGCAGCAGCTAAGTCCAATTAATTTGTTCTCTGATTAAAATATGCTAAATTGTTCAATCGGCCTGCTTAATAAATTGTAATCAGATTTTGATGATTCAAGTATCGTTGGAAAGGTCTCAACAAGATCTACACAATGAGAAATCCATCATTAGAGTTTGAAATGGTAAATAATAAAATAAATTGCTGAAAAGAAGCTACATTCAACTTGAGGCACTAATTCCAAAACAGGTATAAATTCTTTTGATTTTTCCTTTGAGAACTTGTTTCATTAATACAAATTCTTAGTTTTGTGTGTAAATATCATAACTAAAGAGATTGATCACCTCTCTCCTTTGATAATCTTACATTCCATTGCAGAAGAAGTATTAGTTTTTTTTGCAGGTTCCAGGAGGAAGGACAAATGACTACAAGACAATGGTGTCTCTCTAAGAGACCAATTTGTTTCATAAGAGGATGATCAGCAACAAAGAGGAAATATGCTGATGTAAAATCAGATCCAAACACTTGAAAAACTTTCAGATACTATTGTCTCCATCACATCCATACCTCATAATAAACCATTCACCTCATTTCACTTCATATTTTCCATTTACATTCACATCCACTTTCCATTTTTTTTTGTCCATTCATAACCCACAAATAAAAGCAAGAGGCTCATTCACATGCTTATTGCCCATTTCCATTTTCATCTTCCATTTCCATCTTCCATTTCTTGTCATTTTCATTCCGCAAATAAGCCCTGCTTCAATGCAAACTATTGAGTCTATAGTCCTTTGAGTCTAAGTTCTTTGTAAAACACCTTGAGGCTTGCATACCTTAATGGCAAGTTCTCATGCTGACAAACAATGGGAATACATTAATGTCTCTTGTTCGTCAGATCTTCTAGGTGACTCGACATCAGCAAAATCATTCGTACCTAGCAAGATGTGTTTGGGCATCTTGACTCTCATTGTCATCAATGGTGAGAGTTCTTGTGTTGACTAGTGGCATCCATTAATGGCCACTAAGTCAACAATTTCCTACTATGTTCGACATCAGAACATCTTTTCACATAGTAGGAATTGTGCCAATGAGTTTTGAAGATATGAAGACTATTATTTTCAGCATTTTGGAGCAGATTCAACAAGTTTTAGTAGGAGCAATAAAAAGTCATCTCATCTCTTTATCCATGACTCCTCTTGTTCAGCCACTTGAAGAAGAATATGATCAGAATTTTGCAGCCATCACACATACACAACTCATCCACATTTAAGGTAAGTGAAGGTATGTTGTTTTCTTATTTTTAGTCATGTAATTCATTAAAATGCTAAAATTGTAACTTTGGAAAAATTCCTCACTCCCTTTTTCACATTGTCATATCTTTTTCTGAAATCATAGCTTTTAGCATAATTTTTCATGGCAGCCCGGGCATTTTCACATCTTTTTATAATGACTAATGACATGGAATCCATCTTGTCCTTCTGCTAATTTACTTTTCTTAGTTTTTGTTTAATTTCAGCACTATTTGTTTATTTCAGTCTTGTACATTTGCTTTAGTAGTTAGATTTAGATATTAAGTTGCTCATGTCATTTTCAGTTACCTCCGAAAGCCATAGCTGGACTAATGGCGAGGGATTGAAGTATGAGTGTGTAGTTTGATATTAGTTTACTTTTCTGCAAGTTAGATATATTAAATTGCTCATGTCATTTTCAGTTACCTCCGAAAGCCATAGCTGGACTAATGGTGAGGGATTGAAGTATGAGGGTGTAGTTTGATCTTAGTTTCTTTTTCTGCAAATTAGATATCAGATTGCTCAAGTTGTTTATGATTACCTCCGAAAGCCATAGCTAGACTAATGGTGAGGGGTCAGAATATGAGTTGATGTAATTTGATTTTAGTTTTACTTTACTTGCAATCTTTTCTTTGAGTACAGTTTCTTTTGTATTTAGACAGCAGCAAGGATAATGAGTTTCATGATCAATAGTTCACCGTTTGCTTGATTAGAATAGTGATGCAATTTTCATTTCCTTTTAGGAATTAATTTTGTCATTGTGTGTTTTAAAATTCTTTTGAAGTTTGGAAAACCATTAGAAGGACATCATTGTCTTGAATATTTGTCTCCATACTTGTCTTTTAGAATTTCATAAAAATCCAAAAACGACAAAAAGTAAGAGATAGGTTATCTTGCACATATAGTGCGTCACACTTCGTCAGCTTACGAATCCGTGGTTGATAATTTATGTTAGCAATTTAGGACACACTAAATTGACCAAACAGAAGCAGGAAATCTACCAATCATGGAGGGCAAAAAAGAAGAGAGTTCTCATCTTTTCTTTATTGATCCTATGGAAGAGTGTGTGGAGGTCCCAATTGGCTTGAATTCTCAAGCATGGATCCTTTGCAGGAGCCAAAGTCATAAAACGTTGTCACCTTCTGTGACGACCTTGATTTTAAATATTAAGATTCAATATTTACTATGGTTACCTCTGATTAGTAGCCATTTTCTTTATTCCTTTTTGTCACTACTCAACTGGCTACATTAGCACTATTGTACCATATAAAGCAGTAGAGATTTTCAAATGAGATTAGGGTAGATAGGAAAGCAATAAAGCTCAGCCTATGAGCATTTAGTTTGTTTACCGCTTTTGAATTAAAAAAAGAAAAAATACAAAAACAATAGAAAAGAGAAAAGAGGGCAGACATAAAAGAAGAAAGGTACAGCCCCATACCATAAAAGAATGAGAAATCTGAAAGTGCGCAAGCTTAAATTCCACTACTTGAGAAAAAACTGCTATTTAGTCATACAGCTCAATCATGACTAAGATAGATTTAAATTTTTCGCTGATACATTAGTGAAGAAGATTTTTCAAACTATTTAATATTGGCGTATCGGTAGAGTAGATTAGGATCGAAAAAACAGTGGTTCAAACAAGCTCAAATCTTGAACTTGGAAATATTGGTATAGAATTGGTTCTAATCTGCTTAAAAATTTGAACCAAAGAAAGAAAAGAACAACTCAAAAAGATAAAACCAGAGCTGCAAAAGGAATGAAGGATGTTTAAAATTTTTAGATTTCAAGCCTTCATAGTTTTGCTTCAAATTTCTGCAGATAAACTCTATGTGCAGCTTGTACATACAACCATAGACATCATGGCAAATCAGACAGCCTAATCCTGATTTGACTATGTTTAAATTTCTATTTTAGAGGATAGAGAATAAAATTTGCCAGACAGTCTAATCCCGATAGATAATAGCTTAGGTAGAGAATTTATGAGTTCAACAGTCTAATCTGAACTCATGGAAGAAATAAGGTTAGATTTAGATTAGTTCTTCCTGCTTTAAAAATAATAAAACGTTGATGTTCAAGGTCTGCAAGTCCAAATGCACCTTCTGAAGAAAAATGTTAGGAAGTAGGCTGTGTAGGTAGAATGATTGGGAGAATTTATTGGCCGATATGAAATACTGACCATATTTTCTAAAATAAAAATAATCATTGAAGATGAGGTTGTCATGGATAAAGGCACAAGTCTCTGCATCCCAGAGATCAAAATCTGAAATTCTTGACACCTCCAAGGAGCTTCCATCCCCAAGTGGAGCCACTATTAGCCATCAATAAATTTTTTCATAAGAAAATGATGGCTAAAACAGGCCTTGAGCCTTCAAGAGATTTTTTCATACAAAACTGCTCATTCTTGAAGTTTGTTGTTCCTTACCAGTTGTTGATCCCTAAGACTATTGTTCCCTTGAAAACTGTCTCCTAAACAACCCCATTTTTCATCATCTCATTCAATGATTTTTGCTCTTATTCATCCTCCATTTTCTCTGCAAAATTCCCTTTCCTCCTTCTAATTTTCCCCTCATCCTTCTCATAAAAATTTCAAAAAACCCTTTGAATCATAGAACTCCTTTTTTTATGGTTTATAACCCTTCCTTTTCTTTTATCGGAACTCAGAAAAACCTTCAAAAAACTTTTAAAATGCATAAAAACCTTTTCCGCCCTTTTATGGGCCTTAAGCCCCCTTTGCTTAAAGCCCTTGGCCCCTTTTTCGCCACGTGAATCGGTCATGTGACCAAGGCATTAAGCCCCGTGGCCTGTCGGCCTTTTTTCTTTCATCGCAACCTTTTTTCCTTTGAAAAACTTATTTTTACCAATGCGAAGTCCCTGATCAAAATCATCGCATATTGGAAAAATCACTTTTCATATGCCCTGGACCCTTGTCCCGCCGATATACAATAAGCCCTTTCTGGCTTAGCCCCCAACACCTCTTTTCGTCATATGGCCATGTGCCCGTGACCGGGCACTAAGCGCTTATTGCATCGCTGATTTATCATCGCATTATAGAAGCTATATCGCATCGGTGCTATTTTTGTTTACATTACCTCGCTCCCCGCCGATGCGATAAACCCCTCCTTCCATTGGCCCCTGGTCACATACTAACCATATGACCATACCCCAACACCTGTACTAAGCCCTCATCGTATCAGCGTTGCTACAAATTCATATGCCCCGGAATTTGTCCCACCGATATGCCGATATGCAATAAGCCCCCCTGCCTTTGGCCCCTGGTCACATACTTCTCCATAGTACCATGCCTCAGCCCCCATAGCATTGACAAAACCCATTATCTCTCCGTTAGACTTCTCCTTTTTCCTGCCTATGTTCTGATCACCCGACCATAGCTATCCATTCATCCCCACTGTCGAGCCATCTCACCCGACGGCTCGCATTTACCCTAACCTCACTCGTCACCAATCGACCATCCCGCTACCAAAAAAAGAGCTGACATAATACCCACGTCATCACTACGCTCCCACATCCCACTACTCAATCACCCCTCCAACCGTTGCATAACACATGTCCTCTACTTCAAACTCCCGTCGTGCAACTTCTTCATTGCGCCCAACCCGCACCATGAGATCTCCTCCCCCTCATCTGACGGTGTGCATTCCATATCGCGCAATTTCTCTATCCAGGGTTTAACACTCAAATGTCACGTGATACCAGCGGTATCGAAAAAACCATGCAGCGCAATATCATTGTATTGTGCTCGATTCATCCAAAACCACTTACCACCTGAATCGAACGCGATAACCACTCGCAATATTTCCAAATCTGCTCTCGCCCAAATTCACGCCAAATAACATTTTAAATCGGATTTTCGCTGATTGTCTTCGTTAAACCTTTTCCACCTGCTTATTCACCGTCTCTGCACTGCTCCTCTACATCCGATAGCCTCTGTATGCAGTTTTTTCCTTCCCTTGCAGGATTTTATAATAAGTTTGTGGTTTTTGCAGGTTTTTATGACAGTTATTGAGGCCAACAGCCTTCTCATGGTTCGATAAGTAGCGCAGTCGAAGGTCATCACCTCCAAAGTCAAAGGTACTGCTCAATAAAGTTATGGAGTGTACATTCGAGCTTTTTATCCACGTTACATCGACATGGGTTATTCAGATAGAACCCTCCATGCACAAAAGTTCCCTGTCTACAACAAAATGAGGAAAAAACCGTAAAGACAAAGGGTGAGGATCGAAGAGTTAAAGTAAATATGAAGATTAAAGGATTAAATCCTGTTGTGTTAAGGTTAAAACATAGTGCAGAGATCAACACAGTCAACATATCAGGATTAAAGACTCTGAGATGATTATGAGGGCATAAAGTAGAATCACAGTTATAATAGTGTTTTAAAGCCACAAAAGAAGACATATTAGCAAAAGGAGCCTCCAAATGCCACATCATTAAAGCAATAAAGGCAAAAAATACCACCTACAGGTTTATTTCCTCAAAAGAAGGCACCATGAATGCACAGTCAGGGATATTTTCAAAAAAAGCTCAGAATTAATGATCAGCCTACCTAAAACCCTCAAAGTCAGCAAAGGCAACTGAAGGTGATGAAATTTATTGTAAAATTGATTAAAACAGATACGATCATTCAAAATTTTCTCCCTTAGGCCTCCCAAAGGACTATACACCATTACTCTGTATTAATTGAACAAATGAACCCTTCTTACACTCCACCTCCTTATTATTCTATAATTACTTCTGTAGAAGACATTATAGAGGTTGGTCTCTGGATATCTGTTGCATGTAAATAGCTTTTGAAACTGCTGTAACTCTGTTTGTAGTTGAAGACACATAAGCTGAGATGAGAAGTTTGAAGATGTATAGACCCACTGGACTTGAACATTGTAACTGGTTTGAACATCAAATACAAATAGCTGATTTATGGGATCTCGGTCTATATGGTGATGTGTTTCTCACTATAAACTGTTATTTTCTTATTGTTTCCATTCTATTCACTATTCTTTGATAAATAACAACAAACATAGATTAGGATTTACTTCTGAAGTACCCTCAGTCTCACTGATAAATCTTTATCCTTTATGTTTTCTGCTAATTGTTTATTTAAAGATGATTCAATAGAGTATAACCAGTGAAGTGTTGGTAAGCCCACATTTACTGAGTAGAACTTGAGATATTTTCTTTGAATGCTCTTGATAAGTTTGCTAATTAAATATTGAGCTAGAGAAGTCTATGGTTATCCCCGTCCTCTATTTTCTTCTCCAACAGTTGCATTGAAAAGTTCCCTTAAGATTATGTTGAAAGCAGGCTAGTTTCAAAGTACTTACCTGATCTTAGACTACTTTTTATGTTTATCATGAATTTTTTCCCTTTGAATATGCTAAAAGAAGGCTAAGTTAAAAGTCTTTACTTGATCTTAAGCTATTCCATGTTTTTTAATGTTTTCTCTAGAAATTATATCAAAAGAAGGCTAGTTTCAAAGTACTTACCTGATCTTAGATTACTTTTGTGTTTTTCCTTAAGTGCATGTCAAAATCAGGCTAGTTTCAAAGTACTTAGCTGATCTTAGGCTGTCATTTGTTCCCTCATTTGTTTGAATTCCTTCACTTCATTTCTTACTGTTTCATTCCATAAAATCAACTTAAAGAGATCCTTTGACATAGATGACTTTCCCCATGGACCACTCTTGAAACTTGTTGTGCAATTAAATCCTCTTATGACTCCATAGCCCAATGGATTGATGTTTTTCGTTGCTTATCTTATCATCTGAACCATTCTGTCACTTACTTACACCTTCACCCTTCATAAAGACTTCCTTCATCTTCATCCTATCCTGCCCAACCAAACAAACAACAACCTTTGTTCTTCATAACTAGCCTAAAATCATACTTAAGCATAAAGAAACATCTTTGAGATACACATACATAGAGAGATACCTCTCTGAATCTAGGATGGCTAGGTCCTCATATTCCAAAGTGGTTTTTATGTAGGCTCTGTAGCATTTGTAATTTCCAATCTTGCAAACTACGGAGGCCCTAACATACTGGCGACCATACTGGGGAATCTTCTAAGTAAAAATCCTTAAAACAAAACACTTAGTATTTAGTACAGAATGAATAGCTTTCTTCAAGCACTACCAAGCTTATTGGTGATCATGATAGGACTTGTATTAATTAGTTCCAATCTAAGTACTTCTTAGGATTCTGACAGACCCTTATCAAACCTTGGAGAAATCAGCTAGTAAGCGACAAAGTGAAATTTGTTTGTCTCATCACCGTAGCTAAGTGTTGAAACAGATATAGGACACTCTCATAACCCACAGGACTATTAAAAACTCAGAAAACCCAAAAACAATTTCAGATTGGTAATCAAACCTATTAGTGGTGGTGGACCATAAAACATTTTACCTTCTAAAAGATAAAAACTTCCACTTGGTGACTCCACTAGCCTCCAATAGGCCTATTAATCCTCCAGTATTTGTAGAATCCTTTGGGAATGCATTGAGAAAACCCAATCATACTGTTGGTGGACAATAGGATTCAAATCTTCCACCTGGTGACTCCACAACTCCCAAAAGAAAAAATGACTCCACTGGTAGAAGAATTTGAACTGGTTTTCCAGATACAGTGACCTCTTTGTACAAACCTGGATCCAAGTATAGACCTAGAAGAAAAACTACAGGTCATGATGGAAAATATGATGTACATGCTTGGAAAGAGAATGGATAGGTATGAGGCTAATTTAAATATTGGTGATCTAGAGAAACCTATGCCTTTCCTTGATCAAACACAAGCTCAATCACTTCAAGACCTAGACAATGAGCAAGATATGTACGATGAGAAAGATTATAGAGAAAACAATGAAGAAAGTTCTCAAGAAAATCCTGATAGCATACCTCTATCTTTCATAGCACTATTAAGGGAACTTCATGACCAAAATATAAATACAAATAATGAGCAGTGCTTTGAGGAAACAAGTAGCCATTTTGAAAACACAGAACTTAAAATAGAGAAAAAACCGACCCATATGGGGACCCTCCCTCTATGTTATAACTCATTTCAGATTATACAAAAAGAGTGGCATCCTGATAATATAAAATAAACAACTCATGAACCCTGTACTCAAATTAAGTATCATAACAATCATGAGGAGTTGTTTGAAACATAAGTAGATCAGGAAAAAGTGGAAGATCCTCAAATTTTCCCTGCAAGCATAAGTAAATATCCCTTAGAAGAGTCTCAAAAAAATATCCAGCCTCAAAACCAGTTTACACAAGAGAATGAGGACAACTATATTTCTATTTATGCTGAAAGAGAAATCTCTCCTTTAACAGAAGTAGAAATTGATCAAATACAAAACAAACAGCTACCCTCCAAACCTTCATCTGAACAAAATAATCATCAACATAGTGCCCATCCCATACGACAACTTAATGGCACCCAAGAAAAATAGGATAGTAAGGAAATTAATGATAAATTTGGAACTAGTCCTCTTTGGAGCATGAGCTTTGATGGGTCATGCATTAAAACTAGTGCAGGTGCAGGAATATGGCTTTAAAATACAGAAAACAATCATTTTGAAGGCCATTCATATAAATTGAATTTTCAATGCACATGTAACATAGCAGGGTATGAGGCACTTCTTTTTGGGCTGCACTTATTGAAGAAATTAGGAGCCCAGAGAATAACAATTGATGGGAATGTAGAATTGGTAATTAGGCAAGTGAATGAGGGATACATGGTTAAACAACCCAGACTTAGGGCCTATAGGGATGATGTCATGGACTTGTTAAAAACATTTGAAGAATTCCAAATTACTCTTGTTCCTAAATACAAAAATATTGTTGCCAATGGATTAGCCCTTGTTGCTAGTACATTTCTGACACCTTGTGAAAGCAAACAATACACAATTCAAGAAAAATTCAGGCTAGCTATCCCAAACAATGAAAAGTATTGGAAAGTATTTGGGGAAGAAAAAAAAAGAGAAGATTGTCCTGCTGAGGACATATCATCTTTTCAAGAGAAACCTTCTTCCATTACTGATATTAATCTGTCATCCAAAGAACCTGAATTCACATTAGAAGCAAGCATAGATTTAGAGAAAGAATAAATTTCACTACTTGTTGATTTGCAGGTGAAGGATGACGATGCTTCCAAAGAACATATTGAAGGTGTAGTCCTCAAAGTTGATATCTTAGAGGCATACAATCTACCTATCATGGAGGGCCAAAAAGAAGAGAGTTCTCATTATTTCTTTGTTGATCCTATGGAAGAGTGTGTGGAGGTCCCAATTGGCTCAAATTCTCAAGCATGGATCCTTTGCAGTAGCCAAAGACTTAAAACGTTGTCACCTTCTGTGACAGCCTTGATTTTAAAGATTAAGATTCAATATGTACTATGGTTACCTCTGACTAGTAGCCTGTTTCTCTATTCCTTTTTGTCACTACTCAAATGGCTGCATTGGCACTATTGTACCATATAAAGCAACAAAGATTTTCAAATTAGATTAGGGTAGATAGGAAAGCAATAAAGCTCAGCCTGTGAGCATTTAGTTTGTTTACTGCTTTTGAATTAGAAAAAGAAAAAATACAAAAACAATAGAAAAGAGAAAAGAGGGCAGACATAAAAGAATAAAGGTACAACCCCATACCAAAAAAGAATGAGAAATCTGAAAGTGTGCAAGCTTAAATGCCACTACTTGAGAAAACATTGCTATTTAGTCATACAACTCAATCATGACTAAGATAGATTTAAATGTTCTGCTGATAGACTAGTGAAGAAGATTTTCCAAACTATTCAATCTTGGCTTATCAGTAGAGTAGATTAGGATAGAAAAAATAGTGGTTCAAACAAGCTCAAATATTGAACCTAGAAAGATTGGTATAGAATTGGTTCTAATTTTCTTAAAAATTTGAACCAAAGAAAGAAAAGAACAACTCAAAAAGATCAAACCAGAGCTGCAAAAATAATGAAGGATGTTTAAAATTTTCATAATTCAAGCCTTCATAGTTTTGTTTCAATTTTTTGCAAATAAAGTCTATGTGCAGCTTGTACATACAGCCATAGACATCATGGAAAATCAGACAACCTAATCCTGATTTGACTATGTTTAAATTTCTATTTTAGAGATAGAAAATAAAATCTTCTAGATAGTCTAATCCTGATAGATAATAGCTTAGGTAGAGAATTTATGAGTTCAACAGTCTAATCTGAACTCATGGAAGAAATAAGGGTAGATTTAGATTAGTTCTCCCTACTTTAAAAAGAATGAAATTTTGATGTTCAAGGTTTGCAAGTCCAAATGCACCTTCTGAAGAAAAATGTTAGGAAGTAGGCTGTGTAGGTAGAATGATTGGGAGAATTTATTGGTTGATATGAAATACTGATAATCTTTTCTAAAAGAAGCATAATCATTGAGGAAGAGGTTTTCATGGATAAAGGCACAAGTCTCTGCATCCCAGAGATCAAAATCTAAAATTCTTGACACCTCCAAGGCGCTGCCATCCCCAAGTGGAGCCACTGTTAGCCATCAATAATTTTTTTCATAAGCAAATGATGGCTAAAAAGGCCTTGAGCCTTCAAGAGATTGTTTCATACAGAACTACTCATTCTTGAAGTCTATTGTTCCTTACCAATTGATGTTCCCTAAGACTGTTGTTCCCTTGAAAACTGTCTCCTAAAAAACCCTATTTTTCATCATCTCATTCACTGATTTTTTTTCTCTTATTCATCCTCCATTTTCTCTGAAAAATCCCCTTGCCTCCTTCTAATTTTCTGCTCATCCTTCTCATAAAACTTTCAAAAAACCCTTTGAACCATAGAACTATTTTTTTTATGGTTTATAACCCTTCCTTTTCTTTTATCGGAACTCAGAAAAACCTTCAAAAAACATAAAAAATGCATAAAAACCTTTTTTGCCCTTTTGTGGGCCCTAAGACCCCTTCACTTAAAGCCCTTGGCCCCTTTTTTGCCACGTAACCCAGACCTGTGACAAAGCACTAAGCCCCGTGGCCTATCAGCCTTTTTTCTTTCATCACAACCTTTTTTCCTTTGAAAAACTTATTTTTATCGATGCAAAGGCCCCGATCAAAATCATCGCATATCGGCAAAATCACTTTTCATATGCCGCAGACCCTTGTCCTGCCGATATGCGATAAGCTCTTTATGGCTTAGCACCCAGCTCCTTTTTTCGTCATATGGCCATGCACCCGTGACCGGTCGCTAAGCACTTATTGCATCGTTGATTTATCATCGCATCACAGAAGTTATATCGCATCAGTGCTATTTTAGTTTACATTACCTTGCTCCCCACCGATGTGATAAACCCCTCCTTCCATTGGCCCCTGGTCACATACTAACCATATGACCATACCTCAACACCTTTACTAAGCCCTCATCGCATCGGTACTGCTACAAATTCATATGCCTTGGACTTTGTCCCGCTGATATACCGATATGCGATAAGCCCCCCCTGCCTTTGGCCCCTGGTCACATACTTCTCCATAGTACCATGCCTCAGCCCCCATCGCATTGGCAAAACCCATTATCTCTCTGTTACACTTCTCCTTTTTCCTGTCGATTTTCCGATCGCCCAAGCATAAGTATCCATTCATCCCCACCGTTGAGCCATCTCATCCGACGGCTCCCATTTACCCTAACCTCACTCCTCACCAATCGACTATCCTGCTACCAAAAAAAAGAGCTGACGTAATACCCATGTCATCACTATGCTCCCACATCCCACTACTCAACCACCCCTCCAACCGTTGAATAACACTTGTCCTCCACCTCAAACTCCCACCGTGCAACTTGTTCATCGCGCCCAACCCGCACCATCAGATCTCCTCCCCCTCATCCGAAGGTGTGCATTCCATATCGCACAATTTCTCTATCTGGGGTTTAACACTCAAATGTCACGCTATACCGGCGGTATAAAAAAAACCACGCCATGCAATATCATTGGATTGTGCTTGATTCATCCAAAACCACTTACCACCTGAATCAAACGCAGTAACCACTCGCGGTATTTCCAAATCTTCTCTCTCCCAAATTCGCGCCAAATACCATTTTAAATCGGATTTTTGCCAATTTTATTCGTTAAACCTTTTCCTCTTGCTTATTCACCCTCTCTGCACTGCTCCTCTGCCTCCGATAGCCTCTGTATGCTGTTTTTTCCCTCCCTTGTAGGATTTTATAATAAGTTTGTGGTTTTTCAGGTTTTTATGATGGTTATTGAGGCCAAAAGTCTTCTCATGGTTCGATAAGTAGCGCAGTCAAAGGTCATCACCTTCGAAGTCAAAGGTACTACTCAATAAAGTTTCAGAGTGTACATTCGAGATTTTTATCCACGTTACATCGACATGGGTTATTCAGATAGAACCCTCCATGCGCAAAAGTTCCCTGTCTATAGAAAAAGGAGGAAAAAAACCATAAAGACAGAGGGTGAGGATCGAAGAGTTAAAGCAAAGATGAAGATTAAAGGATTAAATCCTGTTTTGTTAAGGTTAAAACACAACGCAGAGATCAACACAGTTAGCATATCAGGATTAAAGAATCTGAGATGATTATGAGGGCATAAAGTAGAATCACAGTTATAATAGTGTTTTAAAGCCACAAAAGCAGACAGATTAGTAAAAGGAGCCTCCAAATGCCACATCAGTAAGGCAATAAAGGCCAAAACTACCACGTACAGGTTTATTTCCTCGAAAGAAGGCACCATGAATGCACAGTTAGGGATATTTTCAAAAACAACTCAGAATTAATGATCAGCATACCAAAAACTCTGAAAGTCAACAAAGGCAACTGAAGGTGATGAAATTTATTGTAAAATTGATTAAAAAAGATACGATCGTTTGAAATTTTCTCCCTTAGGCCTCCCAAAGGTCTATACACCATTACTCTATATTAATTGAACAAATGAACCCTTCTTACACTCCACCTCCTCATTCTTCTATAAATACTTTTGTAGAAGACATTATAGAGGTTGGTCTCTGGATATTTGTTGCATGTAAATATCTTTTGAAGCTTCTGTAACTCTGTTTGTAATTGAAGACACCTAAACTGAGATGAGAAGTTTGAAGCTGTAGAGACCCACTGGACTTGAAGATTGTAACGGGTTTGAACATCAAATACAAATAGATGATTTATTGGATCCTGGTCTATGTCAAGGTGATGTGTTTCTCACTGTAAATTGTTATTTTATTATTATTTCCATTCTTTCCACTTTTGTCTAATAAAGAACAACAAACATAGATTAGGATTTACTTCTGAAGTACCCTAAGTCTCACTGATAAATATTTATCCTTTATGTTTTCTGCTAATTGTTTATTTAAAGATGATTCAATAGAGTATAACCAGTGAAGTGTTGGTAAGCCCACATTTCCTAGGTACAACTTGAGATATTGTCTTTGAATGTTCTTGATAAGTTTTCTAATTAAAGATTGAGCTAGAGAAGTCTATGGTTAGCCCTATCCTCTAGTTTCTTCTCCAACAGTTTCTTTGAAAAGTTCCCTTAAGAGTATGTTGAAAGCAGGCTAGTTTCAAAGTACTTACCTGATATTAGACTACTTTTTATGTTTATCATGAATGTTTTCCCTTTGAATATGCTGAAAGAAGGCTAAGTTAAAATTCTTTACTTGATCTTAAGATATTCTATATTTTTAATGTTTTCTCTGGAAAGTATATAAAAAGCAAGCTAGTTTTAAAGTACTTAGTTGATCTTAGATTACTTTTGTGTTTTTCCTTAAGTGTATGTCAAAAGCAGGTTAGTTTCAAAGTACTTACTTGATCTTAGGTTTTCCTTTGTTCCCTCATCTGTTTGACTTCCTTCACTTCATTTCTTACTATTTCATTCCATAAAATCAACTTAAAGAGATCCTTTGACATAGATGACTTGCCCCATGGACCACTCTTGAAACTTGTTGTGCAATTAAATCATTTTATGACTCCATAGCCGAATGGATTGATGTTGTTCCTTGCTTATCTTATTAGTTGAACCATTCTGTCACTTACTCACACCTTCACCCTTCATAAAGACTTCCTTCATCTTCATGCTATCTTGCCCAACCAAAAAAACAACAACCCTTGTTCTTCATAACTAGCCTAAAATCATACTTAAGCATAAAGAAACATCTTTGAGATACACATACATAGAGAGATCCCTCTCTGAATCTAGGATGGCTATGTCCTCAGATTCCAAAGTGGTTTTGATGTAGGCTCTATAGCATTTGTACTTGCCTATCTTGCAAACTACGAAAGCCCTAACAAGCTCAAAAGGTACCTAGACTGAAAACATTCAGAGGGCGATATGTATAATTACTAGTAATGTGGTAAGAAATTTCACATTGAGGTAGGTTTGAGATATCATGATAAATTTTATGTAGAGTTTATTGAATGTAAATGTAATAAGAATTTTTATTTCAAGTGTCAGCTTGCTTCACATAGAAAACTATCTTGAATTCTAGGATGGTTCTACAATACAATTAGGTTATAGATTAGGAGTCAAGAACTAATCCCAGAAAGGGATAAAATTACTCTACTATATTCTTAAAATTCCAAGGAATATTATACCAACATGCATTGGAGTGGAGTGTCAAATTAATATGTTGGTGTAGTGTGGAGCCACCAAGGAAAATATTAGTGTGACAATCCATATGTGCATAGAGAGGCTATGCAAATACAAAAAATCGGATGACTTGAGAGTTGTAGTGGATGAAGCACGTAGATAAAATCATGAAGTGAATAGCCGTGATGATGCTCAGTAATGTGAAATCCAAGGTGAGAGAACGATGGCTTGCATGTTAATATAGCACAGAAACACATATTATAATGGAGTTGAAAATTTTTAATGGTATATGGTTGTAAGACCTAATTAGGCATGCCTAACATTCGTAAGTTATTTGTAGAATATAGATGTAGACCTAGGTGAGAGGGGGCACATGCTAGATCTAAGATACTCTGGTTATAAACTTTGAGGAGGTCAAGGATTAGAGGTGAGTGGTGCTATCTCACTTGGATTTTTTGGATAGATTTGGTCAAGGAAAACTGAAAGTCAATTTTGGGGGAGTGTTAGATTAAATTTGACTCAATGAAAGAGTCAAAATTTTTATGTCAAAAATTGTGGTTTAGGTATATGGTTTTTGTATCCCTTGGTATTTCAGCCCATGGATTACATGTGTCGAATAATTTAAAATATTTGGGGATAATCCATCATAATTCATCAAAATGTGAGTGGTGAAGGTTCAATTGGCCAACTTGGTCGAGTTTAGCCAAGGAAATTAATAGATCTATTCATGCTACCTTTTCCTGGTTGATATTTTCTAGGACAAATAATTTTCATTATTTATGTTTTTTTTGTTATTATTGATTAATATTTCTCACATATTCTAATAGGAAGGAAGGTGATAATCTCTTATTGTGTGTTCCAAGTGATAAAGATACTATTTATCGTGCTTCAACTATTGAACTTTAATCATCAAATTTTGAATGGTTATCATTGCTTCTTAATATTTTATCTTTTTTTTTTCCATTTCATAGATAATCAATTTCTTCCCATTTCTTTGTCAAAGAAATAACCTTTTCCTCCAAAAATTATGCCTTAGGATTCCATTTGTCACCTCACTCCTTAGCCTTTCAATTTCAGTAAGGCCTTTTAAACAACCTCATTTACATGTACCTCTGTTGTATTTGCATCTTATTACTTGGGTAATTTTCCTTCTATAGGAGATATAGAAATCCCCTATTTTATATGAGTTTCAAATTTCTCAATCTCCTTTTTTTTGTACAAGCTATAAAGGGCCCTTCTTCTACCCTCTCCATTATTTATTTAACATCTGTATTTATATTATCATGGCCATCCTCATGTAAAGTAGGGGCATGAGGATAAATACTATTTTTGTTCTTCAATGGCCTAGACCAAAGAATCAAAACCTTTTTGGGACCCACAATGTTGTAATTTCTCCTATGTGAAAAATTAATTCCTCATGCCATGCTAGATATGACTTCCACAATTCCTTATCAAATTTCTTCAACTATAGAAAATATTTTCTATATTTTTCATAATAGAAGGGTTGCTACTTACCATACAAAATATATTTCTTCTTTCTCCTCTTATTTGTATTTGGATACTCTGTTTTTAGTATATAAATGGCTTCTTTGTCATTACTACAATTTGAATTTCCCAATTTAGGTCCTATGTCCTCATTACAATTTTTTTCCTCAAAATTCTAGATGTTGAATCTATCATGTTTTAATTTTGATTACTTTTAGATTCCTTTTCATAACTTATCTATAATATTGTGAATAATGTTTTCATTGATGTAAAATTTAGGGGTAGACCCTTTTTATGGAAGATATAGGGGGATAATCGTCGATGCCAAGGGGAGCATATGTCAAGTTGGACCATAAAAAATTTCATAGCCAAGGTTTCAACTCACCCTACCAAAGTTAAGGGGAGCACATGTTAAGTTTATGCATCAAATATTTATACCAAATTTCTATACATAATAGGGTTGGTGAGAACATTAGTGTTTATTGAGAAAACGAAGCAATGTGATATGAGGAAAGGAGCAGGTGAGAGAAGCAAAAATGCATGAATAGTAGAGAGATGAAGTCTGAGTTTGAGGACTTAGTAGAAAGAGATATGTGGAATGAAGAAGAGGTTTGAGGAATGAAAGACGTATGAGGTGTGAAGTGTACAATTATTTGAAAATATCAGAAAACCCCAAAATTTTCTATGCCATGAAAGTCTCACAAACCAAAGATTTTTTTTAGCCACTTCATTAGTTAATGGGAGACTCACAACTGATAAAATTTTTGGTTGTTAATTTACCATTCATATATAAAACCAATGACATATTCACATTTTTGGACACCTAATTCACTAAGGGTTAAGGTGTGAGAGTTTGAAAGTCAAGGAGAGTCCAAGAGACCACTTGGAATACAAAAACAAGGGCCACCAAACTTGTATATAAATTTATATCATGGTTAATAATAAATATCTCATGCTCATAATTAATATCACTTGCATTCCAATGTACTTTTTTGACATGGTATCAGAGCAAGCAAGAACTGGGTGTTTTTTTAGTATGTTAGCTCTGCCTCCTTCCTAAATCCTATCAGCTCTATATCTGCCATCTCTTATGTTCTTATTTCAGCTATTCACTCTATAATCTAGCGTGGTCACTATAATGTGACATATTTTTTGGACAAAGTATTAGAGGCTGTCATAATCCTAAATACTACCGCTCATTGAAGTCAGTGCTCCGGCCCCTCGGTTCCTGTCTAACTCTACTCCATCGAGCGTTATAACATATAAAGCTCCACTATGTAGCGCTATCAGACCTCGACTCTGAGATACAAGTTATATTCAAGGAATTGCAATGGTATATTTGAAGGCAGCTCTAAGAGAAGATACAGGAGGTCTGGCGGTCGACGAAGATGCTCTAAATGGGTTCACGGTAGAATAAAATAAAAAACTCACATAACTAGAAAATTCTCCATAACAAGACGCCATTGTGCAAGATCAATGATGAAAGTGGGCATAGATAATCTGAGAACAACATATTATTCACTCTATGCCTTGAATACTGCCTCAACCTCCCTCCAAATGCTTCAATTTCCCACTGTAATATGCTCTCAGTGGATAGTCCAGGCATACACCACTTCATTCGAATCCATCACCTCATTTATTCGATCTCTCAGCATATTCCATGCACCGGCCTCCTCAACCTATGTTTCCATACAAAATTATAACACACCCACATCATTTCCGTGGTTTTTATCTGCATTAATATTTGTTCTCCTCCCTGCATATCTATATCGATGATATTCACGCCCTACGATGCATCGACTACCTTCGATTTGATAAATAATCCTTCAATGTGCCATATTTCACTTTGTAGACTCTTTTTCAGTATTTGTATCTCTCACAACGCTTCCAACAGAAAGGTCTACAATGTTTCTTAGTTTGACCTCCATGTCTAGAAACATTATAGCTTGAACACTACAATGATTCCATAGATTTTTTTTTCTAAATTTGAAAATTTTTGCATGACATGTTCTTCTCCTTCACATCCTAGGTGGAGAACTAGGTCATATGTCAAGTCAGACTCTAATCTAGGCAAAAAAGAACACTGAGATTTATTACTTAAATGGATATAGCTTCTGGGAAAATTAACTAAACCCCTTCCTGAATGTTCTCTTAAAGGTCTATAAAATGCATTCATATTTGCAATTACATGTCCAATATGTTGGTAATCTATGGCTATAGTTCCAACGGAACAACCATCCTCATAGTGATTGCCAAATTTGCAGACTGCATTAGAATCAACAAAGAGTCTTTTTTGTTTGAATTTTCTTTTTTCCCTATCAGCTTTCATGTTCTTGTATTTAGTAGTCCAATAATCAGATATGTATTGTCTTTTTGTTTTCACCCCTGCAAACTCTTTCATAACCATTCATTCCAGTCTGGTTTCTTGAAGAGTTACATAAATTAAAACCAAATCCATTATATTCTACAAGGGGCATTTCCCTATCCATTTGAATTCAATGACTATAGTCTTTTAACTAACATGCATCCTTGGCATGAGACTATTCACTCTCAAACTAGAAACCAAAAGTTTTGCACATCCTAGTGCTATAAGGATTTACAGAACAACAATGATTGATCCCAGAGTTCCCATCTTGGCCTGAATCATGAGGCTGATGGCATGAAATGAGGTTTCTAATTGGAATTCCTGTAACTTTCAGATATGAATTATTAGGAAGAGGAGAGTGAAAGTATGAAACTAAATTTTTGTTGTGCATTTGAAGGTTTTTTATGCTATTTCTTGATAAAATCCAACTACATATTGGACCATATATACTTGGAACATATTTTTCAAAGGTATTGTTCATCCTTTGACCCAAGGAAACTATAGCTACATGTGCTTATATTGTCTAGATATTGTAAAAATGCATTTTGTTTTCTTTCTCTAAGAATCACATTTTTTTTAGCTACTTTACCTGTCCATTTACTTGAACTAGATAAAATGGTCAAAGTTGAAAAAATATTAGAGTTAATTAATACTCTAATACTCTCTATAATGGATAATAAAATAAAAGTCAGCAAATATTCTCTCACCTACATCCAAAGTTTTCTACAAAATGCACAAGAAAAGATCGAGTTTCTGCAAATCGAATCTCAATTCCAACAAGATAAGCTTCAATATATTTTTCATTCTAAATTTTTCAAGGTTGGAAAACACATCCATCAATAACTAGAAAGTGAGGTTGAGTCTAGTTCACATTCAATGCCCATTTCAATAACATATTTGTATGCAGATGCACAAGCTCGGGTTCCACCTCCCAAGCCCATCATCAGAGCTTGGGAAGAGCTTATTCATAACAAGAAAAGAAAATGTCTTGGATATGACAAGGGTGTTTCCTTTCATATTCTAGACTATTCCAAGCCCATTCAATTTCAAAGTGTTGGATTTCTTTATGATAGTTCATTTTCAACTGTTCTAGATTCTGTTCCTCTTCCATAGAAACCACAACAAATTGATAAATGCCAACATTGTGACCGATTTTGCCATATGAAAGATCACTATTTTGATCTTCATCCATGTAAGAGTTGTCATAAAACCACTCATTCTTCACATATATGCTTCAGAAACAAGGCTCCTGTAAGAAAATATATTCATCTTGGATGGATCACTTCTTGGCAATGGGAATTAACAACCAAGAATATATTTCATCCATATGTAAAAATATTCTAGAATATTGAAATATCTTGAAGTTGAGTTTTCTCCATCATATCACCTTGTATCTGAAAAAAAGGGAAATTATGTTCATCTACAAGCTTCAAAGTCAAATCAAGCAAGCTTGAGCCACAATTTTCCATACCATATTCAAATTTGTAACCAGGCATAGAGATGCCCATGATCATGCCATTGGTTGGTGGTCAGCCTTAAGCCATCTATGTTAGGTTGAGCTTCTCCATATTCAAATAATTTGTGACACTTCATCTAGCATAAGACATCAAATTCTTGCCAGTTTTGGAGGATTTCCAAGAATTTCATTAAGCATTCCAGAGTTGGTCGTCATCCTTAAACCACCACAGGTTGAGACCTCCCTTTTCAGGTTGAGGTTCTCCCTTTTTATGTGGTTTTCAAGCCTCCCTTTTTCATGTTGAAGGTCTACCACTTCAAAGCATTAGGATCACTTCCTCTAGCAGAAGGCCTCAACTTCTTGCCATATTTGGAAGAGTTTCGGGAACTACACTAAGCGTTCCAGTGTTGGCGACCAACCTCAAACCACCACATTATGCCAACATTTCAGAGGGAATTTTCAACCTACTACTTCCATTCATATTTTGCACATTTTGTATTACATATCTATTCTTGGACTCGTAAATGCCCCTTCAGATTAAGGGAGGGAATGTTGGACACCTAATCTAGTAAGGGTTAAGGTGTGGGAGTTTGACAGTCAAGGGGAGTCTAAGAGACCACATGGAATACGAAAGAAAGGGTAACCAGACTTGTATATAAATGTATATCATGGTGAATAATAATTACCTCATGCTTATATTTCATATTGCATTCATTCCAATGTACATGTTTGCCAGAGACTTTCATAAAAAGGTATGTTTTTAGAATTTTGATCGAGATGATAACCCACGGTTTCCATCATTTTCGTGATTGATGTTTCAAATATAAATCAATATTCATCATCATGATCAGTTTCAGATTTAAGATATGCAAATTTGAGCCTATATCTATAGGTTGAGTGTAGGGAAAGTTTTAGGGGCTAATATTTGCAGGTGGGATAATTTTCCATGATATTTACAAAAAAGGATTTGTCAATTTCCATTTTTTCTAAAAATGATTGGTTAAAAAATAATAGAATATATATTTTTTTGTATCCTAGACGAACCCATCATCTCGCCTAACATGTATTTATTGGTAAATATATGTGGGTATACGACTTGTCCTCCTCTATGTAAATTGGGTAACAAAAGGAGGGATTTCAAACTTGGATCTCTCAGTTTTTTTAGGACTCAAATTACTTCGATCACCAATTAAGATGCCCCCCTAAGAAAATAATAACATAAAATTATTTTAGTTTAAAAATCGTTAAATTTCTATATATACTAATATAAAATCATTATAAATACTAATATTTTTACAAAAATATTGCCAAACATTTTACAATTTCCATATTAGGGACTAGTAAGATTCACCAAGGTTTCTAAAATTTAATTTAAACTTCCATCCTTAAAATGTTCCCTGGTTGAGTGGAGAGGGAAAAGTTAAAATACATCGGCTAAGGAAAAAAGGAATATAAAAAACCCTAAGGGGTAAACCATAGAGAATCAAGGGTATAATAATACAATGTTGAAATGATAAAGTTATAATCTAAAATAAAACAAAAATGAATAAGATAACAAATAAAGTAATATTAATAATTATATTATATTAATTTTACATATAATTTATTTATCTTACGGAAGTAGTATTAATACAATATAATAAATTAAAATAGCATGAAAGGAAAACCATATATGCGAGATGTGATATAAATTTAAGCTTTAAATATATGTTTACATCAAAATTGGAATTAAGTTAAGTTCTAAAAAAAATAAGAAATGAAATAGAATATGTAACCTATATAATAAAAATAACTAACCTACATAAGTATTAAATTAAGGACCAATAATTCAAAATAAGAAGTAGCCAAAAACAAAGGCACAACAAACAATATGGACAAGGAGATCCAACTATAACCCATACTAAGAAAGGTGGCAAGAGAAAAAAAGAAATAAATATTCAGTATGTGGGGGAGGATACTAGACACGCAGACATGGAGGGATGAATGAATGAATATATATATATATATATATATATATATATATATATAAGGAAGAGGAGTAGGGGGGAGCAGACGAACACAAGAAAATGGATGGGGGTCGAAGGGGTGGGGGGGAAGAATAAAGAAAAAGAAGAAAAGAGGAAATAAAATGGGTGGGGGGAAATAAGAGGGAACTAGAGTGGGGAAGGAAATATCAAAGCATAAAGTCATGAGGGTTTCAAAGTGATTAAGAGGAGAGAGCTCTTAATAATCTCTAGACTCACCATCCTTGTTGAGAATTTTTAGGTTTCCTTTGAATTTTCTTTGTAAATAGTTTATGGTTAATGGTGGAAAATGGGAGATTAGCTTTTTGTATCATCATATTTTTAGAAAATTAAAGTCATAAAATATTCTCTCAATATCCAGTAACCTTAAGTGATATCCCTTGGTTGTAAATGTGTTTGGTTGTAGCTACTAGAGCTTAAAGCCGAATCATATTTCCATATTGAGCTTTTAGTTTAAAAACATGTTAATAATTTTTTTGGTATTTCATCTCCTGGTAAGCCCTCTGTCATAGCCCCTAGTCATGGAGGATCTTGGTTATAGCACCTAGACTTAAAGGTCCTCAATATATATCTACACCTGACATTTTGTTAAAGAACATATTACATAATTCTCCAATATTATGATATCTAGTAAGAACTTGGTCATAGCCCTTGGCCGAATGGCACTCGAGTTGTAGCACCTGGAGCTTAAGTTACTTGGAATATCATCATATAAAACTTTTCATAAAATCACAATTTTTTGGTTCTCTATTATCCCAATACCTAGTAAGCACTTGATCATAGAGCTTGGTTGTAGTATCTGGGGCTTAAGGATCATGTCTCAACATGAAATTATTATTAATGTGTATTTTTCAAATTTTCAAATGAGTCAATACTCTACTAGGAGTATGGTTATAGTGCCTAGTCATTATGTTTCTTAGGTATAAAATCCCAAGGATTAAGTTATCGACATATGATAAGATGTGTATTGCAACAAATATTCAATATAATTTCGAAGTTTTAGAAAGAAAAAGGGAATAACACAAGGTTATATGTGGAAAATGTTTAAATAAATTGGAATATGAATTTAGATGATTCCATTTTGTTGAAAGTATTAGGCACTTAGTGTTATGAACAACATGTTTTTAATTGTTTGGGTTGAAGGAAGAACCTAGTTCAAAACAACACAATGAAGGATGACTACACCTAGTTAGAGAACATGATAGCGTTCAGAGAAATAGAGTGGGAAATTTCATAATATATTACAAGCACTTGCAACAAAGGGGATAGGTGTCTTTATTAGGTTGGTGCCTACAAATTATTGAAGACAAGAGGATTGGTGTCTCTAGTAGGTTGGTTCCTACAAAATTGTAAAGCTTAGTGGGTTGGTGTCCTAGTAGGTTGGCGCCTACAAAATTATGAAGATGAGGGAATTGGTTTCTCCATTAGTTTGTTTCCTATTTTTTTTGTAATAAGTTCCTGCAAAGGACTATCATAAAAATAAGTTTTGTGGTTTTATCTTGAAAGGGTTTCCACTTATATCTTGTGTTTCATATTCTAATTATGATAATTTTTTATTATGTCTCTTTAAACTTTAAATACGTAATAATTGTCATCAATTCACCCTACCCCCCCCCCCCCCCCCCCCACCAATATGTGTGCATTGCGAATTATGTTGGAAAATGTAACTAGGTTTGGTCTTCATTGTACTTGAAGTGAAAAATGTAATATATTTTTCAAAAGAAAATAATTTTATTATTATTGAATTGACTTGTTAAAGCATGGGTTTCATGCTTGGGTCAATGGTTATAGGTCAAGCCTCCATTAAAGGATTTAGGATTGAGTCAAAGTTTTTCTTGTCATGTTGAAATCCTCTTCCATCAAGTCACCTCGTGTCGGCCTCAAAAGAATAACCATCAAGTCAGCTTCCATAAGAATCTAAAAGTCGAACTAACTTAAATATGAAGCCATGACTATTAAAAAATGCATGTCGGCTCACCATTAATTGACTCAACTCTTCACCAAATTATGTAGGCTTATTTTCAAATGGAAAAAAACTATATATACAAGGATGAGGACCTCACATTCTACAAAGTTTTTCAGATCAGAATTTCATAGCTCGCATTTTTCGGTGATCACAGAGTTCAGATAAGGGAAGAAATTTTAGCGTTGCTTCAGGGAGTTTAGATAGGGTATCAATATGATATTTATGATTAGTTCCAGGCCTCACAACAATTCGGTATGATATCACATGATTATAGGTTATTACAATTATTTTAGTTTGATGCTCTCAAATCACCATAGTAACCTCATCTCAATGTTAGTAAAGTGACTTCATTGAAACTATTACAATGATTCTTCCACAATTCGTTTGTGTATCGATGCTATGATGAATGGAGGTAGTATTGAGTCTAGATTGTAAAGTTCATGGTCGTCTCATATTTTGAATCTATTGAAGGAAGAATTTATGACTAGGTTTGCCCCTCGAGGGGGGTTTTTCCCTAACAGTATGCCTATTTCTTGTGTTCTCTTCTTTGTTGCTTGGCATTAACCTTGATTATAAAAAAATATAATTACAAAATCTAATACTAATAATGAAAAAAATCACAAGTTAATTTCATTAAGAGGAAGATAATTTAACTGCAACCTATGTATATTTTCCAACATGGTATCAAAGCTATGGTATTGGTCAAAGGAAGTTCTAGGCTAATGAAACTAATGATGATCTTAGTGCTACTAGAGAAATTCTGATCTCTGAGATTATTTTAGACTGCAGTAAATTGGTTTCAGTGATGTTACACAATTGAGAAAAAATTGTACATCTCAGGAGTGCTCTCGATATAACCAAAGGCAGAAGAAGGGTCTCGGACATATCAACTCAGTATGAGTGCTTTAATAGTATTATGATCTTGTGACCTCAAATCAGTGTTGTTTCAGTAAGACTAATATAATATATGAGACTTGGTTCTATCACAATGGTGATATCACAGTAAGAAAGGATAAATACTATTACAAAGAGAAGGTCAAAATACCACAACAATGATAAGGTTTCAGTTCCATCACCGTCAGAAGGTTTCACTGTCAAAACAATGAGAAGGTATGGATACATAACATTTATGCTTCCACAATTTAATACCTCCACAATTTTGGTGATATTATAAGGTGAAAACATAGTGGTACCTCAGTACTACCACATAAAGGATGTTTCGAGACTCCTATAGTGAGACAAAGATAGTTTCTATGCCTCCACAGTGAAAAATATCTCCAACTTGGTCAAAAGATGATTTCTATGCTCCCACAACTTCAGTGTCATGCTCTCACAAATTTCTATTATGCTTGCACATGAAGAAAACTTGGTCATCACATTAAGAATCTGAAGTCTATGGAAATTGAAATTGACAGTTCAAGGAACTAGCTTGCAAAGGATCTGACATTAGGGGAATTTTGAGGTCTAAAATTGGCCTCTTAAGGAAATTATAAAATAATAGTGGAAATATTAAAATAATATTAGATTACATCGTCAAATTTTACAAGGAAAAAAGGAAAACTATTTTTTCAACTTGTATTTTCAACTTATCTCCATATGGGTTTACTCAAATTTCAAGAAAAAACACTTGGTGGATGCACAATTTTATTCCGCATCCAAGGAGTATACATGTTTCATACTTTTGATGGACCCTACTATACGAAAAATGAGAAATACATGAAAATAAGTGATTGCAATCACATTTTTCATTTATTTCTAATTTTTTGTGTAGCATGGTCTATCAAAAGTATGCAACATGGATACTCCTTGGATGAGGAATTCAAATTTTCCTCCAACAAGTACTCCCGATTGAAATTTGAGTAAAAAATTAGGGAGATAAGTTGAAAATACGAGTTGAAAAAAATAGTTTTATTTTTTATTTTATTTTAATATTTTTATTTTTTTACTCCAAAAATGGTGAATCATCTCCCATGGTTGACATCACCATCTTGAATCCTATTGGTTCTTATAAAGTTTATTTTTCTTGTATATTTTTCTTAGGATGCCCAATTTATAAATTCCCCTAATGGTACAAGGAACCAAGTAAGTATTGGTAATACAAGTTATCAAATTAAAGATATGAAATCAAAAATATCTTGCCCTAGTACGAAGAAAACACTTCAAGGAATCCGTACCAGGTTTTTCAAGGAACATCCCCACCTGCAATTATGTCTATATATGTTATAAAATTCTCTTTATCTTACTTTTGAGGTTTTCATTACGTTACTAACATCATTTTTTTCTATATATCTTTAATCATAATGTTTCTTGTTTTGGGTGATTCATATCTTGATAAATCTACCCACCCCACTCATATTCTTAATTGGTCTTGTAGAACCCTAGACAAGTTCTGGAAAACCCTAACTGAATGGTATGCTATTGTGAATGTCTGTGTTAGGTCCCTATATTACTAGTATAGTCCCTTATTTTTGTTAGTGTAACCCCCTTAATGTTATTATTGTACCCTTGTAACCCCCATATTGTTATTATTGTGCCCTTAAATTATTATTGTTAGGTCGGCTAGGATTACATTGTGGCCCCACTAGGATTACATTATGGCCCCATGGACTCCTATATATAGAAAGGAGGTTTTGTAAATTGTATCATCCAAGAATTTTTCATTTATGTAATGTACTGGAGGTTGCCCCCCTCGAAGTGGCTTATTTCTAAGGCATTGATATCTCTTTTCTTCTATTTCTGGAGCTGGTTACACAACATTTGGTATCAGAGCTTTGGATTCTAGGGTTTCAATGCTCTAAACAGGTCATCGTGGAATTTTCACTATAAATTTTTTTCTACAAAGGTTAAGAATATGAAATGTTTAGGGTGCGAAGCTGAAATGCTGAGGAAACTCGTCAAAAAATTTCAGATCTTGGTTCGCAATATTTTCGGAGATATGATCTATGGAACGTAGTGATTTTTCAGGCTCCCGAATTTCATCTCAAAGAGGTGATCGTGGGAAACTATTCATAGCTCTCTCTCTGAGCATCGGATTGGAGTGTCGTAAAAAGTGGTCACAAGTACACAGACTTTAGTTTCTTGGATATCAATTTTAGAGCCGAAGGATGAAACAGTGACACATGGAAAGTCGTACAAGTTCACTCTACTGAACCAGTCCATAATTAGGTCATTGTGGGAGATTGGACACAACTTTGTCTTGGATAATCCAAATCAGGTCATATCTGTGGAATTCAAAAGAGAATTTAGAGGGCTACGTCAGTACAAAAATTCAAATATTGAAGTGCTGCAATCACAGAGATAATCCAATTTCAATATCGAGCTCTTCAAAAGAAATAAAAAGGTGTGTATTTTTTTCCAAATTGCATAAGTCTTGTTTGAATAATCAATTTGAATTGATTGAAAGGGCATATTGTAGAATAGATATTAGTATTGGGTTCTAAAATATGCCTCGTAAAAATAATTCAACACCCATTAAGCCTTCAGAAGGCTCTACTATGACTCATGAAGATGAATAATTGCAACATGATCTATCAAAATTACAAGAGCAAGTGCACCAAATTTCCCTCTCGCAAAGAGAAACAAAAAATGAAGTGGAAGTTTTGAAGAAAGGCGTGGAAGCTAAGATGGATGGCATGGAAGTTGGCATGGAAGCTAAGATGGATGACATGAAAGACAACATGGAAAACATGAAGAATGATCTAAAAGCAGACATAGAAGATTTGACAAAGTTGATACAAGAAATGTTTCATAATGGTGAAAATATAGTAGAAGAAACTCATGATGAGAAAAAAATAAATGTTAATCGTGATTTCATAAACTATAATGTTGGTGGGAAGAACCACCATATTCCAAAAATGGAGATGAGGAATTTTGATGGAAAGGATCCTATAACATGGATACTATAGATGGAGCAATATTTTGATCTCCATAATGTGAAAAACACACAAAAGGTACGCATTGCAACCTTACATTTAGAACAAAATACATTTGTATGGTATCGATGGCTTTGCTCCCTTAAAAAAATTGTCACTTGGTCAATTTTTACGGAGAAAATGATATCACATTATGAGGATACAAATAGAAACACCTTATTTAGCCAATTGATAAATCTCAAACAAAAGGGCTTAGTGGGGGAGCACATTGAGGACTTCCAAAAATTGAATATAAGGGTAACTGATATTCCAGAGGAACACAGGATTGATCTCTTCATAGGCACTTTAAAGGATAACATCCAACATGAAGTTCGTGTTTTGGAACCTAATTCATTGGAGAAGGCATTCAGGTTGGCAAGAAAAGTTGAATGTAAAATTATGGCAACAAGGAAGCCTACCACTCAATTCTATAAAGAAGGAAGTGTTGCTACGCCTAGATTTCTACAACCTACAAGGTTGACACCACAACAATTGGAAGAAAAAAGAGCAAAAGGGCTTTGCTACAGTTGTGATAGCAAATACACTAAAGGTCATAAGTGTGCTGAGAAGAAATTATTTTACATAGATTGTGAAGAGGAAGAAGAAATGAACAAGAAGAGGATATACACCAGGAACCAGCCCTAGAAGAGGAAGAAATGAATCCGACCATATCGTGTAATGCACTGGCAGGAATTACCACTCCTCAAACTCTCAAGATAGAATGACATATCAAGAAGAAAAGGGTAATAGTGTTGATTGATTCAGGTAGAACCCATAATTTTATTCATTGTAAGGTAGCCAAGGAATTAAATTGTTTCCTATACCCAGCACCAGAATGTCAAGTGATGGTTGCAAATGGAGGAACTATAAATTGCTCTAGAAAATGCCATAATATCAAGCTACCCATGGGGGAATATGTGTTGACTAGTCCAATGCTTTCCATTCCTATGGGAGGTGCTGATGTTGTACTAGGAGTACAATGGTTACAATCTTTGGGGACGGTAGCTTTTAATTTTCAAGAACTTTTCTTCAAATTTTTTTCAGAAGGAAAGGAAGTCGAATTACGGGGTATTGAAGGGAAGCCAGGAAGGATAATAAGCTCTAATGTCATGAAAAAGCTTCTAAAGAAAGAACAACGAGGCGTAATTGCACAATTATGCTCACTAGAAGTTCCAACATAAAAATCATCTATTTCTGCAGATCTCCAACAAGTCTTGGACAATCATTCCAAGGTGTTTGAAACTCCCAAAGGACTCCCACCTATTCGTGATCATGATCATGCTATTCATTTGATTCCAGGAAGTGTTCCTCCAAAACATCAGGCCTTATAGATATCCTTACTTCCAAAAGAGCGAAATTGAACGTATGATTGCAGAAATGTTAGAGGCGGGTATAATTCAACCCAGTCAAAGTTCTTTCTCTGCTCCTGTAGTATTGGTACGCAAGAAGGATGGATCATGGCGAATGTGTCCAGATTATAGGGAGCTCAATAAGCTCACCATTAAAGACAAATTTCCCATTCCTGTGATTGATGAATTATTGGATGAATTACATGGAGCAATTTATTTTACCAAGTTGGATCTTCGTTCAGGATATCATCAAATTAGAATGAAGACCGAAGATATTCCAAAAACAGCAATTCGAACTCATGAGGGTCATTATGAATTTTTGGTCATGCCTTTTGGCCTTACCAATGCACCTTCTACATTTCAAGGGTTGATGAATTCCATTTTCAAACCCTTCCTTAGAAAATTTGTGCTAGTAGTTTTTGATGATATACTAATCTACAACAGGTCTTGGAAGGATCATGTTCAACATGTTGACAGGGTGCTCAAACTATTGCAGGAGAAACAATTATACGCAAAAACATCCAAATGTTTCTTTGGAGTACAAGAGGTGGAATATCTGGGTCATATTGTATCTCACGAGGGTGTTAAGGTAGACCCTAACAAAATTAAAGCTATTAAGGAATGGAAAGTCCCCACAACCATAAAGTAGTTGCGAGGATTTCTTGGGTTAACAGGGTATTATCGCAAGTTTGTTAAGAATTATGGGAGAATAGCAGCACCTCTAACAACATTATTGAAGAAAGATGTATTTTCATGGATTCCTGAAGAAATTAAGGCCTTTGAACATCTTAAAGAGTCAATGTGTCGAGCACTAGTTTTACCTATGCCAGACTTCACAAAAACCTTTATTGTGGAATGTGATGCCTCAGGAAATGGAATTGGTGTTGTTTTAATGCAGGAAGGAAGACCCATTGCTTTTGAAAGTCGTCCAATCAAAGGAGAGTATTTACATAAACCTATTTATGAGAAGGAAATTTTAGCAATACTGCATGCACTAAAGAAATGGCAAACTTACCTAATGGGAAGACACTTCAAGGTAAAAACTGATGATGATAGTCTTAAACACTTTTTGGAACAAAGACTATCTTTAGAAGAGCAGCAAAAATGGGTCACAAAGATGTTGGGTTATGACTTTGAAATAATCTAAAAAAAAGGAAATCTTAATGTTGTTGCAGATACACTCTCAAGAAAGAATGAAGAGCTGGAAGCATTGCTTTGTGCCATTTCTATTATCCAACCAGATTGGATAACCGAAGGAAGAGATGAATGGAAGAAGGAAAAAGATGTATGGACACTCATTCAAAATTTTCAGCAAGATCCTATCACATATGATACATTTAGTTGGAAAAATGATTCCTTATGGTACAAAGATCACTTATATCTTTGTATGAATTCCCAACTAAAACAAAATATTCTTTTGGAACTACACACTTCTCCTTTAGGAGGACACTCGGGATTTTTAAAAACTTACCACAAGGTGAAGAAATAATTTTTTTGGGATGGCCTTAAATCTGATATTTAAAAGTTTGTGGCGGAATGTTTGGTTTGCCAGCAGAATAAAGTTGAGACAATTAAGACCCCGGGACTTCTACAAGCTTTATGAATTCCAAGTCAACATTGGGAGGAGATTTCAATGAATTTTATCACAAGTTTACCTAAGTCCGAAAGAAAGAATGTCATCATGGTGGTAGTTTATAGAATTACCAAGTATGCACACTTTTGTGCATTATATCATCCATTTAAAGCAAGTACAGTCGCTACTACATTTATGGATAGAATTCAAAAGCTACATGGAAGCCCAAGGGTTATTGTGAGCAACAGAGGTCCCATTTTTACTGGAAATTTTTGGAAGGAGTTTTTTTCTTGTTTGGGTACTCAATTAGCTCATATCTCATCTTATCATCCTCAATCTGATGGTCAAATAGAGATAGTAAATAAATGTTTGGAAGGATATTTTCGTTGTTTTGTATCTGATAAAAAAACACAATGGGTCAAGTGGTTACCTCTCACTGAATGGTGGTATAACACTTCCTTCCATACTACAACAAAAATGACCCCATTTATGGCACTTTATGGATATCATCCACCATCCATCACATCATATTTAATGGAAAATTCGAAGGTTCAAGCAGTGGAATATCACATCGAGCATGAGCAAGAAGTTCTCCAACTCTTAAAGGATAACCTAGATTTGGCACAAAACCGAATGAAACAACAGGCAGATCAACATCGCAGCGAGAGAAGTTTTGATGTAGGAGATTGGGTATTTTATGACTACAACCATACAAACAAATGTCCCTCAAGCAAGCTAAGAAGGATAATAAATTATCGCCAAAGTACTATGGTCCTTACAAGGTGTTGCAAAATATTGGTACTATGGCATACAAATTGGAGCTTCTTGCTTCTTTGCGAGTGCATCCAGTTTTCCATGTTTCATTCTTAAATAAGGTTATAGGTGAAAATATTCCAGTTCAAACAATATTGCCAGAACTTGATGAGGAAGGAAAAATCATATTGGAAGCTGAAGCGGTTACGGAAACAAGAACTCTACAGCTACGGAATCGATCAATTTCAGAGTATCTCATCAAGTGGAAGAACTTACATAGTGGAGATTCTACATGGGAGGATGAAAATTTTATACACAAGCACCCAGAGCTACTCAAGCATTGAGGGCAACACTTTTTTGAAGGAGAGGGGCATGTTAGGTCCCTATATTACTAGTATAGTCCCTTATTGTTGTTAGTGTAACCCCATTATTGTTATTATTGTACACTTGCAACCCCCATATTGTTATTATTGTGCCCTTAAATTATTATTGTTAGGTCGGCTAGGATTACATTGTGGGCCCACTAGGATTACATTATGGCCCCATGGACTCCTATATATATAAATGAGGTTTTGTAAATTGTATCATCCAAGAATTGTTCATTTATGTAATGTATTGGAGGTTGTCCCCCTTGAAGTGGCTTATTTCTAAGGCGTTTATATCTCTTTTCTTCTATTTCTGGAGCTGGTTACACAACAGTATGAAACCCTCAACTTCTTAGGGATATTTTGAAATGTTGTTTGAATTTTTTATTGATGATGTCATGTTTGGGATTTTTTTATGATCAGGAAAACCTAACATAGTGTTGAATGATAAGGTCTAAAATCCTGAACCTTTGAATTTTTTATAATTTTGGTTTTTCTACATCCTTATTTTAAAACCCTAACTCATTATTGTTTGGAGGAATGTGTAAGAAAGACCCTCATAATATCTTAGAATTGATTTCCTTGATATCTGTGTGTTTGTTTGATCAAACTATAGTCTAATAAAATTTGTTATATGCTTTTTTAATGATATTTGTGAAGTTGGGTTTGACTAATACATGATATGAAATAAATTTTCATGATGATGAAACCCTAGGTATATATAGATATTTCCTTTTTTTTGAAACCCTAGCTTGGTCTAGGTCAAATGTATTAATGTTGTCAGACATATGATATGCTTCTGAATGATTATGAATTCCTATATATGTGTGTTGACCTAGTTATTGATGGTCATAAGTTTTAGGTTTTAATGGAAGTCCTTTTTTGAGATTCTAGGATGATGATATTTTGAAATATAGGTTTTTGTAGCTAAACCATAGTATTAGTTAAGATTCTCTATTATGTGTGATTTAACAATATGAGATATATTTATATAATGATTGTTGAGGAAATTCTAAGGTTTTGAAGTTGAACCTTAGTAAAAGTGAAAATATCTTATAAATAATGAAAATATGATGATTTGAGATTTGTGTAAGATTGTTGAACTATGAGTTTTGGTTGAATTTGATGGTTGATTTTTAAATATAGGGTTTTCAACTAACCCTAGTGTAATATGGCCATGTTAATGACTAAGATGTGATTTTTTTTTATTGACTCTTTTGAATGAAATCTAGGATTTGTATGAAACCCTAGTGATATGTCTAAACATATGAATTTTGAAAGGTTGTTGGATGATTTATATTTTTCTGAATTGTTTCTAGGGTTTGTTGTATGTTGTAGTAAGGTATGTCATACCTTTGGAAGAAAAAATGAAACCCTAGATGGAATGAAATTTTTTATGGAGTAGTCTAAGGTTTATGAAAATTTTCCTAACAAGATGTTGAAAAGTATATGTCTCTTGTTTGTAATTAAGTCTGGGTATCTAATATTGATCCATGAGGATCTTGTTTAGTGCAGATCTATAGAGAGGTCTAGTCAGCTCCAGAAGTCTGATGTCTGGTTCAGTCTTCATACCGTCAATTTCACCAATGAAGAATTCCTCAAGTTGATCATGGTTCGAGTTTGGGCTCATGTGATGTCATGGTGTGTGTGGTAATCTTGCAAAAATATTTTTGTAATAAAATCCTAAGTGGACTATGTCTAAAAATATGGTGAAAATATGTAAAAGGTGGTGGTCCTAAGGCCTAAAACTAAAACCTAAAACCCTAGCACAAATTACTTTGTAATTAAAATCTATGGAAATAATGGCATAAGGTTTAGGGAAAAATAATTAAAACTCAGAAACACAAAGTTCTAAACACACAGTCCTAACCGTGTCAGTTAAACTATGTCGGAAGCATAAATTTTATCATGTGAGCAGATCTAACAGAACCACAACAGAGATGTCGGTTAACCATTAGCCTGTAACTGTGTTGGAGCCGTCAGCATGTGAACAGAGAGTTGAAACTACGAAGGAAAATGTCTAACAGACCGTAACTGCGGAACTAAACCGCAACCGTCGGAGTTAGACTTATCACATTGGAAACATTATCTACCACCTGACCGCAACTACTGGAGCTGACCACAGATGTAGCTGCCTCTAGAAGCTATCACATGTAAACTGTCAGGTTTATGTACAATTATCCTGATTGTCGGGGATAGATTTTAATCCTAAGTCTATTTTGGGTTTTTATAATTAATTGTGCCAAGTTGTTAAGATATGACCTTATCCCTAGGCATTATTTGTCACCATGAGATAGGACCGAGACCCCAAATCATAGATTCTACTCAACCAAATTCCTGATTTTTCATAGAGAATTCTGAGTTCAACTTTATAAAGCCATGAAATTTTCTTCATGAAAGAAATTGAGAGTTTGGAGTTTAGATTCAGAGGGTTAGAAGAAATTTTTGTTTTCAACATTACTTGACGTTCAGAGGCGGAATTGAGCATAGAGATAGGCATTGGAAAGTTGATAGAGAGAGCTTCCTGTTGTCAGTGACCAGAAGTGCCTACGAGCATGATAAATCTGGTCTTTTTGCTATGTAAATACTTCCTCTGATCAATCCTAATAAAGTAGATGCCCATCTTGAAAGCAGACTGAGAGACGTAGTCCACTAGGGACGAATCTCGTAATCAATTTTTGATGTTTCTTCTCTTCGTTATTTGCTGTGTTTATTTTATTAATTTTCTACTGGTTTACATTGTATATGATTTCCTTCAGTCTTCCACATAAAGCATTCATCAGTTAACGATCAACTCACTTAATGGAAAACTAATCAAAATGCCTCAACACATAATCGATCACATTCAGATCATATATTTTGGTATTACAGTAGGTTGTGCTTTGTAGTATTTTTTCCAGTGGATGTTTACCAAGTTGGGATTGCAACTTGGAGAAGGAAAGATTGAGGAGTTCGATCCATAGATTGGAAAGCAGAAAGTTGTTCATCAATCGGCGATGATAGGGAATGAAAATGTTGAAACTAGTGAAACTCATGAAGTGAATCACATGGACGAGAATCAAATTTAGAAACATTTTTTTAACATGCAAGAAATGTTGGGAGAATTATACAAAGATAAGAAGGTGAGAGATGCAACTTATTTTTCGAAGGATCAAAGAAGGATAAGAGTAAAGGAAAAGCAGATAAACCTCCTTCTCCTCCATCACATCCATCATCATATTCTTCTTCTTCTTCTTCTAGTCCTGAATTTGAAAAAGAGAAGAAGCCTCTGAAATATCTTTTAAAACTTGATGTAAAGTTTGAGTTACCTGTTTATGATGGCGAAATGAATCCAGAGAAACTAGATAATTGGATAAAAAAATTAGAATGTATTGTCGGGTTCAAAACATTTATGATGATAAGACAAATATCTAGTTAGCTACTCTTAGAATGGGGAGAACCGCTTTAATCTGTTGGGAGAGTAAAACATAGATAGATTTAAAGCATAAAATGGTAAAGTTATCTCCTTATGGTCTAAATTTTTGAAAGCTCTAAAGAAACAATTATATCCTTTGGGTTACACACAAAAAGTTGTTATTGATTGGCAGCATTTGCGAGAAGGTAAGGGACAGAATGTTCAAGAGTTGACTTTGGAGTTCAGGAAGAAAGCGTTGGCGATTGGTATTCCTTTGGATATGTTGTGACCTATAATAATAGTATTCACAATTTTTTAATTTATTTTGATTAGTCTTGTAATATGTACATACTTTGCTTTCTGCAAATTGTTTTCCCATATTAGAAAAATAAAATAAAAAATGTAAAGAGGGTAAGAGTCCTAAAAGAAAAATCAAAGGACTTGAAAGAAAAAATATCAAAAAAGAATAAGAAAATGGACCCCAAACAAGAAAGAGATAAAAATAAAACATGAAAGTGATGCAAATCCAAATGCCACTACTATTTACTTTTTTTGCAAAACAAACATTATGTGTAGTTTGTTACAATGCCACAATCCATGAAGGTTAAAACAACTTAATCTTAACCTCTCATGTTTTAAATTTCAAGTTATTAGATAGAGAATAAAGATCTAGCTAAACAGTTTAAACTTGGTAGATCAGTAGTTAGGTAGAGAGTAACTAAGGAGCTCAATAGTTGTGAGCTCTTGAAAGAAATAAGGATATAATTAGTTAGTTTTTTTTTTTAAAAGAAAAATGAACAAGGGTTTGCAAGCTCAAATGCACACAAGTAAACGAATAAATTTTTGTAGGGTAGCATATGGGTAGGCAGAAGCATTTTTTTACAAACATGGATAAGCAGAAATTTGGTCATTTCAGTCACTAACTTCCTTCAAAAAATCATTCCCTTGTAAAAAATACTTCATCCCCTCCATTTTCATTCTTTCCCCTTCATTGTTCTTTTTTTCCATTATCATTCATTTTCACTTGCAAAAATCCCCTTTTCCTAAGTGTAAAATTAATTATACTTAAGGAAATTTAAACCCTTTAACTAATTCGCCTTTTACCCAAAAATACCCAAAAACCCAAAAAATACTTTTATCCTAAGTGTAAAAACATTATATCAGGACCCAAAAATAAGGAATTTATCCATATATATGTTTTACACTAGGATTAGTATATTTTCCCTCATATCATTCATTATTAACACATTAATTTATATATTAAATTCTTTGTTCATCTTTCAGCTCGTATTATATTAATTCCTTTTATTATCATTTTCCCACCCATATTTTAGTTTTAACCTATGGTTCATTTCATCCACATGTTATATATTCCCACTCCATCCCATAGGTTAAAACTATTCCCATTATATAATAACCCCCGCTAATGTTAAAGTTACACTTATAAGCATTACATTGGTTATATAAAACATTAATCCACCTATCATATTTCACTCCTAAACTATGTATTAAACCTACATTTAAATACATTTTCTACCTCCCGCTGCATACAAATCTCAGGCCCCACGCCATCTTATCCTGCAACTTTATTGCATGATCTTCACCGTTCGCTCCCCATCTCCCAGATTCAACGGTGGAGATCCCACATCGCACATTTCACAGTGCAATCGATAAAAAAGCCCAAATCTTGCGATAAACGATTTTTTTGGGGTTTCTCTCATCTCCATGCATCTTAATTCCATTGGATCGCGCCGATTGATCCAATCCCTCTTACCACCTTTCAATCGTGCGAAAATCGCTTGACGGTTTTTCCTCCCCCACGCCCAAACCACCCTCCTATTTGAATTAACCTACATTTAATGCGTTCACTGTTCATTGAAATTGTTTATAAAAATGCCTGAATGAATTCATTCATACCTTTCTGGTACCGTTTTCTACGTAGAAGAGCATTCTAGACCAAAAAGACTGACGTCGCCTCTATTTTTAGCCCAAAAACAAACAGAATTAACCAAATTCAACTGCTACAAACATTACAGAAGCCATCAAAGTGCATATAAAGACCAGCAAAAAGCTTCTGAAATATTTCCAACCCCGGAAACCCTTCTATACAACGAAATTTCAAAATTCCCAAGTATTTTTCAGAGGAAAAGGACTCATTCATCAAATTTAAAATATTTTTACAGTTAATTGAATTAGTTAGGAGCCTGCATACCTAAAAGAAACCCCTATTGCTTCATAAATCCTTTGATTCTATAAACCCTGAGCATTTTTCACAGATTTTGAAGCCTTGACCTGTTTTAAAGCAAACTTTGGTTACGTTTAGCCATCTACATACCTGAGAAATCCCTCTGAGACCTTCAAACCCTTTTCTACTATACTTAAACATCCTTTTTTCATAAAATTGATGCGTTAAGATTTTTTTTTATCATAGAAAGTCCACTGTAAACCCTACATATCATTTGCTGAGGCTATAAGGTCATGAAATTTCTATTTTGATAAAGAAATTACAGTTTGAGTTAAATTGATCAGAATTTCCCCTTTGCAGACAAAATATAGAACCCGTGTCATATCTAAAAAAACTTCTATAAACTGTTTAAACTTACAAAAGTGGTTTACAAGCCTAAATCATTATTTTAAAGGTTCAAAAGTATATAAAATTTATAAATAAAACAAATCTATGGCATCCAAAAGCACTCTTGTGATCAGCCCTCTACAACCCCCTATTGTAAATGTAGAGCATATTCCCCTGGAAAATGTAGACTTCAAAATCACTGATGCTGTAACTGAATTCAACCTTCTTGAGCTCCACTGCTAGAGCCAAGATAAATCCCTAGATCAAGCTGATGAAGTTTTCATTTCGGAATCAAATTTTCCTAAATATGTTGTCCCTCATACTCACCAATGCCCAGAAGTAATTAGACTCTGCCAATCATGATATTCTCCTGATCAAAGAGCCATTGTGAACCCTAAAAATGAAGTTTTATTTACCATTACAGCTGAGTTTATCAACCAGATGCTTCAGTTACAACCTGGGCCAAATGAATTTCCTTTATCTATTGAAGCACTCACAAAGTTCTACTTAGATTTGAATATTTCCAAGAGATTCCAAATTTTTCAAACCTTCATGCCATCCTATGTAGAAATTATCAAACACAATCCTCCATACTCCTCTACAAAATTATCAGAAAGAACTAGACATATTATTTCTATGATATCTTTTATCCTTGAATATTTCATAGATGAACTTGTTGATGTAGCAGTACTTGGTTTCTTGTTCACCTTTACACCCAGCCAACCTCCTACAGTTATCTTTAACTTTTCCCAATATATTGCTGACATTATCCATGAACAATTAGTCAAACTGCCTTCTGAAGGTGTATTTAGGTATTCTTCATTCCTATTCCACATTTTCTTATATTTTCAATCTGAAAAGTTTCATATAAACCTTCAGAAGCTTGATGTGGAAGGAAATCCACAATTTTTCATATTATAGATTTCCTTGATAAGGAAGGATTCAAATAAGTTTACTTATTCAAAGTTCACAGATTCTTTCATCCATCCCTTGGTCAATTTTTTAAACAACAGTGTGTAGCCCAGGATTAGCAATGAAATCAAGAAATTTTTACAATTTTTTGAGCAGAGTAGGATAGGTGATTAGTACTTGTACCAAAATCACAAAATCAAAGTCTATGGGTCCAGCCTTATTCCCTATAAATTGCCAAAATACCTCCTTATGAGGTTATTTTCTCTAGAGTATATAAGGCATATTTTAAATTCAGATGCTGTCAATTTCTTGATTGAAAAGAAGAAGACACAATTCAAACTGAAGAACCAGGTTGGTCCATTCATATTTAATAACAGAGAAGCTGGTCCAGAGTTAGAAAAGCAATTTCTAGAGTTCAAGTTCAGTCCTAGTTTTCTTTAGTATTATGATCCCCTTGGTATTATTAAAAAAATGAGAGTTAAGTACACATTAAATCCATACATACATGAAAAGAATTTTGATGTTGAGAAATTCTCATACCAATATGAATGGTTAGAGAATACACTGGCAGAGGCAGAGAAGCAAAGTGCTACTATTCAAACTTTGCAAACTCTAGCCCAAGAAGAAATAAGTATGAAAAGAAATAGGGAGGAAGGGTATTATACAACTGAGACTACTACAGAGACAAAATTCAAATGAAGATACAACAAAAATCCAAAGATCAATCCTACCAGTAAATAAAAGGAGACAGTAGAAGTCATTGACACAGAAGTTGCAGACAAATACACTGTACCTCCTACAATCATTGAAGAGGAACAACAACCAACCACTTCTAGTACACAATTAATTCATAAAAAAAACAATATAGAAGTGTCTTCATCCAAGAAATAAAAATAAAAGGACATGGACATCAAGGAAAGATACAAGGAAATTAAGGCTAAAAATGAAGAAATAAAAAATGAAATATATTCTCAATATTTTTATCCTTTGATTATAAAAATATTGATTGTGAAGTTCTAGTTCAATATATTCATCCTATGGATCAAATTGAATTCCATAAACAAGAAGGAAAGATGATTTATTCCACCATGACTACCAAGGCCATGAGTGCGCAGAAGCTTCAAAACACTTTAATAAATGTAAGAGATCAACTCAAACTGGATAAAGCATCATCATATGCAAAGGATACCAGAATCAAATCCTTGGAGGAGCTAGTGATTGAAGTAGGATATGATCCTCAGAATATAAAATTTGTAGAGGAATTGATCAAAAATAAAAATGTTGATATTACTTCACTTAAGAAACAATTGAAACTGCCCCCTACATAGCATCCTTAAGCCAAGGAGGTTTTGCAGGATTCCTATCAGAAATATGAGATGGCGAGTCTCATTTTTTAGTTAACATCTCAGATTAAAGAAATGGAATTTGAAATGGAAAAATTGGTCCAAGAGAAAGATGCCAACAAAGCACAAGAAATTCCTACCATAGTGATTCCTGTAGTTACAACAATTGTACCATCTACTTTGGCAGAAACATTGGCTCCTAAAGTTCCAATGGCTACAACAGTTCCAGTTATTTCATCAACAACTTCTGCCACTGAATCTTCAACAACAACAGCACAACAATCATATGAAGCATGAAAATTAGTAAAGGCAATGCAAGATATGTCTATCTAGACAAATGAGATAAACAAGTTAAAATAACAGATCAAAAATATTGAAGATACTAAGAAACTTGCACAAATAAATGCCAAGAATGAAGAAAAAAAAGGCAATAGGTTGAATGAACAACTGAAGAAGTTGGAGAAAGAATTAAATTTAAAGGAACCTATGGTACATGTTAAGAAAAAATTATGGTCCAATATCATTCAAGTAGTAAATGATACTTGGCCATCCATACAGGTCATCTATGAGAAAAAATAATTATTGAAATCAGCAAAAGAAGCAATACAGAAGACAAAAGAAGAGCTAGGTAAAAAGCCTGAAGAAGCTCTAGAAATGATCAAATTTCTCAATTCCAAAAATAAACAAGAACTAGATGGAATTGGAATTACAGATAGAACAGAAACCATCCTTGAAGTTAGGAAGGTAATATCCAAGAAGTAATTGATGACACAATTAGAGGAAAAGTGCCAGAACATGGAAATTTCAATTACAAGGTTTATGATCAAATTTGATGTTCTAAGGAAAAAAATCCTTCCCAATCCTCTTGTGATTAGTGACAGATTAATGAAGCATGAGGATTATGATAAAAATATAAGAGATTTTTCCAAAGAGAAAGTGAATAAATCAGCTTTGCAGGGAATCCCAGCAGTGAAAGTACTATATAAGAATTTTGAAAATTTGTTTTACTTACAGCATGAGGTAAAACACTTATTTGTGAACAAACCAACATTTTCAAAATATACTGAAGTTGATGAAAATTTCAAAAGGATTATGAAGATAAAATTTGCAGAGGTTGATTTCTAGGAGAAGTTGACTGATCTACTATGAGATCAGATTACAGTGAGCACGAAGTAGTGAAAGTAAAAAACTAATTTTTCTGTATTTACACCAACATTGACAGTTTTCTGCAGTAAAAGAGTATCCGGATGAAAGTGTATCAGATGAAAGGTTGAAGACAAAATAATATTAAATATGAATCTGCCAGCGTAAAGAACACCTCAATGTCCAGTTGTAACTTTCATCAAACAACAAAGAGAGAAAACAGTGATAAAATAAAAACAACATGCTATTTTATTTCAATAAAAAAGACAACTAGCATTAGTTAGGGAGCTACCACTATCTTCTTGCATGAAGATATTTCTTTTCAATAAAAAAATCCTAAGTTTATTCTAGGATATTTTGTACAATTTTTTGTATAAATACTTCTCATTAAGAAGTATTGAGGGTGGATGAATTGTTGAACAATTCTATAGTTATACTATTATGAACCTAAGGGTTTTTGTATCAATTTCAAGTTAGGAGACTGGATCAAAAGAAATAAAGCATAATATTACAGGATTCATGTGTTGGGGCACTATAGTGAAGTATTTCACTTGTTATGTTGTCAATTTTCTTATGTTTTCCATCTATTCTTGAATGTGTTCTTAATCTTAATGATAAATAAGGAATTTTTATTTTAGAATATGTTAAAAGAACTCTATTTTGACTGATTATCATTTATATGTTTTCAAATGATATCCAGATTAGGGAACCCTTAATTGCTCCCTAATTTTGATTGACCTCTTCCTTTTCACTCAGAATCTGGATTCAATAACCCTTAATTTCTCTTTTACCCCGATCATAACCATTTAATCATCAACCTTGAAGATCTGAAGTAACTCAGCTATATTTCCCTGTAAACATTTACCTTTAAACCTTGATTCTGATCTGACTGCTTGACACATTGACTCCATTTTCCCAATGGGATACATATCTATAGCTATCCATCTAAGTAAGTGATTTCACCACCAAATCAAATCAAAACCCTAAAACCAATTTTCCCTATATACCTAGCCTAAAATAAAATACAAGTCAACAAAGTTAAATCATATAGAGAGAGCCCTCTCTAAGCACTAGGAAGGCTAGATTATAAGGCTTAAAAGTAGGTTTGTGGTTACAATCTAATATTCTTTAAAAATAAAATAAAAAATCTCACAAATTTTGAGAATTATTAGAGTGATAAAATACTAGCGACCATACTGGGGAACTAACCAATACTTAGTTTTTTAAATAGATCTTAAAGGAAATATTTTCATTTATCTTTTCACCTTAAGATTGTTTTAAAATTTGTGAGTATATTTTCATAAAAATTGTAATTCTGGCTTCCAAAAGAGTCTACTATACCAAGTCAAATCTAGATCCACAACCTGCTGTCATAATAGATAATCCTGACAGAATTGAAAAGAATAAAAGAAAAGTAGAAGATTTAGGTAATAAAATTTCATTGGTCAAAGAAAATTCCCTTCCCAAACAACTACCAAGTTTACAAGACATTGAATTTGATTTAAATTTTGAACAATATTTGTTTAGAACTAAATCATAAAGTGACTTACATAAGACTGTAATAGATCCTGATTTTATTTCATTCATTGAAACTAAAAAGGAAATTGTTTCAATTGATTCTAATAAAAATATTTTTGAAGTTTATGATAAGCTTGATGCCATAATTTCAACTTTGATTAAAGAAATTGATGAAGCTTATTTACAACATTCAGTTGAATTGACTGCTTTATCATCCTATACCCCTAAGCCTTCTACCAGCCATTTAGATACCAGCCTTTTAGAAGATGTAGGTTCATCCTTATTCACTGTCACTTCATCTATTATTTCCACCACACTTCATTCCACAGATTCATTTTTTCCTAAGCATCCATTTCAACCTAGAATTTTATTTCCATCTTCCACCACCTCAATTTCATCCCCTAGTATTTCTACTACATTTTCAAATACATCGTTCTCATTCCCTAGAACCTCTTCTAGCATCCCAAATTCATCTTCTAGTATCTCAACCTCGGTTTCTAGTACATCTTCTTATATTCCAATCTCATATACAAGTGCTTTAACTACATCAGCAAGTACTTCTAGTTCTTCACCAAGTACTTCAAACTTACCTCCTATCCAAGCTAGAATCCAAGCCACGACTGCTAGATAGTCTCCCTTGGTCTTACCAGCACAGTTACATGACATGCCCCGGGATTATCAAAGAAAAATCCCTCAATTTGATGGAACCACTCATTACACTGCACAACAACATGTTAATAAGATGGCAGAATATATTGAACTACATGAATTGATGATGCTGATGTCCAAATGAGACTTTTTGCTCAAACTTTAACTGGTGAGGTAAAAAAATGGTTTAAAGGTTTGAATGCTGCTAGTATTGTTGATTTAGCAATTTTTCATAGATTATTTCTTAATATATGGGAAAAGAAGAAAAATCCACTACAAATCTTATCTGAATTTGAAAGCATAAAAATACCACCAAATGAAACAATTCAAGATTATTGTACTATATATAATAGTATTTATAATGAAAATCCTGCTAATCTTAAACCTACTCTAGACTCTATCCTTATCAAATTTCCTGATGGATTTGATACAGATATAGCCTATCAACTGAGAGAGAGAAATCCAAAAACCTTAGAGAAGATGCAAATTAATTCTCTTAGTGTAGAGGCAAACTTGATAGAAAAGAAATCTAGATTAAGAAATGAAAGGAGAGTGACAATAAAATAAGAAACATCCACTTCAGATTTGAAAATAGATCAATTAGCAAAAAAATTAGAGAGAATGGTGTATAGGTTAGATAATATGGAAAGGAAGCCACAGTGGGATAACCAACAACAAGGACCTCAAATTAGAAATCCCAATTTTAGGAAAAACACCAACACTGGAAAATCTAGAGAATCAACACTTGGTCAAACAATAAGACCACCTTTCCAAGAGAACTATGTTGAAAGTTCTCATCAAAATGAAGATGATGAAGAAACCATTAATATAATGGAAATTAATGATGATAACACCATTTTTCTTACACAAGAAGAACATGAGATATGAATTACAACAACTACAATTAGATTTTGGTGAGTCTTTTGATTACAAGTAAGGTTATGAGTTTGCAATTAATGAAGTTCATAAGCAATATAACCTTAGGAGAAAGAAAAATGTAGAGCCTTCTATTAAGAAATCTGCCCAAACACAAACAAAGAAAACAATAGAGGCTCCTACCACTAAAGTTCTGCAAATTCTCCCTAGGGAAACCAAGCAAAACTCTAGTTCAACTCAGAAAATTTCAAGTCCCAAAATTTCACCTAGTCCTAAAATTGTTGACATCACAATGATGATGTCTAAACATCAACAGATCCTCAAAAATTAGTTGCTTCCAAGACAACAATTTATGCTAAAAAAACAATTTTAGACTCACAAACATCTACTGCTGATCCAAAATCAGTTGATCCTAAAACATCCACTGCTAAAATAGATGTTGAAACCACAAAATATGCAAAGACCTCCACTGCATCTCAAGCTGTCCCTGAAAACAAAATTAAAAGTAGTAAGACAATGGAAATAAAAACTGAAAATGAGAAACCAACTGTAGAAAAAGAACACAAACCCACCCAAACTACAGTTACAAAAGAAGAAATAATTCTGCTAGGAAAATCGCAAGCACCATTTAATATCCAAGCTAGAATTGCCAAATTGAAGATACCAATTCCTTTGACATAATTGGTAAAACATGACCTATACAAAAAACATATCACTGAGACTTTAAATATGAATTATGGATAAGATTTAGTAAATTTGAGTGATGATCAACCAGAACTAATCTTTGGTCTTGATGTTAATGGGGAACACCAAGATGGAGTAATTCCACCTAATGCAATGCTAGATTCAGGGGCCTCACATAATTTGATGCCAAAAGAAATAATGGAAACCTTGAATTTAGACATCACTAGACCTTATAAAGATCTCTTCTCATTTGACTCCAGCAAAGTGAAATTTTTAGGCTTGATAAAAGATTTATGTGTTAATTTAGTTCAATACCCTGGAAAAATCATAGTCATGAATATTGTAGTAGTTGACATCCCTCCCAGGTATGGAATGTTGTTATCTCACTCATGGGGAGCTAAACTGTAGGGATCTCTACAACTTTATATGTATGATGCAACAATATCAGTTTTTTGCCAACCCAAGAAACTTTACAAAGAAACATTAATGAAGTACATGGTTAGTAGTGTAGAAAGACCTTAAAACTATGCTATTTACTCTACACCTACTGATATGGATTCATTAATTTTATGTAATTCTAAAACTGGCATTGAAAAAAATACTGAACTAAAATAGAAAAAGAAAGCACTAGACAGTGACAACATTTTTCATGAATCAATGTGGCACCTAGATTTTGATGGATCAGTTAAAAAATTAGGAGCAGGAGCAGGAGTTTGGATACAAAATATCGAAAATAATAATGCAGAAGGTCATGCTTTTAGATTAAATTTCAAATGTACAAACAACATGGCTGAATATGAAGCTCTTATTTTAGGACTGCTGATTTTTATAAATTTAGGAGCCAAAAGACTGTCAATCATGGGAGACTCTGAGTTAATTATGAAACAGATAATAGGAGAATATTTTGTATATAATCCAAGATTGAGTCAATATAGAGATATTGTCTTAAATATAATTAAGGAACTGCTTGAATGTGACTTTGCTGCAATTCCTAGAAAACAGAACATACAAGCACATAGCTTAGCAACTTTTGCTAGTACTTGTAATCTGCCATTTCAACCAAATCATAGATATACAACAGAAGTTAAACACGGGCCTACAATACCGGATAATATTAAATATTGGAAAATATTTTCACATGATGAACAGATTTATCATTTCATGAATAACGAAGGAGAATTTCAGAATTGTAATATAGACATAGATTGTACAATAGATCAAAACATAGATAGTGAGATTGATATAAACAATGTAGATGTAAATAACTTAGATTTTCCTAAACCCACTAAATTTACTCAGGTAGAAATAGATAATTTAGAGAAAGTAGAGATTGAAGAGTTAGCAGATGATGATTATGACATTTCAAACCTTAAGAAAAACTTGTTACCTAAAGGATTAGCCCCTTTAGAAGATCTTTTTTATTCTAATGATGTTGCAAGGATACCTAATATGGAACCATTAAGATCTGATTGAAGAGTGAAATATAGGAACAAAATTAAAACCTAAGATGATAAAATTTTCAAAAGCCTTACCTCAAGAAGAAAAAGTAAAATGCATAGCTCCGTTTAAAGAATTTCAGGATGTATTAGCATGGAGTTATGAGGACTTAAAATCCTATGACACTAGCATATTACAACACAAAATACCCATAAAAGAAGATCAAAAAACTTTCAAACAAAAACTTAGATGGATCAATCTAGTTTTGATGCCTTTAATTGAGAAAGAGGTCAAGAGAATGTATGAAGCCCAAATAATTGCACCAATTAGATATTCTGATTGGGTTTCAAATCTAGTTCCCACTAGGAAAAATACAGGGGAAATCAGACTGTGCATTGATTTCGGAAATTTGAATAAAGTGTCCTTAAAAGAAAACTACCCTTTACCCAAGATGGTTCACATTTTACAGAGGGTGGTTGGTTCTTCCATAATTTCATTACTTGATGGATTCTCTAGATATAACCAGATTCTAGTTCAACCAAAAGACCAACCTAAAACTTATTTTACTACTCCTTGGGAACTTTCATGTATGTGAAAATACCTTTTGGATTAATGAATGCAGGAGCCACTTTTCAAGGAGCTATGGATATATCTTTTGCTAAATAAATTCATGAATTCCTTGTAATTTATCTAGATTGCATTACTGTATTTTCTAAGACTGATAATGAACATCTAGATCATCTCAGACAAGTATTTATCAAATGCATGAAATTTTGCATCTCTCTAAATCCTAAAAAGACTATTTGGACTGGAAGAAGGTAAATTATTAGGACATATAATATCTAAAGATGGAATTATGATAGACCCGGCTAGAATAGAGGTCATTCTAAACATTAGTCATCCTAGGAATATTAAATAATTGAAAGATTTCTTAGGTAAAATCAATTTTCTCCTCAAACATAGCAGAAATAATCAGAGAACTGAAAAATATGTTGAAAAAAGATTCAGTACTTAAATGGATTGTGGAGGCTAAGAAATAATTTGAATCAATTAAAAAAGCCTTGAAAAAAACACTACTCCTTATAAGTCCTGATTTCAAAAAAGATTTCATTATTTTCTCATTTTATTCAGAACATACTATTGCTGCAGTTTTACTGCATAAAAATGATAAGGGCTATGAGTGGCCCATTGCTTTTTTCAGCAAATAACTTAGAGATGCCACTTTAGAGTATAAAATAATGGAAAAACAGACACTAGATTTAGTGAAGGCTATCAAAGACTTTAGAGTGTACATTCTTTATTCACATATTATTGCTTATGTTCCAAATGCAGTTGTAAAGGAAATTCTAACACAGAATGGACCTGATGGTAAAAGAGGCAAGTGGATTGCCACCATTTTGGAATATGACATAGAAATTAAACCCACCAAACTCATAAAAGGTCAAGTTTTAGCCAAACTCATGGTTGAATCAAATTTTCATGCTTTAGATATTAATTTTATTTCCCAAATAGATGATCAGGAAGAGATGGTTACTCCAGAGATCAGTGAAGCCTTTTCAGACTCACCATGGTATGAAAATATTATATTTGTATTACTAAATTTACAAGATCCTCCAGGATTATAAAGAACTAAATCTATATTTTTAAAGTTAAAGGCAATGAAGTTTTGTATCATAGACAATTCCCTATTTTGGAAAGATCATGGAGGAATTTTATTGAATTGTTTGCTTAAATAAGAAGCTGATAAAGTTTTGGAAGAATTTCATGCAGGTGACTATGGAGGGCATCTTTACTAGAATACTAATGCAGATAAAATATTGAGAGCTAGTTTTTACTAGGCTACCCTGTTTACAGATGTGAAAAAGTATGTGACCTCCTGTCACAAGTGTCAAATATTTTAAGGAATGAAAAAGCTGCTACCTTTTCCCTTAAAACCCATCTCAATAGAAATGCATTTTCAACAATGGCGTCTTGATTTCATTGGTGAAATTCACCCTCCATCCTCATCCCAACACAATTTTATTCTGACATCCACAAACTATTTCACTAAGTGGATAGAAGCCATACCTTCCAAGCAAGCCACTAATATTGTCATAATCTCATTTTTAGAAAACAACATACTCTCAATATTTGGATGCCCCCAAAAGATCATAACTGATAATGCAGCAACATTCAAATAAAAAAAGATGATTTAATTCTGTAATAAATACCACATTACTCTTGGCCATTCTACTGGTTATTACCCTCAAGGTAATGGCCTTTCTAAATCCTCCAATAAAAGCCTTGTGAACATCATCAAGAAATTACTAGAAGACGATGAGAAAACATGGAACAAAAGGTTAGTGAATACCTTATGGGCAGATAGACTTAACATAAAGAAATCTATTGGTACATCCCATTACAAACTTTTCTATGGGATGGATGTTGTTTTTACATCTTCTTTAGGGGTACCAGTAATGCAGATAATCCAAGAACTGCAAGTTGAAACCGATGATATCCAAAGAAGAATAAACCAAACTATACAATTGTAGCAAACTAGGGAAGAGGTCTATCTTAAGTCTCAATTTTTCCAAGAGAAAATTAAAAATATATTTGACAAGAAGACTAAGGAAGATGATTTTTATATAGGTGACAAATTCCTAAAGTAGGATTCAAGGAGAGAAGAGAAAGGTAAACATGGGAAATTTGATTTCTTATGGAAAGGCCCTTATGTTATTTATGATTACAGAGGTAACAATGCTTTATTTTTGAGGGAGTTGGATGGATCAGATCTTCTAGGTGGACCTGTCAATGGTATAATGCTGAAGCATTACTATTCCTCAGAATAACAAATAATTCAATTTGTTTACTTTACTCATTGTACATAACATTACAAATTTTAGATTGGATTGGATATTTTTCTAGAAAATTTCAAGCCCAGAGAGAAGGCCCTAAGCTTTGAAGGATAAAATATCATAGGTAAGAATAATGTAGAGCTCAGAAAACAGTTCCAAGGCTAGCACAGTCAAAATTCAAAGGCTACTAGTCTCAAAGTTCTTGACATTTCACCAGGAAATTCCATCCCCGTGTGGAGCCATTGTTAGGGTCCTATAATAATACGATTCATAATTTTTTAATTGAATTTGATTAGTCTTGTAATATGTACATACTTTTCTTTTTGCAAATTGTTTTCCCATATCAGAAAAATAAAATAAAAAATTTAAAGAGGGTAAAAGTCCTAAAAGAAAACTCAAAGGACTTGAAAGAAAAAATATAAAAAAATAATAAGAAAGTGGACCCCAAACAAAAAAGAGATAAAAATAAAACATGAAAGTGATGCAAATCAAAATGCCACTACTATTTACTTTTTCTATAAAATAAACATTGTGTGCAGTTTGTTACAATGCCACAATACATGAAGGTTAAAAAAGGTTAATCTTAACCTCTCATGTGTTAAATTTCATGTTATTAGATAGAGAATAAAGATCTAGAAAAATAGTTTAATCTTGGAAGATCAGTAGTTAGGTAGAGAATAAATAAGGAGCTCAACAACTTAATCTGAGCTCTTAAAAGAAATAAGAATAGAATTAGTTAGTTAGTTGTTTTAAAAGAAAAATGAACAAGGGTTTGCAAGCTCAATTGCACCCAAGTAAATGAAGAAAAAATGTTAGGGTAGCATATGGGTAGGCAGAAGCATTTTCTTAAAAATATGGATAAGAAGATATTTGGTCATTTCAGTCACTAATTTCCTTCAAAAAACCATTCCCTTGTAAAAAATACTTCATCCCCTCCATTTTCAGTTTTTTCCCCTTCATTGTTCCTTTTTTCCCATTATCATTCAGTTTCACTTGCAAAAATCCCCTTTTCCTAAGTGTATAATTCATTATACTTAAGGAAAGTAAAGCCCTTTAACTAATTCCCCTTTTACCCAAAAATACCCAAAACCCAAAAAATACTTTTATCCTAAGTGTAAAAACATTATATCAAGACCCACAACTAAGGAATTTATCCATATATATGTTTTAAACTAGGATTAGTATATTTTCCCTCATCTGTTAGGTCCCTATATCACTAGTATAGTCCCTTATTATTGTTAGTGTAACCCCCTTATTGTTATTATTGTACCCTTGTAACCCCCATTTTGTTATTATTGTGCCCTTAAATTTTTATTGTTAGGTCGGCTAGGATTACATTGTGGCCCACTAGGATTACATTATGGCCCCATGGACTCCTATATATAGAAAGGAGGTTTTGTAAATTGTATCATCCAAGAATTGTTCATTTATGTAATTTATTGGAGGTTGCCCCCTCGAAGTGGCTTATTTCTAAGGCGTTGATATCTTTTTCTTCTATTTTTGGAGCTGGTTACACAACATTTGGTATCAGAGCTTTGGATTCTAGGGTTTCGCTGCTCCAAACAGGTCATCGTGGCATTTTCGCTATAACTTTGTTTCTACGAATTTTCAGAAGCGGAAATTTTTATGGTGCGAAACCAAAATCTTGAGGAAAATTGTCTAGAAATTTCAAAGCTTGTTTCGCAATATTTTCGGAGATATCATCTGTGGAAGTTAGGTCTTTTCTCAAGCTCCTAAACAGGTCATCGTGGAATTTTCGCTATAATTTTTTTTATACAAAGGTTCAGAATCTGAAATTTGTATGGTGTGAAGCTGCAATCCTGATGAAATTCTTCAAAAAATTTTATAGCTTGGTTTGCAATAGTTTTGGAGATATGATTTGTGGAAGGTAGTGCTTTTTCAGGCTCCTAAATTTCATCTCAAAGAGGTGATCGTGGGAAAAGTTCAATAACTCTCTCTCTGGGAAGTGGATTTGAGTGCCGTAAAAAGTGGTCACAATTACACAGACTGTAGTTTCTTTGCTATCAATTTCAAAGACAAAGGACGAAACAGTGACATGTGGCAAGTCCTACAAGTTTTCTCTACTGAACCAGTCCAAAATTAGGTCATTGTGGGAGATTGGACACAAATTTGTCTTGGGGAATCCAAATTAGATCATACCTATGGCATTTGAAAGAAGCTTCAGAGGGCTACTACAGGGCTGAATTTCAGATATTGAAGATTTCCAATTACAGAGATAATTCAATTTCAATATCGAGCTCCTCAAAGCAAGTAAAAGAATAGGTATCAATATTGGATTCTAAAATGGCGCCTAAAAAGAATTCAACACCCATTAAGCCTTCAGAAGGCTCTACCATGACTCATGAAGATGAATAATTGCAACATGATCTATCAAAATTACAAGAGAAAGTGCAACAAATTTCACTCTCACAAAGAGCAACAAAAAATGAAATGGAAGTTTTGAAGAAAGGCATGGAAGTGAAGAATGACGGTTTGAAGAAAGGCATGGAAGCTAAGATGGATGGCGTGGAAGTGAAGATGGACGGTTTGAAGAAAGGCGTGGAAGCTAAGATGGATGGCGTGGAAGCTAATATGGATGGCGTGGAAGCTAAGATGGATGGAATGGAAGCTGGCATGGAATCTACGATGGATGACATGGAAGCTAAGATCGATGAGAAAATGGAAAACATGAAGAGTTTTCTAAAAGCAGACATGGAAGGTTTGACAAAGTTGATACAAGAAAGGTTTCCTAATGGTGAAAAGATAGTAGAAGAACCTCATGATGAGAACAAAATAAATGTTAATTGTGATTTTATAAACTCTAATGTTGGCGGGAAGAACCACCATATTCCAAAGATGGATATGAGGAAGTTTGATGGAAAGGATCTTGTAACATGGATACTACAGATCGAGAAATATTTTGATCTCCATAACATGCAAAACTCAGAAAGGAAGGAAACAATTATATGCAAAAATATCCAAACGTTTCTTTGGAGTACAAGAGGTGGAATATCTGGGTCATATTGTATCTCACGAGGGTGTTAAAGTAGACCCTAACAAAATTAAAGCCATTAAGGAATGGAAAGTCCCCACAACCATAAATAAGTTGCGAGGATTTCTTGGGTTAACAGGGTATTATCGCAATTTTGTTAAGAATTATGGGAGAATAGCAGCACCTCTAACAACATTATTGAAGAAAGATGCATTTTCATGGACTCCTGAAGCAACTAAGGCCTTTGAACGTCTTAAGGAGGCAATGTGCCATGCACCGGTCTTAGCTATGCCAGACTTCACAAAAACCTTTATTGTGGAATGTGATGCCTCAGGAAATGGAATTGGTGCAGTTTTAATGCAGGAAGGAAGACCCATTGCTTTTGAAAGTCGTCCAATCAAAGGAAAGTATTTACGGAAACCTATTTATGAGAAGGAAATGTTAGCAATACTACATGCACTAAAGAAATGGCGAACTTACCTAATGGGAAGACACTTCAAGGTAAAAACTGATCATGATAGTCTTAAACACTTTTTGGAACAAAGACTATCATCAGAAGAGCAGAAAAAATGGGTCACAAAGATTTTGTGTTATGACTTTGAAATAATATACAAAAAAGGAAAGCTTAATGTTGTTGCAGATGCACTCTCAAGAAAGAATGAAGAGGTGGAAGCATTGCTTTGTGCCATTTCTATTATCCAACCAGATTGGATAACTGAAGCAAGAGATGAATGGAAGAAGGACAAAGATGTATGGATACTCATCCAAAAGTTGCAGCAAGATCCTAGTACATCTGATACATTTAGTTGGAAAAATGATTCCTTATGGTACAAAGATCGCTTATATCTTTGTAATAATTCCCAACTAAAACAAAAGATTCTTATGGAATTGCACACTTCTCCTTTAGGAGGACACTCAGGATTTTTAAAAACTTACCACGGGGTGAAGAAAGAATTTTTTTGGGATGGCCTTAAATCTGATATTCAAAAGTTTGTGGCGGAATGTTTGGTTTGCCAGCAGAATAAAGTGGAAACAATTAAGACCCCAGGACTTCTACAACCTTTATCCATTCCAAGTCAACGTTGGGAGGAGATTTCAATGGATTTTATCACGGGTTTACCTAAGTCCGAAGGAAAGAGTGTCATCATGGTGGTAGTTGATAGACTTACCAAGTATGCACAATTTTGTGCATTATCTCATCCATTTAAAGCAAGTACAGTTGCTACTATATTTATGGACAGAATTCAAAAGCTACATGGAAGCCCAAGGGTTATTGTGAGCGACGGAGATCCCATTTTTACTGGAAATTTTTGGACGGAGTTATTTTCTTGTTTGGGTACTCAATTAGCTCATAGCTCATCTTATCATCCTCAATCTGATGATCAAACTGAGATCGTAAATAAATTTTTGGAAGGATATCTTCGTTGTTTTGTATCTGATAAACAAACACAATGGGTCAAGTGGTTACCTCTTGCTGAATGGTGGTATAACACTCCCTTCCATATTGCAGCAAAAATGACCCCATTTATGGCACTTGATGGATATCATCCACCATCCATCACATCATATTTAAGAGAAAATTCGAAGGTTCAAGTAGTGGAAGATCACATCAAGCATCAGAAAAAAGTTCTCCAACTCTTAAAGGATAACCTGAATTTGGCACAAAATCGAATGAAACAACAGGCAGATCAACATCGCAGCGAGAGAAGTTTTGATATAGGTGATTGGGTATTTTTACGGCTACAACCATACAAACAAATGTCCCTCAAGCAATCTAAGAAGGATAATAAATTATCACCAAAGTACTATGGTCCTTACAAGGTGTTGCAAAAGATTGGTTCTATGGCATACAAATTGGAGCTTCCTGCTTCTTCGCGAGTACATCCAGTTTTCCATGTTTCATGCTTAAAAAGGGTTATAGGTGAAAATCTTCCAGTTCAAACAATATTGCCAGAACTTGATGAGGAAGGAAAAATCATATTGGAACCTGAAGCGGTCATGGAAACAAGAACTCGATAGCTACGGAATCGATCAATTTCAGAGTATCTCATCAAGTGGAAGAACTTACCCACTGAAGATTCTACATGGGAGGATGAGAATTTTATACATAAGCACCCAGAGCTACTCAAGCGTTGAGGACGACACTTTTTTGAAGGAGAGGGGCATGTTAGGTCCCTATATTACTAGTATAGTCCCTTATTGTTGTTAGTGTAACCCCCTTATTGTTATTATTGTACCCTTGTAACCCCCATTTTGTTATTATTGTGCCCTTAAATTATTATTGTTAGGTCGACTAGGATTACATTATGGCCCCATGGACTCCTATATATAGAAAGGAGGTTTTTTAAATTGTAGGCATCCAAGAATTGTTCATTTATGTAATGTATTGGAGGTTGCCCCCTCGAAGTGGCTTATTTCTAAGGCGTTTATATCTTTTTTCTTCTATTTTTGGAGCCGGTTACACAACATCATCTCATTCATTATTAACACTTTAATTTATATATTAAATCCTTTATTCATCTTTTAGCCCGTATTATATTAATTCCTTTTATTATTATTTCCCACACATATTTTAGCTTTAACCTATGGTTCATTTCATCCACGTGTTATATATTCCCACTCCATCCGATAGGTTAAAACTATTCCCATTATATAATAACCCCTGCCAATGTTAAAGTTACACTTATAAGCATTACATTGGTTATATAAAACATTAATCCGCCTATCATATTTCACTCCTAAACTATTTATTAAACCTACGTTTAAATACATTTTCCACCTCTCGCTGCATAAAAATCCCGGGCCCCATGCCATCTTACGCTGCAACTTTATTGCATGATCCGCACTGTTCACTCGCCATCTCCCAGATCCCACGGTGGAGATCCCACATCTCACATTTCGCAGTGCAATTGATAAAAAAACCCAAAGCTTGCGATAAACGCAGTTTTCGAGGTTTCTCTCACCTCCACGCGTCTTAATTCCATTGGATCACACCAATTGATCCAATTCTGCTTACCACCTTTCAACCGTGTGAAAACCACTTGACGGTATTTCCTCCCTCGCACCCAAACCACCCTCCTATTTGAATTGACTTGCATTTAATGAGTTCATTTTTCATTGAAATTGTTTATAAAAACACCCAAATGCAGTCATTCATACCTTTCTATTACCATTTTCCGTGCAGAAGAGAATTCTAGACCAAAAATACTGCTGCCACCTCTATTTTAGCCCCAAAAAAATAGAATTCAACAAATTCAACTGCTACAAACACTACAGAAGCCATCAAAGTGCATATAAAGACCAAAAAAAATCTTTTGAAATCTTTCCAACCCTAGAAACCCTTCTATACAGCGAAATTCCAGAATTCCCAGGTATGTTTTAGAGGAAAAAGACTCATTCATCAAATTTAAAAGAGTTTTACAGTTAATTGAATCAATTGGGAGCCTGTATACCTAAAAGAAACCCCTATTGCTTCATAAATCCTTTGATTCTGTAAACCCTGAGCATTTTTCGTAGATTTTTAAGCCTTGAACTGTTTTAAAGAAAACTTTGATTAATTTTAGCCATCTGCAGACCTAAAAGACCCCTCTAAGACCTTCGAACCCTTTTCTACACAACTTAAACATCCTTTTTTCATAAAATTGACGTCTTAAGATTCTTTTTATCATATAAATACCATTGTAAACCCTAGATATCATTTGTTGAGGCTATAAGGTCATGAAGTTTCTCTTTTGATAAAAAAAAATATAGTTTGAGTTAAATTGATAAGAATTACCCCTTTGCAGACAAAAGATAGAACCCCTGTCATATCTAAAAAAACTTCTGTAAACTATTTAAACTTATATAAGTGTTTTATAGACCTCAATCATTATTTTAAAGGTCAAAAGTATTGAAAATTGACAAATCAAACAAATCTATGGCATCCAAAATCACTCTTGTGATCAACCCTCTACAACCCCCTGTTGTAGATGTAGAGCATATTCCCCTAGCAGATGTAGACTTTAAAATCACTGATATTGTAACTGAATTCAAACTTCTTGAGCTCCACTACTAGAGCCAAGATAAATCCCTAGATCAGGCTGATGAAGTGTCATTTGGGAATCAAATTTTCCTAAATATGTTTTCCCTCATACTCACTAATGCCTAGAATCAATTATACTATGCCAATCATGCTATTATCCTGATAAAAGAGCCATTGTGAACCCTGAAAAGGAAGTTTTATTTACCATTATATTTGAATCTATCAACCAGATGCTTCAGTTACAGCTTGGGCCAAATGAAGTTCCTTTATCTATTGAAGCACTCACAAAGTTCTACTTAGAGTTGGATTTTCCCAAGAGATTCCAAAATTTTCAAACCTTCATGCCATCCTATGTAGAAATTCCCAAGCTTAATCCTCCATACTCCTCTATAAAATTCTCAGAAATAACTAGACATATTATCTCTATGTTATATTTTATCCTTGGATATTTCGCAGATGAACATGCTGATGTAGCAGTACTTGGTTTCTTGTCCACATTTACACCTAGCCATCCTCCTGAAGTTATCTTTAACTTTTCCAAATATATTGCTGATAGTATCCATGAAAAATTAGTCAAGCTGCCTTCTGAAGGTGTATTTAGGTATTCTTCATTCCTATTCCACATGTTCTTATATTTTCAATCTGAAAAGTTTCCTATAAAACTTCAGAAGCTTGATGTGGAAGGAAATCCACAATCTGTCTTATTATAGACTTCCTTGATAATGCGAGATTCAAATGAGTTTACGTATTCAGAGTTCACAAATTCTTTCATCCATCCCTTGGTCAATTTGTTAAACAATGGTGCATAGCCCAAGATTAGCAATGAAATCAAGAAAGTTTTACAATTTTCTAAGCATATTAGGACAGGTGATTGGTACTTCTACCAAAATCACACTGAAATTAGAGTCTATGGGTCCAGCCTTATTCCTTATAAATTTCCAAAATACCTCCCTATGCGGTTATTTTATCTAGAGTATATAAGGTAGATTTTAAATTCAAATGATGTCGATTTCTTGATTGCAAAGAAGAAGACACAATTCAAAATGAAGAGCCAAGTTGGTCCATTCATATGTAATAATAGAGAAGCGGGTCCAGAGGCAAAAAAGAAGTTGCTAGAGTTCAATTTCAGTCCCAGTTTTCTTTTGTATTATGATCCCCTTGGTATTATTAGAAAAATGAGAGTTAAGTGAAAATTAACTCCATACATATATTAAAAGAAGTCTGATATTGAAAAAATATCAAACCAATCTGAATGGTTAGAGAATACATTGGTAGAGGCAAAGAAGCAAAGTGATACTAGTCAAACTTTGCAAAATCCAGCCCAAGAAGACAGAAGTATGAAAAGAAACAGGGAGGAAGGGTCTTATACAGCTGAGACTACTACAGAGACCAAATTCAAACTAAGATACAACAAAAAGCGAAAGATTAATCCTGCCAGTAAAGAAAACAAGACATTAGAAGTCATTGACACATAATTTCCAGAAAATACATTGTACCTCCTACAATCATTAAAGAGGAACAACAACCAACCAATTCTAATACACAATTAATTCAGAAACAAAATAGTATAGAAGTGTCTTCATCCAATAAAGTAGAAGAAAAGGAAATGGACATAAAGGAAAGATACAAGGGAATTAAGGCTAAAAAATGAAGAAATAAAAAATGAAATATATTCTCAATATTTAAAGAAAACACCTAGCATTCAGAATAGGCTGCTTTCAGCCTTTGACTTCAAGAATAAAAATATGTTGATAACATTTCTTCAGCCCACAGTTCCAACTCCTAAATCATCCTCTGATTATAAAAATATTGATTTTGAAGTTCTAGTTCAGGATATTCACCCTCTGTATCAAATTTAATTCCACAAACAAGCAGGAGATATGATTTATTCCACCATGAATACCAAGGCCATGGGTGCGCAGAAGCTTCAAAACAATTTGATAAATGTAAGAGATCAACTCAAACTGGAGAAAGCATCATCATATGCAAAGGGTACCAGAATCAAATCCTTGGGGGAGATATTGATTGAAGTAGGATATGATCCTCAGAATATAAAAGTTGCAGAGAAATTAATTAAAAATAAAAATGTTGATATTGTTGTAGTTAAGAAACAAATGAAACTGCCCCCTACAGAGAATCCTCAGGCCAAGGAGGTTTTGCATGATTCTAATAAGAAATATGAGATGATGAGTCTCATTTTGCAGTTAATATCTCACATTAAATAAATGGAAATTGAAATGGACAAATTGGTCCAAGAGAAAAAAGCCAAAAAAGCATAAAAACTGGCTCCTGTATTTACAACAGCTGCACCATCTACTTTGGCAGAAACACTGGCTCCTAATGTTCCAATGGCTATAGCAGTTCCATTTACTTCATCAACAACTTCTGCCACTGAATCTTAAACAACAATAGCACAACAATCGGATGAAGAAAGAAAATTAGTAAAGGCAATGGAAGATATTTCTATCCAGAAAAATGAGATAAACAGGTTAAAAGAAAAAATCAAAAATATTGAAGATGATAAGAAACTTGCACAAATAAATGCCAAGAATGAATAACAAAAATCCAATAGGTTGAATGAACAACTGAAGAAGTTGGAGAAAGAACTAACTTTAAAGGAACCTATGGCACATGTTAAGCAAAAATTATGATCCAATATCATTGAAGTAGTCAATGATACCCTGCCATCCATACAGGTCATCTATGAGAGAAAATATTTATTGAAATCAACAAAAGAAGCAATACAGAAGACAAAAGAAGAGCTAGGTAAAAAGCCTGAAGAAGCTCTAGAAATTATCAAATTTCTCAATTCCAGGAATAAACAAGAACTGGATGAAAGTGGAAATACAAATAGAACAAATACTATCCTTGAAGTTAGGAAGGTAATATCCAAGAAGAACTTGATTACATAATTAGAGGAAAAGTGCGAGAACATGGAAATTGTAATTACAAGGTTTATGATCAAATTTTATGTCTAAGGAAAAAAGGCCTTCCCAATCCTCTGGTGATTAATGATAGATTAATGAAGCATGAGTATTATGATAAAAAGATAAGAGAGTTTTCCAAAGAGCAGGTGAATAAATAAACTTTGCAGGGAATCCCAATAGGGAAAGTACTATATAAGAATTTTGAAAATTTGTTTTACTTACATCATCAAGTAAAACAATTATTTGTGAACAAAAAAACATTTTCAAAATACACTGAAGTTGATGAAAAATTCAAAAGGCTTATGAAGATAAAATTTCCAGAAGGTGATTTCTGGGAGAAGTTGACTGATCTAATGTAAGACCAGATTACAGTGAGCACAGAGAAGTGAATGTAAAAAATAGATTTTGTTGTATTTACACCAACATTGATAGTTTTCTGCAGTAAAATAGTATCATGGTGAAAGTGTATCAGATGAAAGGTTGAAGACAAAATTAGAGTAAAGCTAAATCTACCAGCGTAAAGGACACCTCAATGTCCAACTGTAGCCTTCATCAAACAACAAAGAGAGAAAGCAGTGATAAAATCAAAACAACATGCTATTTTATTTCAATAAAAAATACAACTAGCATTAGTTAGGGAGATGTCACTATCTTGTTGTATGAAGATATTTCTTTTCCATAAAAAATTCCTATGTTTATTCTAGGATATTTTGTACAAGTTTTTGTATAAGTACTTCTCATTAAGAAGTATTGAGGGTGGATGAATTGTTGAACATTTCTGTAGTTATACTATTATGAACCTAAGGGTTTTTGTATCATTTTCAAGTCAAGAGACTGGATCACAGGAAATAAAGCATCATATTATAGGATTAATGTGTTGGGCCACTACAATGAATTATTTCATTTGTTATCTTGTCAATTTTCTTATGTTTTCCATCTATTCTTGAATTTGTTCTTAATCTTAATGATTAATCGGAATTGTTATTTCAGAATATGTTAAAATCACTCTGTTTTGACTGATTATCATTTATATCTTTTCAATTGATGTCTAGATTAGGGAACCCTTAATTTCTCCATGATTTCGATTGACCTCTGCCTTTTCACTCAGAATGTAGATTTAAGAACCCTTAATTGCTCTTTTATCTCTATCAAAACAATTTCATCACCAGCCTTGAAGATCCAAAGTAACTCAACGATCTTGCCCTATAAACATTTACCTTTATACCTTGATCCTGATCTGACTGCTTGACACATTGACTCCATTTTCCCAATGGGATACAGATCTATAGATATCCATTTAAGTAAGTGATTTCACCACCAATTCAAATCAAAACCATAAGACCAATTTGCCCTATATACCTAGCCTAAAATCAAATAAAAATCAACAAAGTTAAATCATATAGAGAGAGCCCTCTCTAAGAACTAGGAAGGCTAGATCCTAAGGCTTAAAATTAAGTTTGTGGTTACCTCTAATATTCTTTAAAACTAAAATAAAAAATCTCACAACTTTTGAGAATTATTAGAGTGATAACAGGATACATGAGAAACTTAGTTAAAGTACATTGGGAGTTTAAATTCATATTTACAACATACATTATTGATGTTCAATCGTAATGACTTTGATGAAGTATGTGTTAAAGCCATACATATCGAATCAGGTGACAGACCATTCAAGTTTTCACCAAATACACCCAAACAATTGGAGTCCAAAGATAGGAAGAAGAAGGACGGTTCAAAAGGAAAGAAGACAACTACAAATCAGAAGGAAGATGAAAGAACTACCTGTACTCACTGCCAGCGGATCGAGCATGATGAAGCTAGATGTTGGAATCTTCTCTCAAAACTCAAGCCAAATAAGTTCCAAAAGAAGAAAGGTGAAAAGAAGGTCGATACAAAAATCAAACAAGTCTTGGATTCTGATTCAACTGATGAAGGGAAAATCACTGCAATGGTTATGACAGGTAAAAATTATGATGCTAGTTCAAGTTCAAGTACTTCTACTTCTTCTTCAAATATTAATCACCTGGATGAAGATAAAATAATTGAGTTATTTCATATAAGGGTAACTTATAAGCACACAAAAATAGATACATTGTTTGACATTGGGTCACAAGAAAATTTAATATTTGAATCATTAGTTAAGAAATTGGTTTTGGAGGCATGGAATCATTCAAGACCATACCCATTAGGTTGGCTAAAGGAATAGACTTAGATTCATGTTACAAAGTTGTGTCGTTTAAAATTTTCCATCACAGCTAATTACATCGATGAAGTGGATTTAGATGTGATACTGTTAGACAATTCTGGAATACTGCTAGGAAGTCCTTATCTCTATGACCATGATGCAGTATTTCATAGTAAAGAGCATAAGTATCATCTCAAGAAATATGGAATTGAATACACATTACGAGCACATAAAATCAAAACTCACTTGAATCTAGTTAATGCTAATCAGATGAAGTGCTTAATAAGTTAAAATAGGATATATATACTCATGGTTGTAAAATAACAACATAAGGATCTTCATGATGCTTTTTCAAGTTGTAAGTCTTATTTTAAAGATATTTTGGTTAAAGTGGTAGAATCATTTCAAACTCTATTTAAAGAACCAAAACATCTTCATCCTAAACGAGAAATACAACATGAGATTCAGTTGATGTCTGATGCCCCTCTTCCTAATGTCGAAATGCATCACATGACAGTAACAAAGAATGAAGAAATAAAGAAAAAAATCTAGGAACTGATAGAACAAGTTTTAATTCGACCAATTTCATCTCCATGTGGTTCACCCATCATTCTAGTTCCTAAGAAAGATAAGACATGGAGAATGTGTGCCGATTTTAGGGCCTTAAATAAAATCACAATCAAGAATAGGTATCCTCTTCCTAGGATTGATGATTTGCTTGAACATTTGAAAATTTTTGTGTATTTCACTAAGTTGGATTTTCAAAGTGGGTTTCATAAAACAAAGATAGCGGAAAATGACATATGGAAAACTGCATTAAAAAATAGGCAAGGACTATTTGAGTGGTTAGTAATGGCTTTTTGTTTGTGTAATGTGCCAGCAACTTAAATGCGTGTTAGGAATGATGTATTTCATCCGTACATTGATAAGTTTGTCATAATATAGTTAGATGATATCCCGATATTCAGTTCTCGTAAGGAAGAACATGTTAAGCATGTTAAACAGGTTTTTGAAGTGTTGCACAGGGGAAAACTATACATTAATCTGTCAAAATGTGAATTCGGGAAAAAATCATTGGTTTATCTTGGTTACATAGTTGGATGTGTTCATTTAAAAATAGATCCAGCTAAGATATATGTGATTGTTAAGTGGCCAAGACCACAAAATGTGACTGATCTTAGAAGTTTTCTAGGAGCAGTTCAGTATTGGAGAAAATTTATTTCTCAGTTTTCTTTGATTGCATCACCATTACATGCTTTAATAAGATCTACAGTTTCCTTTCAATGGGGAGGGAAACAACAAAAATATTTTGATACACTTAAACATAAATTATTCACAACACCAATCTTAGCTCTACCTGATCTTCAACAGCCATTCGAAATAGAAACAAATGCAAGTGGTTATGCAATGGGTCTTACTTCAAAATGGGAAACCAATTTGTTTTCATTCTGAAACTTTCTCTAAGGAATTAATTAATTATCTGACATATGATAAAGAACTATTTTCTTTGGTTGAAAGTGTAAAGAAATGGAAACATTACATAATGGGTAAGGAAAAAATGAATTATACGGATCATCAGCTGCTTCAATACCTTCAATCACAGACTAAGTTGCAACAATATCGCCACTACAGATGGATGGGATTTCTTCAGAAATTTCACTTAGTAATTAAGTACAAGAAAGGTGTAATAAAAAACATAGTTGATATGTTGTCTAGACTTTCTTTGAATGCTTCAGTAGTACTGCAAAATAGTTCACTGAAACATGAAAATTATGTAGAACAATATAGCACTGATGATGATTTCAAAGATATTTATGAATCATTAACTCATGGTACTCAGATAGAAGAAATCAATTATCATATTCATGACATGTTGTTATATCATCTGGGTAAGTTGTGCATACCGCAAATATAAAGGGCACAATTCATTCAGGAAGCTCGCTCTTCTCGGATAGCAGGACATTTTGGCGTAATCAAAACTATGGCACAAATTCGAAGGTATTTTTATTGGCCTCATATGTATGAAATAATTTCAAAGTACATCAAAAGATGTGTAATTTGTTCGACAAGCAAGCCAAGCAATCAAAAGATTGGTTTGTACATGCGACTTCCAATTCCTTTGCGACCATGGCAAAAAATTTCCATGGATTTTGTTGGAGGAATGCCTATGTCTAGAAAATGACATGATTACATGTATGTTGTGTTTGATCGATTCAAAAAAATGTGCATTATTTTTGCATGAAAAAAACAAGTAATTGCAGAACAGAAAGCACAAATGTTCTTTCAACAGGTATGGGTTCACTTTGGGTTGCCTACTTCTATTATTTCTAACTGAGATACTCGTTTTGTAGGAGAATTTTAGTCTACTTTTTGGGGACTCATGGACACAAAGCTGAAGAAGAGCACAACTTTTCATCTATAGACCGATGAACATACATAGGTGGTGAACAGGACTGTGAAACATATTCTTCGAGGTTACTTTAGTAAACATCATAAGTTGTGGGATGAATCTTTACTTTATTTACATCATGCTTACAATTGATCCTTACACTCTTTGACTCATCGATAACCATTTGAAGCATGTTTGGGGTATCTACCAAAATCACCGATGGACTTTATGTTCAGTGAAGAAGATAAAGTGGATGGACATGAAGATTCAAACAAAGTAGTAAGTTCATTCAACGGATACAACAGATACATGAGGCAGTACGGGATCAATTGGAGAAGAGTCAAGACAAGTATAAATTGCGCTACAACAAGCATCATGCCGATCATAATTTTTAGGTCCACGATTGGGTATGGTTGTATATTAGCAAATATAGGTTGAAAGGAGAAGGTAAGAAATGAAAATCTATCAGGTATGTTCCTTTTCAACATTGTTGAGAAGATTGGAAATAATTAATTACGATTAGATTTACCGCCTTACATGCATATTTATTCAGTGGTGAGTGTATAAAATCTGAAGTTGTATGAACCTTTGATGATAATTGATCTCGAGGAAGATACATAGATTCCTACTATTGATGATTTAGCACCTGAGTATATGAATCAGTTGCAAGAAGATGCCATCTTGGACATGCGAGTTCATACTTCCAGACGAGGAGATGTGGAATATCTTTGAGTGGGACTGAAGGGCATGAATCTGAGCAATGCAAGAGGGATAGAGATCGGAAAAGTGAGGGAGTTATACCCTCACCTGATACCTGTTTAAAATCAAACTTTTGTGGTCCAAAATATTTCAAGTCGAGAGGATTGATCCAAGAGGATCTTGTTCAGTGCATATCAGTAGAGAGGTCCAGTCAGCTCCAGAAGTCCGATGTTCAGTTCAATCTTCATACCGTCAATTTCAATAGTGAAGAAATCCTCAAGTTGATCATGGTTCGAGTTTCGGCTCATGTGATGTCATGTTGTGTGTAGTAATCTTGACAAAATCTTGTTGTAATCAAATCCTAAGTGGACTAAGTCTAAAACTATGGTGAAAATATGTAAAAGGTGGTGGTCCTAAGGCATAAAAATAAAACCTAAAACCTAAAACCCTAGCGCAAATTAATTTTTAATTAAAACCTATAGAAATAACCATAAGGTTTCAGGAAAAATAATTAAAACTCAAAAACCCAAAGTTCTAAACCCATAGTCCAAACTGTGTTAGTTAAACTATGTCAGAAGCATAATTGTTATCATGTGAGAAGATATAACAAAATCGTAGTGGAGATGTCAGTTAACCATTAACCTGTAACCGTGTTGGAGCCATCAACATGTGAATAGACAGTTGAAACCACATCGGAAAATGTCAAACATACCATAACTGCTAAACTAAACCACAATTGTTGGAGTTAGACTTATCACATTGGAAACATTATCTGCTAGCTGACCACAACAGTCGGAGTCGACCGCAAATGTAGCCACCTCCAGAAGTTGTCACATGTAAACCGTCAGGTTTCCACAATGTTATCTTGATTTTCAAGGATATATTTTAATCCTAAGTCTATTTTGGGTTTTTATAATTAATTGCGCCAAGGTGTTAAGATATGACCTTATCCCTAGTCATTATGTGTCACCATGAGATAGGACCGAGACCCCAAATCACAGATTGTACTCAAACGAATTCCTGATTTGGAATAAAGAAGTTTGAGTTCAAATTTATAAATCCGTGACATTTTCTTCATGGAAGACATTGAGAGTTTTGAGCTCAGATTCAGAGGGTTAGAGGAAGTTTTTGTTTTCATCATTGCTCAACCGTTTGGAGGCGGTGCAGAGACAGGTGTTGGAAAGTTGAGAGAGAGAACTTCCTGTTATCATTGACTAGAATTTCCTACAAGCACGATCAGTCTAGTGTTTTTTCTGTGTAAATAATTCCTCGTATCAATCCTAATAAAGCAGACACCCATCTTGAAAGAGGACCCAGAGACGTAGTCCACCAGGGACGAACTTCGTAATCAATGTTTGTTTTTTCTTCTCTCTGTTATTTGCTGTGTTTACTTTCTTAATTTTCTGTTGGTTTAAGTTGTATATGATTTCCTTCAGTCTTCCACATAAAGCATTCATCAGTTAACGATCAATTCACTTAATGGAAAACTAATCAACCACCTCATCACATAATCGATCACATTCAGATCAAATATGTATAAATTTGTAATGCTTCCATGATTCTGATATGGATAACTTCATGCTTCTATTGTTTTGGTTATACTTTCTATCTAAGTTGTGCAGGTACAAAATATTCAACATGGTGAATATGCTTATCGTGACAAGCATGATGAGGATGGTAATAAGTCTAATGAAATAGTTGGAAGTCGCAAAAGATTCTTCGATGACAAAAATAAGAATATGATTTCCCTGAGGAAGTCTGTATAGAAGAGATCTCCCTAATATTAAGAGGGAGTTCGGATGAGGAGATGCTTCTTGGTTGAGAGTGATGGTACAACTTGGTTTCGATTAATAAATTTAGAAGGATATGTTGCTACAAGAGAAATAGGAAAGGAAAAATATATAATTGAGGAGTCTTCTCTAAAATATTCTGTTGATAGTCCTACTGAGTTAAGTAGCAACATCGAGAACGACCCTGGAGGCTTTTATTTTATTATGTACATGTGAAAATATAGTATTGATTGGGGTTATGTTTGTACAGGTGAATCTCTCGAAGGTTTTGATAACACGTGTTAAACACCAAAATTGCTTCTTTTTTAGAACCCTTTTTTACTCCATTATCCTCTTTTTTACCTTCATAACTTTAATTTTGGCATCAATTCACAATTCTTATGGTAGATCAGGCACTTAATCATATTCTATTTCATAAATGAAAATTTTCTTTATTTTTTAGCTTAATATTTACATTAGCTACCAAATTATAGTGATTCCGCAACTAACGTATGATTATACGGCTGAGTTCAAGGTTTGATAGGTTCTTAAGCTTCAGCCAAAGAACAGAGCATATGGGCAGGTGGATATTAGCTAGTATAATTATTTTTTCATTCATTCATAGCCTAGATTGATAAAGAAGACACCGTAGCAACTCGATCAAAGGAAAATTAAACTACCATAGGAGGTGAACTAGGTGAGCGAGATGCATATTTTTAGCCTCGTGATTTGTTGTGTTGATAGAAAATCATTAGAGCATCACATTATATTACCTTTCAGAGTTAATTTTAGCTAGTGTCTATCAGCATAAGACGTAATACTCCAAAACATTTAATGCCTAGGAGTTTTATAAATATGCCTCTTGACATAGTAGACACATACTTGGATTTTATATTGTAAACAATTTGTTTTATATACAAACTGTGTTTTATATACAAAATTTTCTTTCATTCTATCTCTCTGTTGTGTGATTACAATGCGTGGTTGATTGTATTTTGAAGGCAAAATATTGATACATGCTTCTCATAGGAGGGCCTCATCGAGATAGTAAGTTTTCCTTTAACTGTAATTTAGTATTTTGTTATGTGTTTTCTGTAGGATTCTGTTATATTAGATTTTGATTTTAAATGAGAGTTTAATACTGTTTTCATAACAAGTTTTTCTAATAATTTTTATTATTGAGTGAATTGAGATCTCTTGTGCACATGGATAGAGCATAGGTTTACATAGATCAGTAACATAACTTTACATTTTAGTTATATAGACAGGATTTTATTTTCCAGAGATAATCTTAATTTTTGTCAAGAGTAGATTCATTTGCAACATGATTTCATTTTAAAGAAAGTGTGGTTTCAATTCAAGAAAGTGTGATTTCGTTTTAAATCAAGTGGGTTTCAATTTGTTGGCTTGAGGGTTCCTGACCCAGGTTCAGAGTTTTGATGCAACCAACAAAACCCTCCAACTACTGGCCCTTTCAGTAGTGACATGCTTGCGCAGATAAAAGTCTCACCTGAAGTAGTATGGGGGGGTGATCAAACTAGGTTTCCACACCCTGAGGAAGAATTTAATGTAGTGGCCCTAAATAGACTTATAACATATAATACAACAGATGCACACATCAATAGATCAAACAATCAAACCCTTCCACAGATTTTCAAAGAATACTTCAATACATTTGCGCACAGTAATCATATATACTTCAATCAGATATAGTCATCTAACATCAACTGATATTCACGCATATAAGAAAATGATAAATAAAAAAAGTAAATATGCAATAACAAAACATATTTAGATCTTAGCTCAATTAATAGATAATCAATACAACAAGTCACATAAAAGTCCAAGTTTGCCAAAACAGTCTTCTTTATTAAGAGATCTATAAATTCCAGTACATTCAATCCTTCAATATAATATATCCTTTCATTCACACAGCCAACAAATTCCTCACACAACCACAACTTAGGTCTCCGCGCACACAGCCAGCAGGAGCCTTTCTACCCGAAAACTTAGACTTAGATCAAAACATTAACCAAAAAAGTTCACCATGAGATTTCTGACTGAATCTACTCGACTCAATCCTTACATATTTATAATATCTTGACGCGCACATACCATGGGTTTGAGACTCATGGTTTTCAATTTTAACCCATTACAATGATTAAGGGACATTGACTAGCCCCAAAGCCCTTTTGACTCTTTCGTGCACAAAATTTTTTATACAAAACTTAACCCAAAAATGTACCCTAGGGGACCCCACTCCAACAAAATTCAAGCAAGTGTGATTTCATTTTAAAGCAAGAGAAAGTGTGCTTTCATTTTAAAGCAAGGGTGGTGTGATTTCATTCAAAGAAAAGCGCGCGTGTGTGTGTGTGATTTCATTTAAAAGTAAAAGAGTGTGTTTGATTTAATTAAGCATGAAAAAGTGTATTATTCATTTCAAGAAGAGTGTGATATTTATTTCAAGCTATATAAATATAATCAATTTCATAACCGTTATAGAAACATGTGCATTTCAATATCTCAAATTAACTTAGGAATTGTTTGAGTGACAAAGACTCCTAGCACATACAGTGCACCTAGATTTCATCAATATAATAACCATGGTTTATAATCTATGTAAGTAATTTAACTCTACTTATATTACCAAACATTTTGCGTCATTATCGGCGAAGTGTATATAGGAGTCTTGATTTTTCTTTTCATAAAAGCAAAATTTTAAAAAAATGATATGCATAGGAAAAGATATTCTAGAGCTAGATTTGTAAGAGGTAGGAGTTTAATTCCAACATCACCACTCAACCCACCAAGAAATATTAGTGACACACCATCCACATAAACTTGCATTCCCTCAATTACAGGTAGACATAGACATCCAAAGTTACTCAGATTTGAAATCCAACCTAAAGATTCACCAACTTCCTCTACTGAAGCCGTATTATAAGAAGAAGATCGTACATCCCTAACTAAAGGAGTAATATTTCTATATTCAACTGGAGAAAAAATTATAGGACAAGAAATATAAATCCCCAGTGAAGAAGAAGAAGAAGAAACCTATTGTAACATTCCATGGGTAGAAGAAGTAGAGGAGGAACTAGAAAATCTAGTTTTGGAACCTTATATTAGCTCCAAGGAATCTAAAATTGAAGGAGAAGGGGAAGGAGAAGTACACAATGTGAATGGTGAACATATTAGGATTGGAGGTGGAAGAGGTGGAGGAAGAGAAAGAGGAGGTGGTAGATGAGATCCAAAACCTTTTGGTTTTCCCATCTTTGATGAATATACCACAGCCACAATGAAAAATATCTCACCCTCTATCCTCCCTAATTTATATAGATTAAGGAATGAGGTTTCTGAAAAATGTATGTTTCAATTTGAAGTTTTTTGTAGATCCTATGAAATTGTTTACATCCACCCTTAAAGATGTAGCATTAAATTGTTTTATGGGAATATGAACATATACCATAACAAAATGGGAGGAAATGAAAGGTGTGTTATTAGAAAAATAAAAATATTATTGTATGCCTCATAACCTTAAATATGAAGCCTTTAAAATGATGCAAAAAGAGGATGAAAATCTTGAGGATTTGGTTGAAAGATTTACTTACAATCTTAAAAGGGATAAAATGCATAATCTAGACGATGAAACTTTGAAAGCTCTTTTGCTAAAATCCATTAGAGATGAGTGGATATATATTCTCAATTTAATGGGTAAAGGATATGTTTAAAAAATATCATTTAGAGACATTTTTTAAATTTGTACACATATTTAAAGAGGAAAGGCCAAAACTTAAAAAAAAAAAAAAAAAATCCAAGAGATCACGTAATGTCTAGGATTAATAAATTTGCAGCTGGAACAATAAGTAGAGCATAAATAGGAAACTTTCTTGACAATTTCAAAAAATATATTTTGGGGAGTGTTAGTGAACAAATAGATACCCTTAAAATACAAAATGAGAAAAATATGAACATGTTGCATTATCTATCTTTTTTCCAGAATGTAGAAAGAGGCATGCCTTGATAGAATGCCCTCTTGACCTAAAAAGTGTAGAAAAATGTGTTATATGTGCATAAAATTATGATACAAAGGAATGTCCTTCAATACCAGGTCTTAAATTTGTTTATCAAGACGAAGTAACACCAAATCAAGTAGATCTCTGTAATATTCCTATATTATCTTGCAGCTAATTGGAATATTAAAGTTTTGTTTTGTCACTTAGATAGGTGAATAAATGGGTAGGGAGACCCATAAATATCTTTATGAAGAATAAAACCACTTCTCATGTGAAATTGGATCATATTTATAGCTCAATAAAGCACCCTAAGGTGTGAATAGGGGCTAAAACATGTGGACTAGGTCAACTTTGACAAAATCAACAACGTTGTCATGGAGGAGTGGACATTAATGGAGGGACAACGCAGTTTTAGATGGAGACACGTTGCATGGAAGTAGTGTCATTAATGAATAGGGCTTCAGGTTTGGAAGCTCATATATTATAAAAGGAAGATTATGGAAGCCATATTATTCATCTTGGTATATTTTACATTTTGATATATGGTCTGTTTAGATATATAGCTTTCTTCAGTTGTTTAGCTAAGATTGCATGTGATGTTTAGCACAGGGTGTTCCTGATCGAGAATACCACCTCTTCCATTGAGAAGCGCTTGGAGGATTTTTCACAATACTTCCACAATCACTCATTTGGCCGAGCTTCAGTCTCATGTTCAACATAGTTCTGTTTAGAATTGGGTTGTGTTGCAGGGGCGTAGCAGTGGAGGAGAGAAATCTCCATTTTCTAAGCTTATTTTCCAGTGAGGGGACCATTCCTTCACCTATTGAGTTGATTGGGTTTTGTTGCAGCTGATAGATCATTCCTTCAGCCCCATGTCAACAATCATTCCCAGCGAGTGCGTAATTCAGGCAGCATAAATGTAGTGGGTAACTCAAAAAATGCCGAAAATCCAAAATTAAAATCTGGCCAAACCATTTCTGGGTTTTTCTTGGTTTTTTTAGTAGAATCAGTGGTTGAAAGCATGGATAATTATGAGCACTCTAACAACATTATGCACATGGTTCGTCTCCTCAGTAGGAGTAGTTTCCAGTAGCAATAGCAGTAGCAGCACAACATTTCTAGTGCTTGGTTTATTTAGTGTATTTCAGCCATCTTGTCGCTTGAGTGCATTCCTTTTGGAGAAATATGTAATTTTATTTGTTGTTATATATAATGATATGGCTCCATTTTTTTCTGCTCATAGATTATGATGTCTTAATGGAATTTCCAGTTGCAACATATTTCTGGGATTTTCCAGATTTTAGTGTTATGTTCCTGTTTTGATTTATTTGGAATGTTGCATATGTTCTATATTCCCGTCTTTTCCATTTTGGAATACTACAATCTCTTAGTTTTATTGCTAAGAGAGCATGGAAAAATCCACAAACAAATATGGCTCAAGATTTCAATACTCTAACATAAGCACAACTAACATAATGTAATTGGACTGCACCCATGCCTTAGCAGTCTTAGTCTCAGCCATGGGCACAAGGATGGAAAAATCATTATGGTAAGTATCCTAAATATCCTTAATTTTAACAAACTTACTCTTTGTTTCCACCACAATATTTTCCTCATCCTATTTAACCCTCTTAACCTCAAAATCCAAATCCACAACTTTCATTACCATTTCGACAAAAGCTAAATCAATTTCCTGCCTAGCCACTTCCAAATCCAAATAATAAAAAATCACAACCTGTTTATAATGTGGAAGGACAAAAATTCCAAACCTACATGATAACTCCATTGGATCTAAACAATGTTCAACTTATATATGGTAGAATATTGAAAAAGAAGTCACCATCTGTTGTTATCTAGGAATTTGAGAAGGATGACCTATCTGAGAAAGAGACATCTCTTCATCAAGAGGAAGATCCTAAAAAAAAACCACCCCTGTACATTCTGATGATACTCCAATAAAATCAACTACCATTATAGAAAATCCTTTAGTTTCTGTTCCAATTCCACCTTTCCCTAAAATATTGAAAATTTACAAAGGGATAGAAAAATAGATTGTATTACCAGATTATGACATCATAGATGAGCTAAATAATATTTGTATAAAAAATCCTTTGTTGTAATATATCAATGAGATACCCATATTTGAAAAGATAATGAGGGAGTTGAGTATTAAGAAACGAGGAAGAAGAAGAAAAGAAGTTAAAAGAATCTAGTTAGTTGGAAACATTGCAGATATCATGATGGGAAAGAGAACAATTCAGAAATATTTGGATCTAGGTAGTCCCATTGTGAAAAAAAAAATTAATGGTGTTGAAATTCTGAACACATTGATTGATTTAGGGGAAGCTATCAATATCATGAGTAAACAAACTATGGATCAATTGAAACTCCCTAATATTCAATATACACCAACATTGTTGCAATTCGTAGAAAGATATGTTATCAAACCTACTAGTGTGTTATAATATGTGTTTGTATGCTTAGATTCTTGGGAATATCCTATTGACTTCATGATCTTAACACCCAAGAATAATCTAGGAGGACATCCATTGATTCTAGGTAGACCATTGTTAGCTACAACTGATAATTCTATTAATTGTAGATATGGTGATATTTTTATCTATGATGAAAGTTCAAAAAATAAATTCACATTATATCCTCCAAAAAAAAACAATAGAAGTAGAAAGTGAAGAATGGATAGATGATGATAATGAAAATTTTGATATATGACCAATGTTTTCTACTTCAAAAATAGATGAAGAATATCAGATTTTGAATTTAATGGAAAATAATGAATCTTTCTCACGTTGTGAACAAATATAAGTTTTCAAGAAAAATGTAATATTGAATATTTATCATCACGAAAAATGGCTTTACACTCTATGGATAAAATTTTCAATTCTTTAATAGAATTTTTTCTAGGGAAAACTTTGAATATCAATAATATGAAAGAATCTCAAAATAAGGAATTAGTGAAGATGCTACAAGAACATTCATCTACTTATTCATGGGAGTACAATGATATGAAAGGAATTGACCCAAACACTTTTATGCATCACATCTATATCAAAGAAAATGTTAGACCAATCCGACAACCCCAGAGGAGTGTGAATCCAAACTTAATGAAAATTGTTAAGGAGGAACTACAATAATTGTTAAAAGTGAATTTCATTTATCCAATATCAGAAAATCAGTGGGTTTCACCATTGGTAATTGTTCCAAAAAGGAATGGAAAATGGAGAGTATGCATTTATTATAAGGAATTGAACAAAGCCACTTTAAAAAATATTTTTTCCACTTTCTTTTATAGATCAGGTTCTTGACACATTGGCAGGGAAAAAGTACCTTTCATTATTGGATTGTTTTAGTGGATATAAACAGATCCAAGTAGGTCTGAAAGATCAAGATAAAATAACCTTTACCTGTCCATGGGGAACCTATGCTTACCGAGTACTTCCTTTTGGGTTGTGTAATGCATCGACAACATTCCAAAGGGAAGTTCTAGGCATTTTTTCTGATCTAATTCATGAATGTGTGGAAGTTTACATGGATGATTTTACTATCTATGGAAACTCTTTTGAAGGATCTCTTAAAAATTTGGAAAAAAATCTCTTTATGTGTAAAGAAACAAATCTCTCATTAATTCATGAAAAATGTTTTATGATGTTTACTAAGGGAATTGTCCCAGGCCACCATATTTTAGGAGATGGAATTAGAGTGGACACATCTAAGGTAGAAGTCAATTCTAAATTATCAGTTCCCACTTGCCAAAGGGATTTTAGAATTTTTCTTGGTTTTACTGGTTACTACAAAATATTTATAATTTTTTTTACAAAGATTGCCTCTCCACTTTTCAATTTTCTCACAAAATATTGTGAAATCATCTAGAATTTTGACGGCCAGAAAGCTTTTGAAACATTGAAAGAAAAAATTTCCCAACCACCCATTTTAATAGGACCAAATTGGAAATTACCTTTTCACATCTCAACTGATGCCTCAAGCACTTCTTTAGGAGCTGAACTAGGACAGAAAGGTTTAAATCCTTATGCCATTTATTATAAAAGAATAAATTTGACTCCCACAAAGTGAAATTACATTGTAACAGAAAATTAGTTTTTAGTTGTTGTACATGCCATCAATAAATTCATACATTATATCACTAGTTATGAAACCTTCATTCACATGGATCATTCTTCAATTAGATATTTAATTAATAAGTAAATTACTAATGTAATAATTATAAGATATATTATTATTGTTAGTACAAGAATTCAGTATTACTATTTTGGATAGTCCTGGAAAAAAAACCGAGTTGTTGATTTCTTATCCAAAATCCAAAATGATAATATTGATACTCCTGTAGAAGTTAATCTTCATGATGAATATATTTTTGCAGTATCTATTAAATCTACTTGGTTTTCAAATGTTGATAATTAATTGGCTACTGGGAAATTACCATCATACTTATATCCTAGAGAGAAAAGAAAGGTAATTAAAACTAGTGCAACTTATTCATGGATAAATGAATAATTGTACAAGACATGACCTAAATTAATCATTCGAAGGTGTTAGATAAGATGAAGTACCCGAGATATTGAAAGCTTTTCATGATGAACCATGCAGAGGACATTTTGTTGATAAGAGAACTTCTTATAAATTCCTTCTCTTAGGATACTATTGGCCTTCTCTTTTTAAGGATGACAAAGAATATGTTAGGAGATGTGATAGTTTTAAAAGAATGGAAAATCCTGTTTCTTCAAATGAAACGCCTTTACAACCTTAGGTACTTATCGAACCCTTTTAAAAATGGACTCTAGATTTTTTTGGTCTAATCAATCCACCATCAAGACAAAAAAGGTACATTCTTGTCTATACAGATTATGTCACAAAATGGATAGAAGATAAATAACTTCCTTTTGCTGCTAAAAATGTTGTAGTTTCATTTATTTTTGAGGATATTTTCACTCTTTTGGGTGTCCCAAGGGAAATTGTGACAGATCAAAGTACTCAATTTACATCCAAGTTGGTAAAGAAGATAATACAGGAATACAAATTTAAGCATCAAAAGTCTACTCCATATCTTGCACAAGAAAATGGACAAGTTGAATCTACCAATAAAGTAATTGAAGCAATTCTCACCAGGATTGTGCATCTGCATAAAAGAGATTGGGCATAAAAAAATTCCAAGGCCTTTATGGGAATACCATACCACATGGAGAAATACAATAGGACACACTCCTTATGAACTTGTTTATGGGAAGCAAGTCTTGTTTCCTATTGAGTTCCAGATAAATACCTTTAAAACAACAATCAAATTGGGTCTTGATCTATCAGAAGCACAAAGAAAAATAATGGAGCGATTGAATGAAATTGATGAGATAAGACAAGATGTTATTCATAAGGCCAATATATTTCAACAACAAATATCCAGGTGGTATGAAAAATTCATCAAATAAAGAAAATTCCAACCTGGTCGTTGGGAATTTCTTTTTCATTCAAAGTTTAAAAATCTTCAAGGAAAATTTCAAACCCATTGGCTTGGGCCTTATGAGATTGAAATAGTCGTTGATAATGGAGCAGTTAGAATCAGAGCTATTGATGAAGAAAAAATAACCTTCCTTTAAATGGTCATAGACTATGAATATATCACAAACCATTGTTAAGAGAAGAATTCATAAAAAATATACAAGATAATTTTAATTTGAAGTTTGTTAAGGAATAATATCTTTCCTCTCTAGCTTAGCCTTCTACTTTCTTTTTCAAATAAAAAAATTTAAAAAAAAAGATAAAAAAAGATGAAAATAAATAATGAAAATAAAAATTTTGTATATGCATGAAAACCAACATTGTTGGCATGTTTATATAGAAAATTTATGTTGAAAACCAATAATTCTTGGAAGTATAGATTTTATTTATAATCCCCTATTCTGGTCCCATTTTCTTTTGAACCCTCCTTTCTCTTTTTGAAAATAAAGGAGCTACGGAATTGTCAACAATCTGCACCTCCAATAGAATTATGCAGATGACTTGGTAGATTGCGACTAGAAAAAATGAAGATAATGGCACAAAAAAATATCAATGAAGATTGCAGCTAGAGAAACCTGAGCACAACCTAAAAAAGACAAGTCAGAAATCATTAAGATAAGAATCTAAGGTATGTAAGTATTAAGTTAAATCATAAAGGTAAAACATTTGATTTATGAAATAAATGATAAGTAATTGTTGCTACCACTACTCTAAGTAATGATTACCCTCATTAATCCCACACGACTTTGGTCTTGATGAAAAATAAATTTGTCTTGTCAACCAAGTCAATCATGAACCTTGTTATAATTTTAAATTCTCCCTCCCCTCTCTATTTATCATTCCAATTCATATGAAACCCATTCTATTTTCATTTAGCCCTGTTTCATTTCCAAGATCGCTTTCACCTAAACTATGTTTTCTAATTCACTCATACTCGAATACTTTAATTCCATAACCTTGTCGAAATAGAAATTATGGGCTAGGATTCTATAACATGGGGGTTAGTTTAAGGTCAGATCCGAATAGGGTTAAGTTCCTTGAAGGTTACCCATAGGGCAGACAATTTTTGCAATAAGAATAATGACTGGAATTTATAGAGAAATTTGATGGGCACGAAAAGGAGGTAAAAAGGTCTTTTTCCCGAGCATACGATAGCATTGAAGTATAAATTACAGACATGAATCTAGTTTTGACATAACACTTCATAGAAGAGGCTACCAGACTTCTTAGAATCAACAAGAGTTGGTTCTAAAAAAAATAAAATAAAATAAAGAGGAGTGGAAAATCTTCCTCAAGAATCTAGGTATGGATACTTGTATGTTTAAAAAGGGGATACCAGTCACAACTTTGATAAATAAGTGGAGGAATTTGTTATTAATCATCCAAAAGTTTATAACTTGTGAAGGGATATTTGGTAATATGTTACTTTATCATTCACACCTAATGATGAACTTTCTGAAAGGAAATGAAATTAACCTACCATATTTTCTACTTCACAGCTCAAGAAAGATAGCTAGAAATATACAAATAAATATAAAACTTACATACAATGACCTATACCATTATGAATTAGTGAAAAATATGATTGAGACCAATCTTAGAAACATAGGAGATAATTGGGAATATTTCTTAATTAGAAATCATTTTAAGGAGGCAGAACAAGGAGAAATCAGTAAGAGAAAGAAGAGTAGAAGGAAGCTGCATGTAGACCCTAAAGATAACTCACCCCCATAACAAGAAAAACATTTGGAGGAAGAGAATCCTCTTGAAAATATGTTGGATAACCTTAAAAACATAAATTTTAGAAGAAAGAAAGCCAACAATAAGAGCGACTAGAGTTCATCCAAGAAGAAAACAGAGTAGGAAAAGGATAAAAATCAGTCCCTTACTACTAAATCACCATATAATACATAATAAATTGTAATAATAAGTGAAAGGCTCAACATAATAGTGCATGGAAAGTCTCAACACACTTTAGGATTCATCAACTTAGAGGATGAAGAGGAACCAACAGTTCCATCACCTAGATTTCTATCACCAGTTTCCAATCCAACTAAAAGAATTCCTAAAATAGATCTTGTTCAGCAAGAGATATATGACTACATAGAGTATTTGGAGAAAATATCTATAGGGAAAATAATGGAATAATCCTAAAACCAAGAGGAAATTACTCATTTTTATCCTCCAGAAATATCGCAAATTGTAAACACTCTTAAAGAAGAAATATATTAGTTGGACGTACTAAATAGAAAGTTAAAACAAGGACATGAAACACTAAAAGTGAAAAATTAAACCAGAAAACCAAAAATGACAAAAATCATGTTTCACCCAGGTGTATGGTATGAGAAGAACAAGAAATTGAAGGAAAATAAAAAATCTCTTAAAAGAAAGGTGACAAGCTTGCAACATAGAATCTTGATGAAGAAACCGAGGATGGCAGTCACCACTAAGAAAGCAAGAAGGAATAACTTGGAAGTTCTTTCTTAGGAATCTATAGAGGTTTAGTGATAGGAAAGACTCACAAATTTTGAAGTTTTTCATGAGTAAATGTAATGTATTTTGTGTGGGGGAATGTTGAACCCCAAAATTTCTTCCTTTTTACAACCCTCTTTCACTCCTTTCTCCTCTTTTTGATCTTCATAACTTTAATTTGGGCATAAGTTCACAAGTATTATGGAATATCAGGTACATAATCATCTTCTATTTAATAAATGAAAATTTTCTTTATTTTTTATCTTAATATTTACATTAGATACTGAATTACAGTGATTCTACAGCTAACATATGATTATGTAGTTGAGTTCAAGGTTTGATATGTTTCGAAGCTCCAAAAAAAGAATGGGGAATATGGGAAGGTGGAAATTAGCTGGTACAATGATTGATTCTTGCCTTCATAGCCCATATCAATAAATAATACACCCTAGAAGCTCGGTGAAAGGAAAACGCAACTATCGTAGGAGGTGAGCCAAGCGAGCAAGATGAAAATTTTTAGCCTCATGATTTGTTGCGTTGATATAAAATGATGATAGGATTACATTATCTTATCTTTCAATGTTAATTTTAGCTAGTGTCGATTAGAATAAGGTGTAATAATCTGAAACATTTAATGTTTATGATTTTTATAAAGATTCCACTCGGCATAGCAGACACAGAGTTGGATTTTATATTGTAAATACTATGTTTTATATGCAAAATCTAGTTTCGTTCTTATCTCTCTGTTGTGTGATTCCAATGCGTGGTTGATCATCTTGTGAAGGCATCATATTGATACCTAATTCTTATAGGAGGCCCCCCTCAAGATATTAAGGTTTACTTTTAACTGCAATTAAGTATTTCATTCTGTGTCTTCTACAGGATTATGTTAGCTTAAATTTTGATTTTAAATGAGAGTTTAAGATTGTTTTCATAGAAAGTTTTTCTAATCATTTTTATTGTTGAGTGAAGTGAGATATCTTATGCACATGGATAGAGCATATGTTTACATAGATCAATAACATAGCTTTACATTTTAGTTATATATGTTAGTATGAATCCTTTGTCGAAGTGTACGAAAAAAGACCACTTTAGCTACGCATAACTAATAGCCCTAACATCAAATATGGCTGCCAATATCTTCAGATCTGCAGTTAGTTGATCAAGACAAGAGCTGCAAAAACCAGATCTATGCATAGAAAGACATTAAGCAGTTAAAAGAGGGTTTTTCTCCATATATCCAATAACAAGACAAGAACAATTTTTGAAAGAATTTTTTGTATTAAGGGCACCTGGGAAGAAAACAAGAATATGTTTCCAATTATCCTCAATGGGATGGGTTCTTGGAAGTCCTCAGCACTTCAGATCTAGCATTTCTCTCTCCTGTTGGTGTAGAAAACCCAGACAAAGATAGAACTCAAAGGGAGCTCACACAGCAAATAATGGAAAATATGACAATGATAATGGCTCAAAGTCAGAACAAGAGTTTAGATCCAGATTGATCTAATAGGAAACAAAAGGTGAAGAATGATATGAAAAACCCTCCTATTTATAACAAAATATTGGGTCATTCTAGATCTTGGTGCATGATTAAAATAACATTAACAAAATCTAGATCCACCTTTTATGGAATATTTTATCATATTTGTTGGAGGGAAAAGGTATTTGACTTGGGTCAAATCCCTTTATTTGTGAATAATAAATAAATAAATGATTTATTTATCATTTTAAGGAAGTGGTTGAAGGATAATCAAATAAATAATGATTTATTTAATTATTTATGGGTGATTTAGTCATATTTAACAAGGAATATTATTTAAATAAGATTTAAATAAGTATTCCTAGAAAATAATAAGATAAATAAAGATTTATCTAATTAATTTCTTTGTTTTGGGTTAGACATGACCAGGAAAATTAAACAAATATAGGTTTGTTTAATATTTCCTTTTGGGGTTTCCTGTTTAGACCATAAACAACCTAATAAATGTGTTTTATTAAGTTATTTTACATAGTGAAAGCAATTTTACTTAGGTTAAAATTGGTCTTACATGGTGTACTTGGGTCCATCTAATGATAATAGGTTAGATGACCAAAAAATGGTGTAACAGATTGCCCCCCAGCGTGCGAGTGTTAGGAGAAAATCGTATGACCGAAGTATGTTGTAAGAACTCAATCACCAGACATCAAAATGGAAGTCAGAGAGAGAAATGTGAGGTAGACCAATGTGCTGAAGAACTAGACCCTGAGGAGGTGAGACTCGAAGGTGCAACAAGTTTCTTTTTATGAGAGGGTACCTGTGCTAAAGGCGGCGGGGGAGGCATACCTATGCCCACCAAGACAAAGTACAAAAGAATAGTGTGTCCAGTAAACAAGGGACCGAACCATAAAGTACAGCCGGCATAAACATGAGCCAGATAAAAATACAATGAGGGATCCCATATACATGCTGTGCCTGGGATAACAGCCAGGACTTATACAATAATATCTGAGTACATGAGATACAAATACAACCCAAATGCCCCCTACAAGCGGGGAAGGGCTCACAAAATCTGACTGATACATGCAAATCAAAGAGGCGCTGCAAGCGGCTAAGGCCGACATCATCAAATATATGGAGCTGCATCGAAGGCTACAATGAAGAGGTCATCCGAGCATGTGGGGGGCTACCTGCAGGGCCACCCCCTCATGAGGGCTGAGACATCTCACACACACCCGGGCATCACCAAGAGCTGCTGGTGCATCACTGGACCATCAAGCATATGGATCTCGATCATGCTGAAAGGAGCTGAAGTGGAGAAACAATCAAGTCAAAGGGAAATGAGAGATCCCTTTGCCTGATCCGAGGCACCGAACAAGAGTGGAAGCTGGAACCAAGGTACACCGCCCTCTAGACTTGTCTTCTGGAATGAAGGAGCTGATGTCGACAGAAGGAGGTCCGCCATAGGTGAGGCAATGAGAGATCCTCAACTAAGGCACGAGAGAAAATAGTAGAGCGACTGACAGACTAATACCAATGATGATGATGGAATGGAGGGGACTGAGTAGAAAATGGACGACTTCCCTTGCTAGAGCATAAAAGGCAGGAATGACATGGCAGCGATTGACACATTATCATAAGGGATAGGGGACAGTGGGACTGAAGGCCATAATGTGCGACACAAGAGAGAGACCAAGCAATGAAGGATGGAGGACTATAGCGGGGTACAAAGGGACTTGGGATAGACTCCATGAATGTGATGATGACTCAACTTGGATGCTCTAAACAAGGGCGACTCGATGGTGCTGCCACACAGTAAAGGTCCAATGGGGGACCATGAAAACATGAGTATGAGATGGTAACTCACGACGAACATCAACACGAGCATGGATAAGTATGGAGGCCAAATGGTGCCCCTAATATGAGTGTTGCAAGTGAAGAAATTCGATTTGGAGGAGGGTTATGGTTGAGGGGCATAGGTGCCCCCAAGCATGGTGTGGTCATGCCAAAATGTATTTAAAAAAAGGGGAATCTAAACACATTTTAATGATGTGGTGTGCCATTTGTTTTCATTATGGTTATGTAGTTTGAGAAAGGAAATGGAGGATTACCAATCTCTTTTAGTACTGCATATATGAAGCAAATGGACTTTAAGTTTTTGGGTTGGCATACCTGGTGTCACTATCCCAAAGAGAGGATTTGGAGATAATGAACTGATGCTCGCCTAGAAAAACCATAGGTTGGTCAACAACAATGTCTAAGATATTGGGTTGCTGATGGAAGATGAGGGAACGATAAGGGGTATCATCCCTAGAGTGATCTGAAGTGATATGGGACTCTAGAGGTTCTTCTAACTGTGGAAGAATAATGGTACTAAATTCAACACGACCAGATACACTAGGAGAGTTGTGGAGAATTTCTTCTCTTGGTCTCTCAAATGTGTGTGCCCCCTTACCCAAACATTGGGTTTCAATGTAATGGCCACAAGGTGTATGTGGTGTGAACGCATGGGTTCTATGTAAGGGGGAATAGATAAAGTCAGGGGTGGGGATTTTTTCCATAATGTCATCATCGTGATAGAAGATGGGGTGACTGGTGGAAGAAAGACCACCTGACGTGGCGAATCGACCTGAATCATCATCATGAGAAGAGAGGTTCACATGCGTATTGTCACAAGGGGTGACAAAAGAGTAAGTAGATAAAGGATCTACCGATGTTGCGCCCAAGGTGATCGCTGAAGTAAGGTCAAGCAAAACAACAAGGGAGGGTTTAGAGGGAATGTTCCCCAAGGGTCTCATGGATGATGATAGGTAGAAAATTCTAGACGAAGGCTCCGTCATCTCAACATCAGGAGGGGGGATGTCAATGGGAGCAGTCATGTCTGGTAGTTTTTCCAAAGCAAAATGCGCAAATATGGGAGAGGTGGACTCATTGCGCTTGGCCTCAAATTGGCGGACCGCGGCTAGAGAGGTGCGAAAGTCCATGAGGCGGGGAAAAAGGTGGGTGTAATGGCCATGGAGGTCCCACAAAGCATAGGGGTGGTTGGTGTGAATAGTCTGGGGGTTCGTGGCCATGGTCATGAAAGGAACAGAGGCTTCCGGGACCGGGGACTCAGTGAACGCGACATTAACCATGGGCTTGAGATGAAGAAATTCAGGACATGTATGGGTGGCGTGACTGACAATATCACAAAAAGCACACTAGATGGTATGCTTTGGAGGTCGAGGAGGGGTAGGTTTTGTCGGGGCAACCATGTCCTTTGATGCCCCCTTGTGAGCTTTTCCCTTCTTACCCGAAACGGTCGCAACAGGAGGTGGTTCCTGTTGAGGTGACTGAGGCACTGTTGCGGCGGGAGAAGTCCTGGGGACCGGTTGAACCAGGGTCAAAGCAATATAAGGTTTGGGTTGACCAGGCAAGGTTGGGGCTAGAGGATCAAGGTACCAGATGGGAATCCCAAGGGCCAGGTTAGGAAGAGAGAGGGTGGCCATGACAGGTACCGTGTACACTCCTGGTGGGGGAGCTAGGAACGGTATCTGACCAGAGGGGTAATGGACAGGTGGGACGGCTCCTAAAGGGCTAAGGCTTGGAGGAACCGTTCCAGGAGGGTAAAGAGGCTCATGAATACCAGCTGCAGGTGAAGGGCTAGGAGTAGGTTGCGGAGAGCGCGGTTGCTGACTAGCTGAAGTAGGTTGCTTGAGAGCAGCCCGAGACGGTTGCATCATGCAAACATTCGATGAGCTAGGGTCAGAGATAGGAGGAGGAGGAAGACCAGGTTAGGTTCCAAGCAAAGAGGAGTCTTTGTAGACGTCGGGAGAGACACTGGTCAAAGAATCGACGGTTTTCTTATTGGCTACAGAAGAGATGGTCATCTCAGGGGAGGTCTGAGATTTTGGCTCATGATACGTCAACTGGTCAATGGTGACTATCTTTACATTGTGAGGAAAAGACATCTTGCGAAAAACCACAGATGGGACAGCAAACATGGCATAGGTGTAGCTTCTCCCCAAGATAATGTTGTAATCGAGAGGGTCGTCGATAACTTCGATGTCAACGCAAACAGTCTTGCCTGCAAGAGTGATAGGACAATTACGGAAGAGGCCAATGGGCTGGGAGGCGTGGCCATCCCACGCTCGAAGGGTGATCATGGAAGGGACCAACTTAGGAGATCTGAGTTGCTTCCAAACCAAATCGGACATCCCACAGGTGGATGCCTCCTTGTCAATTATACACTGAGAAATGTTAGCATTCCAGATTTTGACTGGGATTTGGAAGGCTATGGAAGTAGGAAGAGGAGGATGCTCTGATTGATGGGCATCGAAAACAATCATTTGGTCATCAGCAGGATCCACAGTGCCCATGGCAGATAGTAGAGTTTTATTTTGGGAAGGGCACGATTGGAGGAGTTCCAATGTGGAAATGGCAGCAGGAGACTGTGCCAAATCATCTACTATGCTATACGAATGAGAAGCTCGACCAGGAGCAACATTTCGGCGTAATGATTCTTTAGGAATCTTGGTATGAATCTCGACTGTGGGTTGAGGGATATGTAAGGGGCCATGGGATGTCGAAAGAGGCTCTGTAGAACCTGAAGAAGGGGACTCGGGGACAGACGTAGCGAGAGGCTTGGGGTACTGACGAGCCCGAGTTTGAAGGTTAAGGTCGACGGTTAGAGGTGGATCAGAGTTCATCATGAGGATCTGGTAATTTGAGGAACTAGAAGGGGAAGGTTGAGCGGCCGCTTGTCCGTCAGGTGGTTGGATAGCCCCGAATCCATGCTGTGCATCCACCTGCTCTTGAGGGGGTGGTGACTGCTGTTGCAGGGGTTGAGAAGGCAAGGGAGGAGGAGGTGCGAATGTTGGAGGAGCTGGAGCACTAGGCTGCGGATAAGGATAATGGTTAGGGTGGGAAACATTGAGGTAAGAAGGAGACTAGTCAAAAGGCGGAGGCATGTCATATCCCAGATACGTGCTACCGGGAGGGGGACAAGTGCGAGAGGTGCTTCCCCCTCCCCCAGGAAAACCATAACCCATGGGAGGTTGGGCATATGGGTGAGAGAGAGCTCCAACGATACCGTCGGCGGCATGAGGTGCCCCCGGTGCGTTGACACCACCGGGTCTGGGGAGATCAGGTAGAACGGTATAAACATAACCCGTCTAAGCATAGATCAAGTCATATTTTAACGCTAGTTGGAGGGCGGCTTCTTCGGTTTGGGGGAAATGCGATGTGACATCTTTCCCGATAGGAGGCAATAGAGATCTAAGGAACCATTCCATGTAGACACGGTCTTCGAAAGTAGGGGATTTACATAGGCTCTTTCGTCTCCGCCATTCTTGGACATGATCGGATAGGCGGATCGCAGATGATTGATAGAAAGAAGTAAAAATTTCGATACCAGTGTCATAACGAAGGGGAATCTGGAAGTAAGATAAAAAATCCCTGGCAAGAGTCGCAAAGGTGGTATGGGAAGAGGTGGCCTGGTCAACATACCATTTAAAAGCTTCGCCCGTAAGCGTGCATTGGAACAACCGAAGACAGATGGAATCATTGGTAATGGAATTGGAGGAACACCACATGTGGAAATATCGGACATTATTGGTTGGATCTTCTCCAGCAATTCCCTCGAACTTAGGGATGTCGGAGGGGAGCTTTTTCGGCATAGCAGGCCAACTAGCGTCATGGTGTATAGGGTCGTTAATCAATCGGTCCAAATCGGGGAGGCTGAGGCCTTCCAGGAAGGGAAGCAAGGGAGTAGTCGAGGAAGTTTCTGTGGCGGTTCCGCTAGTAGTAGTCCCGGCATTAGGGCCGGGATTCTTGCTAGCGTTAGGCCCTGAACCAGACATAGTGAAGGTGACAAGGGGAGAACCAGAAATAAAAGGAGAACCCAATGAATCAAAAGAAGAGTCGGAGTGCGGACTCGGAGGAGGACGAACTCGACAACGGTGGGATGGAGTAGGTCGACCGACCGGAAACAGAGGGCGAAGGCCAAGAAGTCTCCGGGAGGTGCGCCTTGGGGGCGCAATGATGACAACACGAACACGACAAAAGGGGAAGAAGAATGACCAAAAAGGGCAGGGAGGTGCAGAATCAAGTGATTACAATGTCGAAACAAGGGCAGAAAGGTGCAGTGGGAATTGATTTTAAAGTCTTTGCCTGGCAGTGTAAACCAGGCTCTGCTTCACTTAGGGTGAGTGTGTGGCGTGCGTTAATTTTAATTTTTAAACCCTTTTTCGTTTTGAGAGCAAGAGAAAAAGTGTGATGCGTAAGTTAAAATAATGCTGTAAAAAACAATATATAATGTTGAAATAACAGAAAATTAACAGCTACTAGTGCATCGATCCAACCCAAGAAGGCAGGTCTCTCAAAACTAATCTAAAAGAGGGAAAAAATTTAGTAAAAATACACTAAAAAGAGGCCAATAGATCTAGGGTCGAAAGGGACAGGGATCTAACGGAGAAATCTGCTGAAAAGAGGTGGAGATCACAGCCAAGAGGCAGAGGCAAGGTGGCTGGAGAAAAGGAGGAAATCAGCAAAAATCAGAAGGGGCAAGGAGGAGGCCCTAAAGGTAGATCCAAACAAATCTTCAGGAGGTGATTTGAAAGGGAGAAGAGCTGATTAAAAGGGGTCTGAAAAGGAAGAATCAGATCTGGAAAAGGGGAGGGGCAGAAACTCTGAAAAAACAGGCCTGAAACAGATAAAAGCTCTTCCACCAAAAGTGGAGGGTACTGAAGCCCTAGGGGGTGATGTTCCCACTTATATGAGCAAAAGAGATCAGAAACAGGTCGAAACGGGCTGAGACAGAGGCTGGAAAACCCTGACAGAAGCTTCAGCAAAACCCAGAAAAATTGTAGAAAAACAGTAGAAAAAATCACAGGTCATAGGTTCTGACCTGTTTTCCTATTCAGGTTGCAGAAAAGGGGCTGAAAAGTGTGACCTGGAGTCCGAGTCTCAACTTTTGGGCTGAAAAGTGCGACCTCCAACTCCGGTTGTCCCGGTGGTAGATTTGCGGAAAAGTTGTCATCTCAGTTGCAGCTGATGTCTGTCACCTGCGCAATAGGGCCAGAAACACGTGGAAGTTATAAATTTGAATGTTTTAGGGTTTTATAGGTGAAAAACAACATGAAAATAGGAAAAAAAAAAAAAAAGCTGAAAAGAAACCCTAGGGTCTAAAGTAGCTAGATATGCAAGAATATGAAAAACGACAGCGGTCATAATTGAAAACCCGTGTGGAGTTGCCAATTGTTAGTATGAATCCTTTGTCGAAGTGTACGAAAAAATACCACTTTAGCTACGAATAATTAATAGCCTTAACATCAAATATGGCTGCCAATATCTTCATATCTGCAGTTAGTTGATCAAGACAAGAGCTGCAAAAACCAGATCTATGCATAGAAAGACATTAAGCAGTTAAAAGAGGGTTTTGCTCCATATATCCAATAGACAAGACAAGAACAATTTTTGAAAGAATTTTTTGTATTAAGGGCACCTGGGAGGAAAACAAGAAGATTTTTCCAATTCTCCTCAATGGGATGGGTTCTTGTAAGTCCTCAGCACTTCAGATCTAGCATTTCTCTCTCCTGTTGGTGTAGAAAACCCAGACATAGATAGAACTCAAAGGGAGCTCACACAGCAAATAATGGAAAATATGACAATGATAATGGCTCAAAGTTAGACCAAGAGTTTAGATCCAGAGTGATCTAATAGGCAACAAAAGGTGAAGAATGATTGGAAAAACCCTCCTATTTATAACAAAATATTTGGTCATTCTAGATCTTGGTGCATGATTAAAATAACATTAACCAAATCTAGATCCACTTTTTATGGAATATTTTATTGTATTTGTTGGAGGGAAAAGGTATTTGACTTGGGTCAAATCCCTTTATTTGTGAATAATAAATAAATAAATGATTTATTTATCATTTTAAGGAAGTGGTTGAAGGATAATCAAATAAATAATGATTTATTTAATTAATTATGGGTGATTTAGTCATATTTAACAAGGAATATTATTTAAATAAGATTTAAATAATTATTCCTAGAAAATAATAAGATAAATAAAGATTTATCTAATTAATTTCTTTGTTTTGGGTTAAACATGACCAGGAAAATCAAACAAATATAGGTTTGTTTAATATTTCCTTTTGGGGTTTCCCGTTTAGACCATAAACAACCTAATAAATGTGTTTTATTAAGTTATTTTACATAGTGAAAGCAATTTTACTTAGGGTAAAATTGGTCTTACGTGGTGTACTTGGGTCCATCTAATGATAGTAGGTTAGATGACCAAAAAATCGTGTAACAGATTGCCCCCCAGCGTGCGAGTGTTAGGAGCAAATCGTATGACCGAAGTACGTTGTAAGAACTCAATCACCAGACATCAAAAGGGAAGTCAGAGAGAGAAATGTGAGGTAAACTAATGTGCTGAAGAACTAGACCCTGAGGAGACGAGACTTACAGGTGCAACAAGTCTCTTTTTATGAGAGGGTACCTGTGCTAAAGGCGGCGGGGGAGGCATACCTATGCCCGCCAAGACAAAGTACAAAAGAATAGTGTGTCCAGTAAACAAGGGACCGAACCATAAAGTACAGCCGGCATAAACATGAGCCAGATAGAAATACAATGAGGGATCCCATATACATGTTGTGCCTGGGATAACAGCCAGGACTTATACAATAATATCTGAGTACATGAGATACAAGTACAACCCAAATGCCCCCTACAAGCAGGGAAGGGCTCACAAAATCTGACTGATATATGCAAATCAAAGAGGCGCTGCAAGCGGCTAAGGCCGACATCATCAAATATATGGAGCTGCATCGAAGGCTGCAATGAAGAGGTCATCCGGGCATGTGGGGGGCTACCTGCAGGGCCACCCCCTCATGAGGGATGAGACATCTCACACACACCCAGGCATCACCAATAGCTGCTGCTACATCACTAGACCATCAAGCATACGGATCTCGATCATGCTAAAAGGAGCTGGAGTGGAGAAACAATCAAGTCAAAGGGAAATGAGAGATCCCTTTGCCTGATTCGAGGCATTGAACAAGAGTGGAAGTTGGAACCAAGGTACACCGCCCTCTAGACCTGTCTTCTGGAATGAAGGGGCTGATGTCGACAGAAGGAGGTCCGCCGTAGGTGAGGCAATTAGAGATCCTCAACTAAGGCACGAGAGAAAATAGTAGAGCGACTGACAGACTAATACCAATGATGATGATGGAATGGAGGGGACTGAGTAGGAAATGGACGACTTCCCTTGCTAGAGCATAAAAGGCATGAATGACATGGCAGCGACTGACACAGTATCATAAGGGATAGGGCACAGTGGGACTGAAGGCCATAATGTGCGACACAAGAGAGAGACCAAGCAATGAAGGATGGAGGACTATAGCGGGGTACAAAGGGACTCGGGATAGACTCCATGAATGTGATGATGACTCAACTTGGATGCTCTAAACAAGGGTGACTCGATGGTGCTACCACACAGTAAAGGTCCAATGGGGGACCATGAAAACATGAGTACGATTTGGTAACTCACGACGAACATCAACACGAGCATGGATAAGTATGGAGGCCAAATGGTGCCCCTAATATGAGTTTTGCAAGTGAAGAAATTCGATTTGGAGGAGGGTTATGATTGAGGGGCATAGGTGCCCCCAAGAATGGTGTGGTCATGCCAAAATGTATTTAGAAAAAGGGGAATCTAAACACATCTTAATGATGTGGTGTGCCATTTGTTTTCGTTATGGTTATGCAGTTTGAGAAAGGAAATGGAGGATTACCAATCTCTTTTAGTACTGCATATATGAAGCAAATGGACTTTAAGTTTTTAGGTTGGCATACCTCGTGTCACTATCCCAAAGAGAGGATTTGGAGATAATGAACTGATGCTCGCCTAGAAAAACCATAGGTTGGTCAACAACAATGTCTAAGAGATTGGGTTGCTGATGGAAGATGAGGGAACGATAAGGGGTATCATCCCTAGAGTGATCTGAAGTGATATGGGACTCTAGAGGTTCTTCTAAATGTGGAAGAATAATGGTACTAAAGTCAACACGACTAGGTACACTAGGAGAGTTGTGGAGAATTGCGTCTCTTGGTCTCTCAAATGTGGGTGCCCCCTTACCCAAACATTGGGTTTCAATGTAATGGCCACAAGGTGTATGTGGTGTGAACGCATGGGTTCGATGTAAGGGGGAATAGATAAAGTCAGGGGTGGGGATTTTTTCCATAATGTCGTCATCGTGATAGAAGATGGGGTGACTGGTGGAAGAAAGACCACCTGACGTGGCGAAGCGACCTGAATCATCATCATGAGAAGAGAGTTTCACATGGGTATCGTCACAAGGGGTGACAGAAGAGTAAGTATATAAAGGATCTACCGATGTTGAGCCCAAGGCGATCACTGAAGTAAGGTCAAGCGAAACAACAAGAGAGGGTTCAGAGGGAATGTTCCCCAAGGGTCTCATGGATGATGATAGGTAAAAAATGCTAGACGAAGGCTCCGTCATCTCGACATCAGGAGGGGGGATGTCAATGGGAGCAGTCATGTCTAGTAGTTTTGCCAAATCAAAATGCACAAATATGGGAGAGGTGGACTCATTGCGCTTGGCCTCGAATTGGCGGACCGTGGCTAGAGAGGTGCAGAAGTCTACGAGGCGGGGACAAAGGTGGGTGTAACGGCCATGGAGGTCACACAAAGCACAGGGGTGGTTGGTGTGAATAGTCTGGGGGTTTGTGGCTGCGGTCACGAAAGGAGCAGAGGCTTCCAGGACCGAGGACTCAGGGAACGCGACATTAACCATGGGCTTGAGATGAAGCAATTCAGGACAGGTATGGGTGGCATGACTGACAATATCACACAAAGAACACTGGATGGTATGCTTTGGAGGCCAAGGAGGGGTAGGATTTTTCGGGGCAGCTATGTCCTTTGATGCCCCCTTGCGAGCTTTGCCCTTCTTACTCGAAGCGGTCGCAACAGGAGGTGGTTCCTGTTGAGGTGACTGAGGCACTGTTGTGGCAGGGGAAGTCCTGGGGACCGGTTGAACCGGGGTCAAAGCAACATAAAGTTTGGGTTGACCAGGCAAGGTTTGGGCTGAAGGATCAAGGTACCAGATGGGAATCCCAAGGGTCAGGTTAGGAAGAGAGAGGGTGGCCATGATAGGTACCGTGTACACTCCTGGTGGGGGAACTAGGAACGGTATCTGACCAGAGGGGTAATGGCCAGGTGGGACGGCTCCTAAAGGGCTAAGACTTGAAGGAACCGTTCCAGGAGGGTAAAGAGGCTCATGAATACCAGCTGCAGGTGAAGGGCTAGGAGCAGGTTGCGAAGAGCGCGGTTGCTGACTAGCTAAAGTAGGTTGCTTGAGAGCAGCCCGAGACGATTGCATCATGCAAACATACGATGAACTAGGGTCGGAGATAGGAGGAGGAGGAAGACCAGGGAAGGTTCCAAGCAAAGAGGTGTCTTTGTAGACGCCAGGAGAGACACTGGTCAAAGAATCGATGGTTTTCTTATTGGCTACAGAAGAGATGGTCATCTCAGGGGAGGTCTGAGATTTTGGCTCATGATACATCAACTTGTCAATGGTGACTATCTTTCCATTGTGAGGAAAAGACATCTTGCGAAAAACCGCAGATGGGACAACAGACATGGCATAGGTGTAGCTTCTCCCCAAGAAAATGTTGTAATCGAGAGGGGCGTCGATGACTTTGACGTCAACGCAAACAGTCTCGCCCGCAAGAGTGATAGGACAATTACGGAAGAGGCCAATGGGCTGGGAGGCGTGGCCATCCCACGCTCGAAAGGTGATCATGGAAGGGGCCAACTCAGGAGATCCGAGTTGCTTCCAAACCAAAGTGGAAATCCCACAGGTGGATGCCTCCTCGTCAATTATACACCGAGAAACGTTAGCATTTCGGATTTTGACTGGGATTTGGAAGGCTACGGAAGCAGGAGGAGGAGGATTCTCTGATTGATGGGCATTGAAAACAATCATTTGGTCATCAGCAGGATCCACAGCGCCCATGGCAGATAGTAGAGCCTTATTTTGGGAAGGGAACGATTGGAGGAGTTCCAATGTGGAAATGGCAGCAGGAGACTGCGCCAAATCATCTACTATGCTATACGAATGAGCAGCTCGACCAGGAGCAACATTTCGGCGTAATGATCCTTTAGGAATCTTGGTATGAACCTCGACTGTGGGTTGAGGGATATGTAAGGGACCATGGGATGTCAAAAGAGGCTATGTAGAACCTGAAGAAGGGGACTCGGGACAAACGTAGCGGGAGGCTTGGGGTACTGACGAGCCTGAGTTTTAAGGTTAAGGTCGACGGTTAGAGGTGGATCAGAGTTCATCATGAGGATCTGGTAATTGGAGGAACCAGAAGGGGAAGGTTGAGTGGCCGCCTGTCTGTCAGGTGGTTGGGTAGCCCCGAATCCTTGCTGTGCATCCACCTGCTCTTGAGGGGGTGGTGACTGCTGTTGCAGGGGTTGAGAAGGCAAGGGAGGAGGAGGTGCGAATGCTGGAGGAGCTGGAGCACCAGGCTGCGGATAAGGATAATGGTTAGGGTGGGCAACATTGAGGTAAGCAGGAGACTGGGCAAAAGGCAGAGGCATGTCGTATCCTGGATACGTGCTACCGGGAGGGGGACAAGTGTGAGAGGTGCTGCCCCCTCCCCCAGGAAAACCATAACCCATGGGAGGTTGGGCATATGGGTGAGAGAGAGCTCCAACGATACCGTCGGCGGCATGAGGTGCCCCCGGTGCGTTAACACCACTGGGTCTGGGGAGATCAGGTAGAACGGTATAGACATAACTTGTCTGAGCATAGATCAAGTCATATTTTAATGCCAGTTGGAGGGAGGCTTCTTCGGTTTGGGGGAAATGCGATGCGACATCTTTCCCGATAGGAGGCAATAGAGATCTAAGGAACCAGTCCATGTAGACACGGTCTTCGAAAGTAGGGGATTGACATAGGCTCTTTTGTCTCCGCCATTCTTGGACATGATCGGATAGGCGGGTCACAGATGATTGACAGAAAGAAGTAAAAAGTTTGATACCATTGTCATAGCAAAGGGGAAGCTGGAAGTAAGATAGAAAAGCCCGGGAAAGAGTCGCAAAGGTGGTATGGGAAGAGGTGGCCTGGTCAACATACCATTTAGAAGCTTCGCCCGTAAGCGTGCGTTGGAACAACCGAAGACGGATGGAATCATCGGTAATGGAATTGGAGGAGCACCACATGTGGAAAGATCAGACATGATTGGTTGGATCTTCTCCAGAAATGCCCTTGAACTTAGGGATGTCGGAGGGGAGCTTTGTCGGCATAACAGGCCAACTAGCGTCATGGTGTATAGGGTCGTTAATCAATCGGTCCAAATCAGGGAGGCTGAGGCCTGCCAGGAAGGGAAGCAAGGAAGTAGTCGAGGAAGTTCCTGTGGCGGTTCCGCTAGTAGTAGTCCCGGCATTAGGGCTGGGATTCCTGCTAGCGTTAGGCCCTGGACCAGACATAGTGAAGGTGACAGGGGGAGAACCAGAAGTAAAAGGAGAACCCAATGAATCAGAAGAAGAGTCGGAGTGCAGACTCGGAGGAGGACGAACTCGACGACGGCGAGACGGAGTAGGTCGACTGACCGGAAACGGAGGGTGAATGCCAAGAAGTCTCTGGGAGGTGCGCCTTGGGGGCGCAATGATGACAACATGAACATGGCACAAGGGGAAGAAGAATGACCAACAAGGGCAGGGAGGTGTAGAATCAAGTGATTACAATGTCAAAACAAGGGTAGAAAGGTGCAGTGTCAATTTATTTTAAAGTCTTTTCCTGGCGGTGTAAACCAGGCTTTGCTTCACTTAGGGTGAGTGTGTAGCGTGCGTTAATTTTAATTTTTAAACCCTTTTTGTTTTGACAGCAAGAGAAAAAGTGTGCTTTGTAACTGAAAATAATGTTGTAAAAAACAATATATAATGTTGAAATAACAGAAAATTAACAGCTACTAGTGCATCGATCCAACCCAAGAAGGTGGGTCTCTCAAAACTAATCTAAAAGAGGGAAAAAATCTAGTCAAAATACACTAAAAAGAGGCCAATAGATCTAGGGTCGAAAGGGATAGGGATCTAAAGGAGAAATCTGCTGAAAAGAGGTGCAGATCAAAGCCAAGAGACAGAGGCAAGGTGGCTGGAAAAAAGGAGGAAATCAGCAAAAAGCAGAAGGGGCAAGGAGGAGGCCCTAAAGGTAGATCCAAACAAATCTTCAGGAGGTGATTTGAAAGGGAGAAGAGCTGATTAAAAGGGGTCTAAAAAGGAGGAATCAATCTGGAAAAGGGGAGGGGCAGAAACTCTGAAAAAATAGGCCTGAAACAAATAAAAGCTCTTCCACCAAAAGTGGAGGGTACTGAAGCCCTAGGGGGCGATGTTCCCACTTAGATGAGCAAAAATATCAGAAACAGGTCGAAACGGGCTGAGATAGAGGCTGGAAAACCCTGACAGAAGCTTCAGCAAAACCTAGAAAAACAGCAGAAAAAAGCACAGGTCGCAGGTTCTGACCTGTTTTCCTATTCAGGTCATAGAAAAGGGGCTAAAAAGTGTGACCTGGAGTCTAGGTCGCAGTTTTTGGGCTGAAAAGTGCGACCTCCAACTTCGGTTGTCCCGGCGGCAGATTTGCGGAAAAGTTGTCGTCTCTGTTGCGGCTGATGTCTGTCACCTGTGCAATAGGGCCAAAAACACGCGGAAGTTAGAAATTTGAATGTTTTATGGTTTTATAGGTGAAAAACAACATTAAAATAGGAAAAACAAAAAGCTGAAAAGAAACCCTAGGGTCTAAAGTAGCTGGATATGCAAGAATATGAAAAACGACAGCGGTCGTAATTGAAAACCCATGTGGAGTCACCAATTGTTAGTATGAATCCTTTGTCAAAGTGTACGAAAAAATACCACTTTAGCTACACATAACTAATAGCCCTAACATCAAATATGGCTGCCAATATCTTCAGATCTGCAGTTAGTCGATCAAGACAAGAGCTGCAAAAACCAGATCTATGCATAGAAAGACATTAAGCAATTAAAAGAGGGTTTTGCTCCATATATCCAATAGACAAGACAAGAACAATTTTTGAAAGAATTTTTTGTATTAAGGGCACCTGGGAGGAAAACAAGAAGATGCTTCCAATTCTCCTCAATGGGATGGGTTCTTGGAAGTCCTCAGCACTTCAGATCTAGCATTTCTCTCTCCCGTTGGTGTAGAAAACCCAGACAAAGATAGAACTCAAAGGGAGCTCACACAACAAATAATGGAAAATATGACAATGATAATGGCTCAAAGTCATACCAAGAGTTTAGATCCAGAGTGATCTAATAGGCAAAAAAAGGTGAAGAATGATAGGAAAAACCCTCCTATTTATAACAAAATATTGGGTCATTCTAGATCTTGGTGCATGATTAAAATAACATTAATCAAATCTAGATCCACCTTTTATGGAATATTTTATTATATTTGTTGGAGGGAAAAAGTATTTGACTTGGGTCAAATCCCTTTATTTGTAAATAATAAATAAATAAATGATTTACTTATCATTTTAAAGAAGTGGTTGAAAGATAATCAAATAAATAATGATTTATTTAATTATTTATGGGTGATTTAGTCATATTTAACAAGGAATATTATTTAAATAAGATTTAAATAATTATTCCTAGAAAATAATAATATAAATAAAGATTTATCTAATTAATTTCTTTGTTTTGGGTTAAACATGACCAGGAAAATCAAACAAATATAGGTTTGTTTAATATTTTCTTTTGGGGTTTCCTGTTTAGACCATAAACAACCTAATAAATGTGTTTTATTAAGTTATTTTACATAGTGAAAGCAATTTTACCTAGGGTAAAATTGGTCTTACATGGTGTACTGGGTCCATCCAATGATGAGGGTTAGATGGTAGACTGCAAATGGTGTAACAGATTGCCCCCCAACGTGCGAGTGTTAGGAGCAAATCGTATGACCGAAGTACGTTGTAAGAACTCAATCACCAGACATCAAAAGGAAAGTCAGAGAGAGAAATGTGAGGTAAAATAATGTGCTGAAGAACTAGACCCTGAGGAGAAGAGACTTACAGGTGCAACAAGTCTCTTTTTATGAGAGGGTACCTGTGCTAAAGGCGGCGGGGGAGGCATACCTATGACCGCCAAGACAAAGTACAAAACAATAGTGGGTCCAGTAAACAAGGGACCGAACCATAAAGTACAACCGGCATAAACATCAGCCAGATAGAAATACAATGAGGGATCCCATATACATTCTATGCCCGGGATAATAGCCAGGATGTATACAATAATATCTGAGTACATGAGATACAAGTACAACCCAAATGCCCCTTACAAGTGGGGAAGGGCTCACAAAATCTGACTGATACATGCAAATCAAAGAGGCGCTACAAGCGGCTAAGGCCGACATCATCGAATATATGGAGCTTCATCGAAGGCTGCAATGAAGAGGTCATCCGGGCATGTGGGGGGTTACCTGCAGGGCCACCCCCTCATGAGGGCTGAGACATCTCACACACACCCGAGCATCACCAATAGCTGATGTTGCATCACTAGACCATCAAGCATACAGATCTCGATCATGCTAAAATGAGCTAGAGTGGAGAAACAATCAAGTCAAAGGGAAATTAGAGATCCCTTTTCCTGATCCGAGGCACCGAACAAGAGTGGAAGCTGGAACCAAGGTACACCGCCCTCTAGACCTGTCTTCTGGAATGAAGGGGTTGATGTCGACAGAAGGAGGTCCGCCGTAGGTGAGGCAATTAGAGATCCTCAACTAAGGCACGAGAGAAAATAGTAGAGTGACTGATAGACTAATACCAATGGTGATGATGGAATGGAGGGGACTGAGTAGAAAATGGACGACTTCCCTTGCTAGAGCATAAAAGTCATGAATCAAATAGATCTCCCACACCTAGGATTGCCAAAATGTTTTAAAACCCCAAGACTGCAAAATATTGGAGTTGCTGCACAAGGGGCTGCGTATTCTAAGAGAGGGTTTACACTCAAAAAATAGGATAAAAATATATCTACTCATATATTAATCAAATATTCTTTAAGAACTGAGATCTAGTCTCCTTATACAAAATACAAGATAACTCGGTAAGGGTTTCTTATCAAACACTCTGCATACAACATGTGATATTCAGAAAATTACTAAATCATCACTACAACACTAAAGCACCTGAGTGTAGAAGGCTGAAATATTTCTTATCTGATGTAGACCCCTCAGGGGCTTCCTCCCATGAAAGGATGAACCTCTCAATCACAAGGAAACTCTGCAATGGAGCCACCAAACCATGCACTGAGCACTACCTCCAAAATAATGCATTCCCTAGCTGAAACAATGTTGGGAATGTATCAGAAATGTGTGGTATGATACCACAGATCTGAAATCAGCTCTGGAGCTCTCCAAACAGGTCCCTCAAGTGAAGGAAACCTTCCTCAAATGAGAAAATAGTTGAGAAATTGGGATTCCAATCCCTTCCACTAATGCACCCAGCAACACTGCACAATCTCTGGCAAAAACTATGCTGATGAAGTTGGCTGAAGTTTGGCCTGAAAACCTGATGTGGAATGATGAATGCAAACTCTCCCAATGAGGCTCCTCAAAGGAAAGAGGTGGGATTCCCGCTCGGGAACACCCTGTGCTAAACAACACTACTACTCTGCTAAATAGAAAGAGGAAGAAAAAGTTTGAGCAGACATGAAAAATAATCTAAAACATGAAAAATAATGTTTCCATCCTATTCCTTATATAAAATATGAGTTTTATTGCCCTTGGCTCCACTCAATTAGGTCATCTCTATCCAAAGATACATCTCCCTCCAAAACTGTGTTATTCCTCCTTGGATTCCTCCTCCTCCACAACTACGTTGTTGACTTAGTCGAAGCAGCTTGATTTTATCCCTGTTCACACATGGAGGTGTTTTATTAAGCTAGAAAAAGTGTCCCCTTTCACACTTGGAGTGTTTTTATCCTCCTTAGGAGACTTATGGGCTTTTCTACCCATTTATTTACTGGCTAAAGCTGCTGCTAACTCTAATGTTCCATTTAGCTTTGAGGCTAAAATTTTGGAACATTACAGTCCTCCCCTTCAAAATATTTTCTTGTCCTCAAGAAAATGTATAAGGAGAGCAAGATTTCTCCCCTCTTCCTCATGTGGCATCCCACCAATAGCCTCCATCATTGCATCTAGAGAATCTGCAAATAAACTGTAATCCCATGTTTCCTCCCAAGTGTGCAAAACCAAATTGTCCACATCAATAAAGGTTGGAAAGTGTGAATGGAAACTTTCTTGCTATCTCATGGCCTCCACAACGTAGGAGTGATGATCATCATGGTGAATGAGTGCCTCCCTCACCCATGCTATCATCCAAATGAAGTGAGTCACCCTCCAACATGGTAACTCATGAAAAGTCTCCTCCACCTTGTGCTCCTGAAATGTAGGTGGGCTAATTAAATGAACATGATAGGAAAGAAGGCCCATCCCACACTGTCCTCCTCTCCACTGATGATAAGTGTAGAGGGTATGCTGATCTTGGGCTACAACATAATTTCCCTCCAATGGAAATAAGAAGATTGAGTCTCCAAGGACCCTCCCTCCAAATTCAAGAGTCATGTCAACCCAAACCATTCCATACAAGATGAATGGCGCATCATCACCACATGGCACCCAAATCAGAAAATGGCTGAAGGTTATGTGAAATTTTGGATGATAAATATGGTCTCTCTGGTGGATGCAGTGCAGTCCTTTCAACTGTTGATTCAGAGCATCAAGTGGCAAGTTTCTGTTCAAATAATTTGTAGCTATGCATGTTAGCTCATCTACTGTTAAGTAGTAAGCTTCAATATATACCAGCTACGTATAATCAAATCAATACAACACATAAATCATGTGTGAGCTGAAGGTGAGGTCCAAGAGTGAGTCTTCCCATGAGAATCCCCTCATAAAAATCTGCAAGAGGAGAGAGTGACTACTCCCTTTGGAACACTCCATCAATAGAAACATGCTCTCAAGTGGCAGTGATGTGGGCCTTATTAACAAGGCTCTTGTCACTCCATGACTTCTCCCTTTGACATTCCACATGCCAAAGCCATCCACCATCATGCTGCTAAGTGAGCAGATCTCCTTCTGACATGGAAGTCTCTCATGATCCTCCAATACTGAAGGGTAACCTCCTTGCACCATGAATGTGCCCTCCTCTTTAGAAATCTCATGAAAAGTATGGGAAGAATGCTACCCATACTCTCCCAAGTGCAACCATAGCAACAACAACTTTTGCTGCTGCCTCATCTCTCCCTCATACAAGCCATAAAGTAAGATCATGATGGTCAAATTGTATGATGTCCAAACAAAAAATTGAGCCATGAAGTGCCTCCTCAAGTTCTCCAAGTGGTTCCTCCCACAAGAAGAGAAAAAGTGTGATGTGGAAATCATATTTTTCCCATGGTTCCTCCTGAAATGTACAACATATAAAGTGGGGATAATCATGCTCATAATGGGCATCTCCAATCTCAATCCCACTCTCCAAACAAATCTTCCCATGAACATAAACATATCAACAATGTATGGAAGCAAAGTACAATGAGAACAAATTGTCACATGACAACTGGAAAGTGGATCAAGGTCCCATACAAGGAACCAACGCAGTGCATCCTTTGCCTGCATCAAAATAAGAATTAACAAGTGCTTTACGAACCAATTTTTGCTGCCACAATCATATCATAAGATGAAAAAATGAAGTTATAAGATGGTGCCAATGGTGTACACCCTGAATCATGTAGCTTCCCCCACAAGCCATAAAAAATATAGCCAGAAACAAAGCTACAAGTAGCTGCAAATACATCATCATACAATATGAAAGAAGAGATATTTTTTCTCGTTACATCATTCTGCACAAATAAGGGAAAGAAGTACAATACAAAACATGAAATGATACCTCCTCCATCATGTACTTGAAATCTTGAGCTGAAATGGCTCAACTGGAAATTCTCCCTCACCTCCAAGGAGTAGGGAAGTGGCTGTGACCTCCTCTTTGTTAGCCACCCATAAATTCTGTCATATTAGGTGGTGGCTAAATAATTTTGGATAGCCTTCAAGAAAAAATTTTATTACAAAAATTTCTTATGCTTAAAGTCTTTTGATAATATCTTATCCTTTGGATAATCGTCACTGTTGTTTCCCTTCAGAACTCAGAAATCCTGCTAATTTCCAAACCAGAATACTAATGCAAGCATCATTTCCCTTTTCCCCTTTTCCAAAAGCTAACCTCATTTCATATCCTTCTATTTCCCATGAAAACCCCTCATTTTCATGTTTTTCCCATTTTTCCTTCATCAAAATCCACTTTTATAAGGTTTAAAACCCACTTTTAAGCCTTATCAGAACCCTTAATTTCCCTTTGAAAATCATTGAAAAACTAATAAAACCCACATTTTGGGCATATATGGGTCCTAGCCCCTTTTTCCCATTAACCCCTGATCACATCGTTTCCCATGCACCCACGGCCCCGCAATCGGGCACCTATCCGCTTCAAATGAAATAATTCCTGGCCAAAGTTAAAACCTTGGTTATATATTAAAAAGTCGTCAGTTTTATTATTTTATTTATTTTCTGTCGGTTTAAATTTTAAACCATTCCGCACCGTCGATCTGATCTGAAGATTGGATGGTGTGGAGTCTTTCTCCCTATGGTCCCCGCCGTCCATAAGCCGATTGCCCAAAACCGGCGGTATCCATCGCACCGCCTTTGGGCGAAAGCTGTTTTCCCCCGATCGCCAACGATTCCATACATCGCATGACACGCGTCCCATGTAATTTTTTAAAACCACTTGCCCATTGTGTGTTATCATTCGGACGTGGATGCCCAGCGATATTGCTGTCCACCATCCGATTTGGGGTGGGCCATCCAATGGCTATCGCTCACCAAAGATGCTTGATCGATAACTGGGCTACGGTGCGCCATCCAGTTAATCTCTGTTGTCGATCTGATCTACAGATCGACGGTCCATATTCCATCGCCCTGATTTCGTCGCCCAGTCAACGATTCTCCATTTTTGACTTTCCCCCTTGCTCCCGACCGTCGATCTCTGCGCGATCGACAACTCTAATTTAATCTTTCTTCCGCCTTCTCCGATCAATCCTGATCATTGGATGATGCCATCCAACAGCCACGCTTCCTCCACATGCCTCCACAACAATAAACCTATAAATGCATGGATTTTATAATTTTTGTTTGTATTTTGCGGGGTTTCTAGGTTTTCTCGCCATTTTCGAGGAAAATTCGAAGGCAGAGGATGACAATCTTCCTGCCTTCGTTTCACCAAAGGAAATCCTTCATGGGGTATAAATTCATGTTTCTTCAGTGTTTTCCTCAGGCATTGATGCCACATAACCCTGCGCAACCCTATTTATCAGAAAAAACTATGGATCAGGCACAATCATAGAGTATCAGTGATGAAGACCAAAATTTACCAGAACAGAGGATTAAAGGACATATTTGTGGGGATTACATCTAAGATGCTTATCAAAAGCCTAATTCCCAAGTAAAACACAGTTTAAAGAAAAACTCAAGGGTTTCTTCAATAGAAAAGCCTCCACTGCCACATCTGAGGCAAATTGATTCCTCCCAGCTGCTGAAATGCCACCTGTGCTTCAAAGTATTCAATCAGATGCCGAATTTATTGATCAGGATCAGAAATTTGTCTCAAAACGGGGCCGAAGAGTTACTTCTGCAAGGAACTTCAATACAAAAAATATCTGCAGAGTTACTTCGACGCCACACAGAGCCTCAAAGGTCAACCAAAGCTCCCACCGAGCTTAAATATTTATGTAGAAACATTTAATACAGAGTACACCCATGTAATTTTCTTCATTGAGCCCCCTAAAGGCCAAGAAGCCATTAAGTCTGTATTAATTGTAATTAGAGATATTTTATCATATCTCACCTCCTCATTCTTCTATATATACCTCTTTAGAAGATGAGTGAGGGGCTGGTTTTTTTTTTATCACAAGTTGTAATACTGAAACTCTTTGAAATAAATACATAGTCCATTGAAGTTGAAGGAGAAATTGAAGTCTTGGAAACCTTTTTGATGTTGTTGCATGCCTGTTCCTGAGAAGGCTCTATCATTGGATCCGTGAGTTTGGCTGTTGGTGAAGTATTCTGAAATGTTTTATGTTTTCCCCTATTTTCATTATGTTCCATAATTTCTTACTATACTATGTTGAAAGTATTAGGCTAAGAAATGACTCCTGGAAGCACCTTAGACCTGTTCATCCTTCACTGTTTCATGTTTTCTTCTGCTGAAGTATTCTAGAGTCTTTAATCTTCATTCTTGTTTATTTCCTAAATAGTTTGAACAGTTGGTTTCAGCATGATTTATGGTTCTCTCTGCTTGTCTACTGCCACTTAAAAAATGTTATTGAAGTCTCCCTTTGAAGTTCTTTTCTTACAGTGAATCAAAGAGGTCGGTTTTGATCTTGCCCTTTGTCCTCACTTAAACAGTTGGCTTAAACGTCTTTTATAGTTGTGATCATAGATTTTTTAGGTGTTCCCTCTTCTATGATTGCAATTATCATTGAATCTTTTATGTTTTCTAAATCATTTGAAATAAAATCTTTGAGGAAATAGGGCATTCCCCGAATCTTAGATTTTCATTTTAAAAGTTGTTTTGAAATCATTATTTGCTTAAAGGTGTGATTTGTAGAATTTATGATTAGCCCAGTCTATCAAAGAGCTCTTTATTGTTCAAATTATGCTTTTGAATTCCCTTTGTTGAGAATTAAACCTCTCTTTCCAAATCATTAATGTTCATCTCATTCCAAAAACAAAAGGATCCCATGGCCAAGTTAGATTTTCCCTTTGATATCCCATATCCATTGATGAGTTTGTTATGACCTCTTCTTGACTCCATTGCCCAATGAACCAGATATTTCTCCATTCTGTGTATCTTTCCTAGACCTTTCATGTTCTGTTGTATCAATTCAACCCAACCAAACAAACAAATGAATACCTGCACTTAATAACTAGTCTAAAACCAATACTCAAAGCACACAAGATAAAACTTTGCAAACAAACTTTTGAGAGATCCCTCTCTGAGAACAGGAGGACTAGATCTTGTAACTCTAAAGATTGGTTCTGATGTTGCCTTGTCTTTTTATTTTCCAAACTATCAAAACACGAGACACCAACATAATGGAGATCACGGTGGGACCCTGAGTAGAATCTTCAGAAAACAAAACACTCACTGTCTAGCTTAACATAAGTAACCTTCTTCAAGCACTACTGTTGGTGAGTGATTAAGTCTCGCGGGCAAGACCCAGGTTCAGGAGTTGTGGCCAACACAGGAATCCGCTGTAGTCTAGGATCACGCCAGCTGTTACACCATTTTTTGGTCATCTAACCTATTATCATTAGATGGACCCAAGTACACCATGTAAGACCAATTTTACCCTAAGTAAAATTGCTTTCACCATGTAAAATAACTTAATAAACAACATTTATTAGTTTTTTATGGTCTAAACAGGAAACCCCAAAAGGAAATATTAAACAAACCTATATTTGTTTGATTTTCCTCATGGAATAATTAATTAAACCATAATTTAATTATTATTCCTAGTCATGTTTAACCCAAAACAAAGAAATTAATTAGATAAACCTTTTATTTATCTTATTATTTTCTAGGAATAATTATTTAAATCTTATTTAGATAATATTCCTTGTTAAATATGACCAAATCATCCACAAATAATTAAATAAATCATTATTTATTTGATTATCCTTCAACCACTTCCTTAAAAAGATAAATAAATCATTTATTTATTTATTATTGACAAATAAAGGGATTTTACCCAAGTCAAATACTTTTTCCCTCCAAAAAATATAATAAAATATTCCATAAAAGGTGGATCTAGATTTGGTTAACATTATTTTAATCATGCACCAAGATCTAGAATGACCCAATATTTTGTTATAAATAGGAGGGTTTTTCTTACCATTCTTCACCTTTTGTTGCCTATTAGATCACTCTGGATCTATACACTTGGTCACATTTCTACATTATTTGCTGTGTGAGCTCCCTTTGAGTTCTATCTTTGTCTGGGTTTTCTACACCAACAAGAGAGAGAGATTCTAGATCTGAAGTGCTGAGGACTTCCAAGAACCCATCCCATTGAGGAGAATTGGATACACCTTCTTGTTTTCCTCCCAGGTGCCCTTAATACAAAAATTCTTTCAAAAAACATTCTTCTTGTCTTGTCTATTGGATGTATGGAGCAAAATCTTAATTTTACTGCTTAATGTCTTTATATGCATAGATCTGGTTTTTTGCAGCACTTGTCTTGATCAATTAACTGCAGATCTGAAGATATTGGCAGCCACATTTGATGTTAGGGCTATAAGTTATGCATAGCTAAAGTGGTCTTTTTTCGTACGCTTCGACAAAAGATTCATACTAACACCGGCATTATCACCCTACTCTGGAGAGTAGAGAGTCTCACCCGAGGCGTGCCACGACCACATGCAGGAGGGGAATAGACCAATGGCAAGGAACGGATCCGCAATTCATTCTTATCAGTGATTAGATTGCATAGATAGAATCACATACACAACAACATTCAAAGAGCATACAAATATTAGACAAATGAAATTTTAAAGCATCTCAACCAACACACATGCATGTGAATCACACAAATAGACAGTAACCTGCAATTATATTAATCTCTCGGCCAAATCCCCAATTACATAGCTTTGCAATGGGCTTACAAATCTGATACATATGCCTTGCGGAACAGAGATGTACATCAGTAGAACCCTAGGAACTACAGAGACCTCATCCATAATCTGGGTTCCTGTTGTAGCATGCATTTATTCTCCTTCAGTCGCTCTCTTCTCTTCTCTCTTTTTTATTCTTTCTTCCAGGTGACGGCTATTTATTCACCCGCTGTCACGACTGTTAGTTCTTCTTATGTCCTTCTTTAGCTGCTTATAGCTTTTCTCTGATTATCTGTGTGTTCTGCTTGCGTTCTTCTGCTGTATCTTCTCCTTATCTGTACTTATGCATCTAGTTTCCTCCGCTATGTGCTTGTTCCTTCGCAACCTTGGTAGCTCCACCATTTGATGTGGTTGTGACTTGGTTGCGGCTGCCATGTGCCCTCGTTCCGCAACCCCAAAATCTGGCTGTTGTTTCAATTAAAAACGTTCAAAACAAGGTTTTTCAAAACAAGGGCCCCAACAACTACCAAGCATAATGGTAATCATGATAGGACCTTTGAATCATTACAAACTAAGTAACCCTTAGGATTCTCATAAAGCCTTGTCAAACCTTGAAGATTTTAGTTACCAAGCCATAAGAGTAAACTTTGTACATTTTGACACCCTAGCTAAGTGTTAAATCAGGCTTAGAACACTCTCTTAACCTATAAGACCAAAATAACTCAGAAAAACCCAAAAATTTTTAGTTTGGCTTCATAATAAAATTGGTGGTGGACCATAAAACCTTTTACCTCCAAAAGAGCTAAAAATTCCCACCTGGGGACTCCATAATCCTAAATTCAGACCTTAAGACTCCACTGGGAAGGCCCCAAGTCTTAATAGCATCTTAAAAACTCAGCTAGAAGGCTTTATGATTAAAAATTTTCCTTCTTCTGAAAAAATCAGTTAGCCTATTAAAAATTGTCATATTTGGTTAAAATTTTCTTTTTAACTGGGTCTGAAAAGCATAGCATAGTGGCTCCTAGAAATATTCATACTAGAGCCTACGCTGACCCAAACCCACCGGGAATAGTTGACAACCCTAAAAGTGTTCTTAGGAAGTCTCCTAAGATAAAATTATCAACTGCTTTCAGATTACCCTTGAGAGCTAATTTAGTTCCTGAAAATCTTTCAGCTCTATAACAATCTCTAGTTGACTTAGTAAATCCATTTAGAACTAGGTCTCTTGGTGATTTACATCAGTTAGATTCTGAGTCTTCACTATCATATCCTAAAACAAGTGAACCTCTTGGTAGTAGAGAAACAACACCTCCCGATTTACATTTCCTTCACAACTTAGGTGTCTCTCATCCAAGATCAGCTCAACGGTCTATTCCTGGTCCATCCACTTTTTCTCACCCTTCATCCACTGTCCAAACCACTACACCTCAGCCCACTGTTCCTGTTATTAATCCTCTCCTTGTAAATCCACCCCCACCACCTATCATGGCAGCATGGTATGCTCCCCTAGTCCTTCTTGTACCATTAGTCAACCTTCCACAGGACTATCAGTCCAAAATTCCATTATATGATGCTAGCAATGCTACAACTGCATCACAACATGTAGATAAAATGAATGACTACTTTGAAAGAAATGAAATTGATTATGATTCTGTCAAGCTTAGTTTATTTTCTCAGAGCCCAGGGGGAGAAGTAAGAAAATGGTTTAAAGGTTTAGGCCCCCATAGTATTAATGATCTCCAAGGCTTCCATAAAACGTTCTTAAACAAATGGGAAGTAAATAAAAACCCTCTCCAAGTCCTTTCGGACTACAAGAACCTCCATAGAAACACTAGGGAAAGTGTGCAAGCTTACTGCACTAGATTCAATAGTGTGTATAATGCACTTTCCCCATAACTAAAACCTCCACGGGGCTTAGCTTTAAACAAATTTCCTGAAGGGTTTGACTCTGACATGACCTATCAGCTGAGAGAAAGAGATTTTGAAAATCTTGAAGATATGCAAAAGGGAACTCTTTCTGTGGAAGTCAACTTGATGGAGAAGAGAGCAAGAATGAAAACTAAGAAGAGAGTATCTTTTAGAGAAGAGTCCACTCCTTCTACTTCAAGCTCAAAAATGGAGAGAATGTTAGAAGAAATGATGAAAGAGATGAGCATAATTAAGAGAGCACAAGAAAATCAAAATCAAACTGCTCCTCGAAATAGAAATCAGAATTATAGAAGAGAAAACAATCAAGACAAACAGAACGAGAATGACCAACAGATTAGACCTCCCTTCCAACAAAACTATGTAGATCAATATGAGGAAGATAGGGAGTTGGAAAGGTTGGAAGAATATCATGTAAACTTGATTGGATCAGACAGTGGAGATGATGTTTTCCTCACTGAGGAAGAACAAGGATTCTTCTCTTATGATCAAAATACAAACTCCTATGAAGAATCTGATGACTATAGATTGGGTTTTGAAAATGCAATTATGGAAGTACATAAACAGTATGATATTAGGAGTAAGGGAAGCATAGATAACTTAAAATAAAAGAACACTAATACTGCTGTCAAGAAAAACGTAGAAACTCAGTCCAAAAAGACAGCAGAGAAGACCAACACTTTGGCTAAGAAACCCGACTTAAACAAAGACAAAGGGGTCCAGCCAAATATTAAACACAGTACCCCTAGCACTTCAGCTAGTGGTCCTAATAAAACTATCCCAATTACCAGTCCAAACAAGGTTCAGCAAATCAAAATTGTTGAAAATAATTCAATTGAAAAAACAGATGCAAATATCAACAAATCAATTATTCCTTTCAGTTTTGAGGGAGAGATTTCTAAGATAAAAATTGACATTCCCCTAGCTGAACTAGTAACCCAAGAAGTGTAAAAAAACCAAGTTTTGAAAGCTTTGAACCTAGGAAGTGATACTAACACCTTAAACTTGACAGATGACAAATCTGAGTTGTTGTTTGGTCTAGAAGTTGAAGGAAAATACCAAGAAGGGTCTGTCCCTCCCTTCTATGTTAGCTTGAACATACATGAGAAAATTTTACACAATGCTATGTTAGACTCAGGAGCTTCACACAATCTAATACCCAAGGTAGTGATGGAAAGCTTAGGCTTAGAAATTACTAAACCATACAAAGAATTGTATTCCTTTGACTCAAGCAGAGTCAAGTGTTTGGGTTTAATCAAATATTTATGTGTTACTCTAGCTCAGATCCCTGCTAAGAGTCTAGTTATGGATATAGTTGTAGTTGACATTCCCCCTAAGTATGGCATGCTCTTATCAAGATCTTGGGGAGCCAAACTTCAGGGAAGCCTTCAAATGGACATGTCTTATGCCACCATCCCTGTTTTGAACCAAAACATAAGACTATATAGGGAATCTCACATGAAGTACATGGTGAGCAACATAGAAAAACCAAAAAACTCTCCAATATATTCTATTCAATCAAGTTTAGATTCCTTTATCTTATGTAACGAAGATGAAATTACTCAACAATATAAAGAAAACATAGACCCAATCAGTTCACCACAACAATCCAATCTTCCCTTCAATCAAATTCAAAACATTAACAATCAACAGCAACAAGAAAATGAAAATAAGGATGGCATACTTTGGAAAATAAATTTTGATGGATCTTGTAATAAAACAATTGCAGGAGCAGGTGTGTGGATTAAAAATACAAAACAGAGTTTTTCATACAAATTGGATTTCCCATGCACTAAAAATATCGCTGAGTATGAAGCACTTCTCCTAGGCTTACAACTGCTTAAACAGTTAGAAGCCCAGAAGATGTCAATCTTAGGAGATTCTGAACTTATCATAAAACAAATCAAAGGAGAATACTCAGCTAGAAATCCAAGTCTTAGGGAATATCGAAACGTTGCCCTTGTTCTTTTGAAAACCTTGAAAAGTATGAACTTATTTTCATTCCAAGAGAATTGAATCATCTAGAAAATGAACTTGCTTTCAATGCCAGAAATTGCCATATACCTGAAATAAATGAAAAACTCAGTGTGAAGGTAAAACACAGGCCTGTCGTGCTCGATAACGAAGATCACTGGCAAGTGTTTTATTTTGACAAACACATAGATGATTTCTTGAAATCAGAAAATGATTTCAGCATACCAATATCATAAACCAACCATAAAGAAAATTGTTTGTATATTGAACAAATCCTAGAAGTTGAAATGACATATACTGCTAATATAAATCATTATGAAAATCCTTTTGAAGCAGAGGTAACCGAAAACATAGACCAAGAAGACTTGGAAGTTTTACAATGCAAAAGTGATAAAATTCCAAGAGGTCTGGCACCTTTAGAACACCTTTTTGATTTTAACGATGTAGCCAAATAACCAAGAATGGATCCTGTGGAAACAAATACAGAAGAGCATAAAATAGGCACTCTAGCAGAACCCAAGATGATCAAGCTGTCCAGCACTCTCCCAGCTCACATAAAACTGCAGTACATAGAGTTGTTCAAAGAGTTTAAAGATGTTTTTGCTTGGGGATACAAAGACCTAAAATCATATGACACCAGCATCATCTAGCATAAAATTCCCTTGAAAGAAAATCAAAAGCCTTTTAAACAAAAACTAAGGAGAATAAACCCTCTTTTACTCCCTTTAGTTAAGGCAGAAATTGAAAAGATGCATGCTGCTGGAATCATAGTACCCATTAGATTTTTAGAATGGATATCAAACTTAGTTTCTGTTAGAAAGAAAAGAGGGGAAATCAGGCTCTGTATTGACTTCAGAAATTTAAATAGAGCCTCCTTAAAATACAACTACCCCTTACCCAAAATGGACCATATAATTCAGAAGGTAGTTGGGTCAAAAAGGATTTCCCTCTTAGATGGGTTCTCAGGTTACAACCAGGTGTTAGTGCTCCCAAGTGATCAAATCAAAACTGCTTTTACCACACCTTGGGGCACCTTTATGTATGTCAAAATGCCTTTCGGATTAATGAATGCAGCGGCCACTTTCCAAAGGGCCATGGATATAGCCTTCTCTGAAGATATTGGCTATTTCATAATCATCTATCTTGATGACATAACTGTTTTCTCAAAAACCGATGAAGAACATCTGATTCACCTAAGAAAAGTTTTTGAGAAGTGTAGGAAATTTGGCTTTTCATTGAATCCCAAGAACACACTCTTTGGTATCCAAGAAGGTAAACTTCTTGGACATATAATTTCAGAAGAGGGAATCAAAATAGACCCTACAAGGATAGATGGCATATTACAAATCACTCATCCAAGAATCCTCAAAGATTTGCAATCTTTCATCGGAAAGATTAATTTTTTGAGAAGGTTTATCCCTAACTTTGCTGAGCTATTAAAAAACATTACAAACATGCTTAAGAAAGATTTGGGTGTAAAATGGACTTTACTAGCTAAACAATCATTCGAACTGGTCAAACAAGCTCTTACCCAAACACCGGTCCTGATTAGTCCAGATTTTACCAAGGACTTTTACATCTTTTCCTTTGCATCTGAGCATACAACAGTTTCATTTTTACTTCAAAAGAATAATTTAGGGCAAGAAAAACCAATATATTTCTTTATTAGGGCCTTAAGAGATGCTCCTCTCAAATATAATATCATGGAGAAGCAAGCCTGAGCATTGTTGAAAGCATTGAAAGACTTTAGGGTCTATATTTTACACTCTCACATAATTGCTTTTGTTACACATAATTTTGTCAAGGACATTCTAAGTCAAGACCCTGATGGTAAAAAGGGAAAATGGATTGCAATTATTCTTGAATATGACTTAGAAATTAGGCCCACCAAACTAGTTAAAGGGCAAGGATTAGCAAAACTTATGGCTGAGTCTAACTTCCAAGCACTAGACATCAACATGGTAAATGTGTTGGAAGAAATAGAAGAATCTACTGCTCATTTTATTGAAGAAACATTTCTAAACTCTCCTTGGTATGCTAACATTATTTATGTGCTTTTATATTTAAATACCCCTCCTTCTCTGTCTAAAACTAAAGCTAGATTTTTGAAAAAAAAAGCTTTGAGTTTTTGCATATTAGATGGAGTATTATATTGGAAAAATGTTGTTGGAATTTTGCTTAAATGTTTACTTGAAGATGATGCAGGAAAAATCATGCATGAATTGCATGACGAAGAATGTGGAGGACACCTCTACTGGAAGGCCATAGCAAACAAAATTATTAGATCTGGTTACTATTGGCCTACCCTCTTCCCAGACACTCAAAAGTTGGTCATGGCTTGCCATAAGTGTCAAATCTTTGATGGCAAAAGAAAACTTCTTCCCTTACCCTTACATCCTATCAGAGTTGAGGCACCTTTCCAACAATGGGGTTTAGACTTCATTGGGGAAATTCAGCCATCCTCCTCAGCTCAACATAAATGGATCCTCACAGCCACTGACTTCTTTACCAAGTGGATAGAAGATATACCTTCTAGAAATGCCAATGACTGTCATTATCAAGTTCCTTGAAAAAAATATCCTATCCAGATTTGGTTGTCCCAGAAAAATCATAACAGGCAATGATGTTGCTTTTAAATCTAAGAGGATGGTTGATTTCTGTTACAAATACCACATAACCTTGGGCCATTCCACTGCTTACTATCCCCAAGGAAATGGATTAGCTGAATCTTCCAACAAAAGCCTCATCAATATCATTAAAAAGATGTTGGAGAAAAATCAGAAATCATGGCATAATAAATTGGTTCATGCCTTATGGGCTGATAGGCTAACTACAAAGAAATCAATAAACATGTGTCCCTATCAACTAGTCTATGGTATGGACGCAGTTTTTCCCACCTCATTAGGAATTCCAGTTATGAAAATCCTTCAAGAAGTTCAGATTGAAGAGAATGATATACAGAGAAGAATCAACCAGACAATCCATTTATAGCAGACCAGAGAGGAAGTCAATGAAAGAACACAGTTAGTCCAAGAGAATATGAAGAAGCTATTTGATAAGAGGACTAAGGAAAAAAAATTCCAAGTTGGAAATGTTGTTCTTAAGTGGGATTCAAGAAAATAAGAGAAGGGAAAACATGGCAAAATTGAGAACTTGTGGAAAGGGCCCTATATTATTCATGTTGAGAGGGGTCACAATGCATTTTTCTTGAAAGAATTGAATGGAGAAGACCTATATGGAGGTCCTGTCAATGGCCGGATGCTCAAGCATTACTTCTGCCAAGAATATTAAGTTTCAAAGCCTTTTATTTTTCATTATAAATATCATAGTCTAACCATTGCATTCAAAGTTAGAAAAATCAAAAAATACAAAAACAAAGAAAGAAGGAAAAGAGGGCAGATTGTGAAAACAAGAAAGGTATAGCCCCATACCAAAAAAGAGAAACAAATTTAAAAGTGTGCAAGCTCAAATGCCACTCCTGAAAAACACACTTCTAGTTATTCAAACTGCCTAATCTTGACTAATTAGCCATTAAAATTTTTTCTTAGGATAGTGAATTCAATTTTCCAAACTGTTTAAACTTGGCTTATCAATAGATAGATTAGGATAGAAATCAAAGGTTCAAACATGCTCAAAATCTGAACCTAACATTTCAAAAAGAGAATGAATCAAACTTGTTTTGTTTTATGAGTCAAAAAGGACAAAAATCTGGTTCTAATTAGCTCAAAATCTGAACCAGAGAGCAAAGATTGCTAAAAAAAAAGATCAAAACAGAGCTGTGAAAAAGGATGAAAGAAGTGCTTTGAATTTTCAAATCCTAAACCTTCATCAATTGGTTTTAATTTTTCTGCAAATAATAATCTATGTGAAACTTGTTTTTATGCCATAGATCAGCATTAAGTTAGACTGTTCAAACCTAACTTGTATGTTTTTTAATTTCTGTTGTAGAATTTAGAAAATAAAAATATGTTGGACAGTTTAATCCCAACAGATGGTAGAATAGGTAGAGAAGCATCTGAATTCAACTGTTTAATCCGAGTTCAGGGATAAATAAGGAGTAGAATTAGATTAGTTTTATGCTTTCAAAAGAATAAAATGTTGTGAAAAGAGTTTTCCAATCCAAGTGCACTCTGATGAAGAGAAAATGATAGATCAGTATGATTGGGTAGGTAGAAAGTTTGTTGATGAAAGAACCATTGTTTTTTATGACTAATAATATGTTTCAGAGCAAAATAATATCATCCATAGAGAGGAAGGCAACCCAATGGAGGAGGCAACTGATCAGACTCCCAGAGAAAGCAAGTCTGAAATTCTTGATGCCTTCAAAAAGGCACCATCCCCAAGTGGAGCCACTGTTAGCCACCCATAAATTCTGTCATATCAGGTGGTGGCTAAATAATGTTGGATAGCCTTCAAGGAACAATTTTATTGCTAAAATTTCTGATGCTTAAAGTCTTTTGATAATATCCTATCCTTTGGATAATCATCACTGTTGTTTCCCTTCAGAACTCAGAGAACCTGTTGATTTCCAAGCCAAAATACTGCTGCAAGCATCATTTCCCTTTTCCCCTTTTCCAAAAGCTAACCTCATTTCCTATCCCTCTATTTCCCATGAAAACCCCTCATTTTCATGTTTTTCCCATTTTTCCTTCATCAAAATCCACTTTATAAGGTTTAAAACCCACTTTTAAGCCTTATCGGAACCCTCAATTTCCCTTTGAAAATCATTGAAAAACTATAAAAACCCACATTTTGGGCATATATGGGTCCTAGCCCCTTTTTCCCATTAACCCCCGGTCACATCATTTCCCATGCGCCCACGGCCTCGCAATCGGGGGCCTATCCACTTCAAATGAAATAATTCCCGGCCAAAGTTAAAACCTTGGTTATATATTAAAAGTCGCCAGTTTTATTATTTTATTTATTTTTCCACCGGTTTAAATTTTAAACTATTCCGCACCGTCGATTTGATCTGAAGATTAGACGGTGCAGAGTTCGTCTCCCTGTGGTCCCCTCTGTCCATAAGCCGATTTCCCAAAACCGACAGTATCCATCGCACCGCCTTTGGGTGAAAGATGTTTTCCCCCGATCGCCAGCAATTCCATACATCACATGACATGCGTCCCGTGTACTTTTTTAAAACCGCTTGTCTATCGCGCGTTATCGTTTGGATGTGGATGTCCAGTGATATTTCCGTCCACCGTCTGATCTGGGGTGGGCCATCCAACGGCTATCGCTCACCAAAGATGCCTGATCGATAACTGGGCTACGGCGCGCCATCCAGTTAATCTTCGCCGTCGATCTGATCTACAGATCGACGGTCCATATTCCATTGCCCTGATTCCGTCGCCCAGTCAACAATTCTCCATTTTTGACTTTCCCCCTTGCTCCCAACCGTCGATCTCTGTGCGATCGATGGCTCTGATTTAATCTTTCTTCTGCCTTCTCCGATCAATCCTGACCATTGGATGATGCCATCCAATGGCCATGCTTCCTCCACATGCCTCCGCAGAAATAAACCTATAAATGCATGGATTTTATAATTTTTGTTTGTATTTTGCAGGGTTTCGAGGTTTTCTTGCCATTTTCGAGGAAAATTCGAAGGCAGAGGATGACGATCTTCCTGCCTTTGTTTCGCCAAAGGAAATCCTTCGCGGGGTATAAATTCATGTTTCTTCAGTGTTTTCCTCAGGCATTGATGCCACATAACCCTACGCAGCCCTGTTTATCAGAAAAAACCATGGATCAGGCACAGTCAGAGAGTATCAGTGATGAAAACCAAAATTTACCATAACAGAGGATTAAAGGAAAGATTTGTGGGGATTACGTCTAAGATGCTTATCAAAAGCCTAATTCCCAAGTAAAACACAGTTTAAAGACAAATTCAAGGGTTTCTTCAATAGAAAAGCCTCCACCGCCACATCTGAGGCAAATTGATTCCTCCCAGCTGCTGAAATGCCACCCGTGCCTCAAATTATTCAATCAGATGTCGAATTTATTGATCAGGATCAGATATTTGTCTCAAAACGGGGCCGAAGAGTTAATTCTGCAAGGAAATTCAATACAAAAAATATCTGCAGAGTTACTTCGACACCACACAGAGCCTCAAAGGTCAACCAAAGCTCCCACCAAGCTTAAATCTTTATGTAAAAACAATTAATACAGAGTACACCCATGTAAGTTTCTTCATTGAGCCCCCCAAAGGCCAAGAAGCCATTAAGTCTGTATTAATTGTAATTAGAGATATTTTATCAGATCTCACCTCCTCATTCTTCTATATATACCTCTGTAAAAGATGAGTGAGGGGTTGGTTGTTGTTTGATTAGAAGTTGTAATACTGAAACTCTTTGAAATAAATACATAGTCCATTGAAGTTGAAGGAGAAATTGAAGTCTTAGAAACCTTGTTGATTTTGTTGCATGCTTGTTCCTGAGAAGGCTCTATCATTGGATCCATGAGCTTGGCTGTTGGTGAAGTATTCTGAAATGTTTTATGTTTTCCCCTGTTTTCATTATGTTCCATAATTTCTTACTACAGTAGGTTGAAATTATTAGGCTAAGAAATGACTCCTAGAAGCACCTTAGACCTGTTCATCCTTCAATATTTCATGTTTTCTTCTGCTGAAGTATTCTAGAGTCTTTAATCTCTCTCTTTAATCTTCATTCTTGTTTATTTCCTTAATAGTTCAAACAGTTGGTTTCAGCATGATTTATGGTTCTCCCTGCTTGTCTGCTGCCACTTAAAAACTGTTATTGAAGTCTCCCTTTGAAGTTATTTGCTTACAGTGAATCAAAGAGGTCGGTTTTGATATTTCCCTTTGTCCTCACTCAAACAGTTGGCTTAAAGGTCTTTTATAGTTGTGATCATAGATGTTTTAGGTGTTCCCTCTTCTATTACTTCAATTATCAGTGAGTCTTTTATGTTTTCTAAATCATTTGAAATAAAATATTTGAGGAAATAGGGCATTCCCCGAATCTTAGATTTTCATTTTAAAAGTTGTTTTGAAATCATTATTTTCTTAAAGGTGTTATTTGTATAATTTATGGTTAGACCTGTCTATCAAAGAGCTCTTTATTGTTCAAATTATGCTTTTGAATTCCCTTTGTTGAGAATTAAACCTCTCTTTCCAAATCATTAACGTTCATCTCATTCCAAAAACAAAAGGATCTCGTGGGATTTTCCCTTTGATATCCCATATCCATTGATGAGTTTGTTATGACCTCTTCTTGACTCCATTGCCCAATGAACCAAATGTTTCTCCATTCTGTGTATCTTTCCTAGACCTTTCATGTTTTTTTGTATCAATTCAACCCAGCCAAACAAACAAATGAATACCTGCACTTAATAACTAGTATAAAACCAATACTCAAAGCACACAAGATAAACCTTTGCAAACAAAATTTTGAGAGATCCCTCTCTGAGAAAAGGAGGACTAGATCCTGTAACTCTAAATATTGGTTCTGATGTTGCCTTGTCTTTTGATTTGCCAAACTATCAAAACACGGGACACCAACACTCTTCATTACCATTCGGGCTATGCATCTCTCCATATGCTGATATATTTCGTGCTGGATGCCCTCCCAAGTGAAATCCTCCATAAAATGGAAATATGCCTCAAGGTGCATAGAAGAGAAGTCCTCATGTGTTGCATGTAGCAGCTTCTCCTTGAGACTAGAAGACCTAGTCAAGAAGATTCCGCCATAGGAATAGATGACCACATCATCCACCATGTATCCATCATCTCTATCCGGGTAATCAAGAATCACGCATGCACCAAGATCCTTGGAGTACTCTACCAAAAGCTGAGATCTCCAATAAGGACCAATCCTCCTAAGAGACATCGTTGGTGATCTAGCATGTGAAGCTCTCCTCATGCTGCTATCTGCTACTTTGACATCCCCCATGCCAAATTTCTCCTCCAAACTCTCCAGCTCTCCAAAATCCAAGAGCGGTGAATCCAAAGACAAGATGTATTTCATAAATGATAGACTTGGTGGCCTCCCTGGTGGAATGCCTCCATGTAGTGAGACATCAATGTCAAGAGTGGAATGTACATATGGTTGGGAAACCTTGCCCTTGATTTCATAGCACAATACATTCTGCCTCCTCTTTGCACTATCTCTCTAGAATAGAGAAGGGTGTGGGCCTCTCATCACATAATGTTGCTCTTCCTCCCTACCTCCTCCTTCCACCTGCAATGCTGCACAATCATGTTGCTCACTAAGTGTGCTTGGACCTCCATGTATGAGATCCTGGGGAATTCCTTGCAAATATGAAAGAACCCCTCTAGTTGGAGCAAGAGCTCCTTCTTCCTCTGCATGAGGTGCTAGATAAACTCTAGAAATGATAGAATTGTTTCCCTTAACCTCCTCAACATGAGTGGAAAAACCCTCCAATGATTGGATCCTCTTTTGGAAAAGGGATCTCTCTGTCTCCTTGTGCAAAAATACAAGATGAAGGTCTTGCCTCCAATAAAGTACCATGCAAGATATCAGCCTCCTTCATGGCTCTCTGAAGGGATTTTGAGTCTATGGGTTCTTCCATCACATGCAAGGGTTTTAGTTGTCTAGATGTGTTTGTTTCCTCCACATGTGTTTCATAATTCTTCCTACCAAAATTTCCATCAAAGTTCTAATGAACATTGCATAGGAAGAAGTATTTTCATTCTTCAAAGTAAAGGTGTCTATCTCTTCCACCCAAGCCCTGGTTGAACATGTAGGGGACCCATAAAAGATAGATAGAATAAATCTATCCATATTATGCTACTTTCTCCTCCTCACCGTGATCTTGCAAAACTCCGGAAAAGTAATATGATCTCTAAACCTCTGAGTTTGAGATTCATACTCATGCAAGAAACCACTAAGAGTTCCTCTCTTCAGCATTCCTTCTTCTTCTCTCTCCCTTATGGAAAAATTGGCCATGTGTCTACGCTGTGCATCATAGGCTGTGGCTGCATGCTCACACTCCCCATAAGAAAATCTAGAGTTTGACTCAGTTTCAAACCCTCTTAGAGATTCTGTAGATATCTCCCTCCTTATCTTCTTGAAATATTCATGAATGTTCTGTATAGATCTTGGAATAATATTTGTAAGCTTATCTTCCTTCCTCTCTCCACATAATGGAGTCATCATATTCTCTTTTCTTGATAGCATCATGTCTGAGATCCACAGGTTGAGCTAAGATTGAATTTTTGATACCACTGTAATATCCCAAAATTTGGACATCTCATGAATCATGCACTAAAAATGAAATTCCAGAAACATATGCAATAAAACAGTGAAATTGAATCCTGGATTCCATATATCAGTCAATATAAAACATAAATCCAAGAATAGAGTTGAAACAAAGCAAACTAGGTGGGTTAAACTAATCTCCCACACCTAGGATTGCCAAAATGTGTTAAAACCCCAAGACTGAAAAATACCGGAGTTGCTGCATAAGGGACTACATAGTATAAGAGAGGGTTTACACTCAGAAAATATGAGAACAATATATCTACTCACATATTAATTAAATATTCTTTAAAAACTAATATCTAGTCTCCTTATACAAAATACAAGATAACCCGGTAAGGGTTTCCTGTCAAACACTCTACATACAAAATGTGATATTCAGAAAATTACTAAATCATCACTACAACACTAAAGAACCTAAGTGTATAAGGCTGAAATATTTCTGATCTGATGTAGATCCCTCAGGGGCTTCCTCCCATGAAAGGATGAACCTCTCAATCACAAGGAAGCTCTGCATTGGAGCCACCAAACCATGCACTGAGCACTACCTCCAAAATAACACATTCCCTAGCTGGAACAACGCTGGGAATGTATGGGAAATGTGTGGTTTGATACCATATATTGAAATTAGCTCTAGATTTATCTAAAAAGGTCCCTCAAATGACAAACTAGCTCAGAAACCGAGATTCCAATCCCTTCCACTACTGCACCCAGCAACACTGCACAATCTCTGGAAAAAAATGCACTAATGAAGTTGGATAAAGCTTGGCCTAAAAAATTTATGTGGAATGATGAATGAAAACTCTCCCAAGAGGCTCCTCAAAGGAAAGAGGCGGGATTCCCGCTCGGGAACACCCTGTGCTAAACAACACTACTACTCTACTAAACAGCAAGAGGAAGCAAAAGTCTGAGCAGACATGAAAAATAATCTAAAACATGAAAAATAATGCTACCATCCTCTTCCTTATATAAAATATGAGTTTTCTTTCCCTTGGCCCCACTCAATTAGGTCATCTCTATCCAAATATACATCTCCCTCCAAAACTGCATTATTCCTCCTTAGATTCCTCCTCCTCCACAACTGTGTTGTTGACTTAGTCAAAGCAGCTTGATTTTATCCATGTTCACACATGGAGGTGTTTTATTAAGCTAGAAAGAGTGGCCCCTTTCACACTTGGAGTGTTTTTATCCTCCTTAGGATACTTATGGGATTTTCTACCCATTTATTTACCGGCTAAAGCTGCTGCTAACTCTAATGTTCCATTTAGCTTTGAGGCTAAAATTTAGGAACATTACAGAATTAGAGTAGGCATAGTGGCTTCTAGCTGCTCAAATGCTTCTTCCTTTTGGAATAGGTCCTAGTTTTCACGTAGGAGAGGGTCCCACTGCACCTTGGTCCATAACTGCATGGTTGTTTCCAATAATTTGGCACCCTGAGAAATTTTTCCTGTAATCACATTTGTGGCTGCGGTAACCAATGCAACTCATTGGGCCTACACCTCTGGTGGTGTCTCTAGCTACAACTTAGCCTGCAAGTCTGTGATCTCCTGTTCCATCTGCATTTTGACCACCTGAATCTTAGTCCTTGAGGCCTTTAATGCTACGACCAACCCCTCAATCTTGGCCTGGGGGGTTGCCGTGATCGGGATTTATTCTGTAACATCCACACAGAGTCTACTAATTAAGTGTTCCAACTTCGTTTGTTGCACGGTGGCAAGGGTACATGTAGCCTGTACCTGGGAAACTTCAAAAAAAATTTCCTCAATTTTCTGCTTAGCTACACTAAGCTACTGGTGCACTCGATGGTCCCTGTGCTGAATTTCATCAAATAAGGAGGTGTGGATAACTTGCAATGCTTCATGTGGCAACCTGGCTAGATCCAGCTATACCTCCGCACAAGCCTGGACTTGCGCTCCTAAGTCGGGTGGACTTATCATGAGGGTTGTGCTAGGCAAGGAATAGAGGTGGCTTTTTGCTGTAACAAGTGTTACGCTACTAGTTGCTGAGGCCATTCGTACCTGAATCATATTGGTTTGTAGCATGTTCATCTTCAGCTACAGAGCTCGGAGCTCGGCCTGAAGTGTATTGACCACGGCTCTCTACTGCACTTCCAGAGCCAACCATTTGTCTTTTGCAGCCAAAGTGACTACATCTGCAGTTTTCTTGAGGTTCCTTTTGGTCAGTGTCAGTGCTTCGTCATGTGTTGATCGTTGAGAGCACTGCTTCTTCCGTGGCCCTTTAGCAGGGTCACCCATTGGTTTGGTTCCTTGAGGGGAGTCAGCACCTCCTGCCTCCTGACCTTTTGTACAGAAGTCCTGCTGTGCATCCTTCTATGCTACTACTTCTATGCCCTTACTCGTACTCTTACTGGGCTGTGAACCTTTTTGTGATGCATATTTGGCTCCCTTCCCCGTGCTCTTGCTCATTCCTTCAATGTATTTGTTGATGGCAGGAGGGGTAACCTTCACGGTGCTTGTTACTTTAGTGCCCTTCACACCTATTTTGAAGCTAAGCTTCCAGTGAGGAGGCTATTGTGCAATTAAATGGTCAATTTCTTCATCAGCAACCATATAGGGGAGCGAAACCCACATAGGATCTTTGCAGCCTCGAATTTGGATGCTATGCATAGTCATATAGAATGCAGCGATGCTTTTTTAATTATCATAGATGGCTAGCGACAGATGTGGCTGCGATTTGATAGATGCTGCGAGCCCACTCTGAAACAATACCCAGAATACTTGGTTGTCCTCAATGTGCTGCACATCCTTAGAGTCCCACAAGTTTGTATATCAAGCCCCCTCGCACATGTCTGGGGTGAGTTGAGGGAGGACTGATTCCTCAGGTGCTTCCCAAGTGACCAATGCAATGAGAAGTAGCAACCAGGAATAAAAAAAGGCTCATCCCTGCTCCTGGGATTCTCGAACATTGGCCAAAAAATCGTTGCACAAGTATTGGGACCAGTTGAAGCAGACCCCTTTCTTGCACTGGCCTGCTAATTGAATTATATATGTGAGGACAGAGGTCACCTAGTATTGTCACATCATCTTGCATGATAATAACAGGGTACCCAACTACATACCAGGGTCACTGATGGATTTGATTATGAAGCCTCAAGTTTTCCACTCCACATGGTAGGTTTTACGCACGTATTCTGTAGTCTCCCCCTCATACTTCTTACCAACGTGATGCAGAGGGTCTAGCCCTTTCATGGGAAGACCAGTGATGCGGTGAATGAACATAGCATCAATAGGGATTCGATCCTAGATACATAAGAAACCATCATGGACTAGGGCGAGAAACTAACGTACCAGATGGTCCGTGATATTGTAGTGGCCGAAGTGTAGAATCGTTAGTAGGTTTAAGAGCCCAGACCATGCCACTCCACGTACTCAGTGCATAGGGACAATCTTTATCCCATCATCTTCATGTATTCTGTCAAGATATAATTCAGGTGCCAACTAAGGGAAGGCCTCTAAATTGGCCAATTCATGATCATCAAATTTCACTTCATGGAGCCTTCCAAAGGGTTCGCCAACAACGAGGACCTCACCTGGGGTCAGCGGCATATGCAGGTAGGTGCGCAGGCCATCTAGACTCTTCGGTGTGCGAGTGGAGGGCCTGCGGGGCTGAAAAAAGGGTGGTAGCCAATTGATTGGTTCGAGTACCTAGGACTCTTCCTGAGAAGAAAGAGGTCACTTTTCTGGGTTGGGAGAGCATTCCTGGGGCGTCGCCCATGGGGAATTTACATTTCGCGGGGAAGTACGGGGCATCACCCCAACCCATTTCACGGGTTTTCCTCAGCCTTGTGCTTTTTCCTTCCCCTTATTCTTGGTTGGGCTTGGTGTGGAGATAACCTCTTCAACTTCTGAGTCAATTTCCACTACCTCCTCAGTTTCTTGTTCTTCCAAGGTCATAGGTTTTGAGGTTTCAACGGGGAAAATAGGGAATGGTGAGTGAAGGGATGAAATGTGGGAGTTTAGGGAAGGGATATAGGGGAAAAAAATTTAGGGAGATGGGTAGGGGTCTTAGGAATATTTCAGAAGTGAAATGAAGGTAAATGAGTGAGGGGAGTTAGATAGGGAATTTCAAACATAGTCCTAGCTAGGAAAATGGCCCAATTTGGTAGAATAGGGCTAGGTTTTGTTGGGAGATGATGTAAAAATAATGGGAAATGGTTTGTGAAGTATGGAAATGGTGTATAACCAACAAATATAGGTGTAGGGATAATGGAACTAGGGTTTCACAGAATCAATTATTTATTTGACAAACAAAAGCATAAAATTCCTATCAAACCCTAGGGAACTTAGATTGTAATTATTTTTTTGTTTGAAAAGGAAAAGAGGGCATACAAATGCATGTACTTACTTGTTGTAATGCATGGAAGATGAAAATCCTAAGTGGAAGCTGAAAACTTGAATTTGGTGACTTTTTGAGCAATATTGGGCAACTCTGCCCCATGCTAGTGTAGCTCACATATGAGTAGTGCCAATGCGTAGCACAGTTCACAAATGTACAACACCTCCTCCAGATGTGAAATACAGTTCACAAATGCGCAACGCCTCCCAGTTCTTGCCTCTTTCAGCTAAAGAAGAAAAAGACATTTTTTCTCACAAACTAAACGAGGACTCGATAATGAGGGGCAAGAGGAGTAAAAATGAAATGTTTTTATGACTTTTTGGCCCTTTTTAAATCATGGAATGGCTTTATTTAAGTGATAATGGGCCCCACATGACTCTTTGAAGCATGACTTCCTTTTTTCTTTTTGACTTCAGAACCTTGGACATTTGTAAACTGAACTTTTTGAATTTTCCTTGGAACATTGAACTACAAATTTTTAGGAACTTGAAGTGTTTATTATATATAGAAACATAAAATTACATTTAAAAATCAAAATTTATTTAAGAAACTTTCTTTATTACCACTCTTCCAATTTTTTGGATTTTATGTGTGAAATGGTAGTTTGGTGATCTTGAAACCTTAATGACCTAATGGAAACTCTGAACTAAATGGAATCATGATGGAGATGACTGAAATTATGATGGTAATCTCTAAATAATGATATACTCAACGTATTTGATGATATGGATCGACAATTTGAAAATTCGGAAGGAGTGGAAAATAGTCCTAAACTTAATGCCCAGTGACCAAATTGTTTCTTGAAGACTAAGTGAAATGACAAAAATTTGACTATGGGACCCTAAAAATACATGATAAGAGTCCATTTTATCACTGTTGACAAGATTCAAAGACTAACACTAACATAGGAAGCCCACTCGTCCTCATAAAAAAGAGAAAAAATACAAAAGAAAAAGAGAAAAATAAAAATAAAAATCACACCTATGCACTCAATTATTTTTATTTTGCAGGTTTATGATCAAAGGTGGTTTTAGACACAGAGGAACAATTTTCTTCCTATATTATCTCTCTCCCCTACCTACCCACTCCATGAGAAAATCTAACATTCATCCATCCACCCATTTCTCCCTCCAAGTAAGCATAAAACCCATTCTTTTCTCATGTCTGTAATTGGTACAACATGTCCTAGTTGCTACAGGATTTCCTGTAGTGCTACAAGAAACCCTGTAACTTCTATAGGAAACTCATATGCGAGAAATTAATCTCTCTCAAGGGCATATAAACTTCAAGAAAAGTATGAAAATGGATTTTTTTCTTATACTTACCACTCCTAACCCTCACTCCACTACATGCATGTGTTCTCACTCTCTAAACCCTATTTTTCGCCACTAGCAGCTTGGTTACCTATATCTAGATATGGGACCACTACCCTCACCTCTCCATCACTCCACTCACTCCATAGCCCCATCCATAACATCCATACACCACTTCCCTTCATTTATCAGGAATCTAGAGCTCCAAAGAGGCAAATAAAGGACTCATACAGGAAGTTGGTTACTTCCTATAGCAATATTGTACATGGCACAACCAACTCAAAAAGTGAGAATAAATCATCATAAATGGATTCAAAGGACCATGGACAGACTTCAGGAGGATGATCACACTAGAAAGAGCACCTGAGGACCTTCGTGAAGCACCTACAAAAAGAACAAGAAAATTAAAAGGTTAAGAAACTCACTTAGAAATAAGTTACTCATAAAATGTATAAAAAAACATAGCAAAAGGAAAAAAAATCATGGCTATCACCAAACTCTAGCTCCCTACATCAAATGATGTCTACAACTCCTCAACAACAGGTACGCCCAGATATGGCCCTTCACCCTGTCGTTATGCACTCATGTTGACCAAAATGAATTAATGTCCAGAATCAAAGATTAAAAAGGAAAAAAGTTGGACAGTTAACTTGGCCACCCTCGCAAAGTTAAAGTGAACAAGAAATTGAGTGTGCATGCCACCTAGACAAGTCAAATAAGTTAAGGGTGATTTCACAAGGACATGGAGGTGATTCCAAGGTAGATGAAATGATTAAGTGGAGTGGGACCAACGGTCCAAAAGAGGAAAACTCGTGCCACATTCCAAGTCACCACTCTACTCCAAATTCGGTTAATTTTCCATAAAGGGAAGTGTTGGCTAATTATTCTCATTTCATTTAGCATTTTTAGAGTAGTTGGAGGAAGGAAATTTAGAGAAGCCATCAAAGAATGCAGCACCAAGGCCTAGTCTACATGCAAACCCTGTGCTATAGGAAAATTCACAGAAGGTTCAATAGTGAGAAAAGGTACAAAGAAGAGCCACTCATAGGTGGTATTAACTCCTAATATCACCATATGCCAAGAAAAAAAACACCGTAGGTCAGAGGTAAGTGGTTTCCACTCCCCAAATTTGTGAATTTTCCAAGAAATTTATACACAGTCAGCAATAATTCGAAAATTAAGAGGTTGAATGAAGGTAGCCTAAGTTTATTTAAAAACTATAATCTCTAAGGCCACACTTCACCAATAACTCTCAAACAAAATCATTCAACCATTTTCCTAATGCATCCATAAAATGGGAGGATGACTTAATAGAAGGGAACCCGTAGATATCAAAAGGATAATATCACACCCTCACATGGTGGAGAGTTTCAAGAACCACCAATGATTAGGTTTCTACGGGCTCCTCAAGGGATTTGATGAGGAGATAGCTAGAGAATTTGCAATGGCCCTACAATAAAAAATAGATGAGAGGGACACCATTGTGGTTAGAGGCTGAACTATCACAATTATACCTGGTTTAATTAGAAGACTCACCACTTTTCCCCTAGGAGTCAATTGGAATAGGGAAGATAGGGTGTCCATCACTTCAGCTAAAAAGAGCTTCCTTCTACCAAGTAAAGAATTCATTGAAGACAAAAATGGAGTGAGGAGAGATGAAGTAGCATTCCACATTATAAAATTCATTTCTTGTGAGGGTAGACTTAGTGTGTCTTATGGATACCACTTCAAGTTATTGAATTAACGTATATTTCAAAGAGAATTCCCTCTAGAACCAAGACTGAGCATCCATATTTCCTATTGCATTCAATTAGGGACATGATCCAAAATGTGAGGGAAAGGAAGTACCATCACTTAGCTCACCATGGCCTCATCAAGCTGATAGTGAATGATTCTTTAAAAATATTGAACCTTCTTGTTCCATGGTCCTCATTCATAGATTGAACCCAAACTAGACAAACCTCTGCCTCTAGTCTTGGAGAGAGGGGAATGGAAAAAGAAGAAGAAGGGGAGGTTGAAGAGACTGAAAGAGAATATGAGGAAGAAGAAGAGATGAAGGTTGAAACAGAAAACATAGAAACCATATAAATAGAGAAAGTAAAAGAAGAATAAAAAGAGGGAGATGAAACAGAGTAAGAAGAAACAACGGAGAAGAAGGAAGAGAAGATAGGTCAGGAGGAAATATTAGACCCTATGCTAGGCACTGATACCTCTCCTCAATAGGCCAGCATATCACCTGAGATAACAGAGAAATAAATGGATGCTACCTTAGCCACTTTGAACACACCAATGAAGGCCAAGAGAAAAATACAAACACCCATGTACTTTAGGACTATAAAGAGTGCCAGGTTAAGGCAAAGAAGCCATAGACTTCAACCAAAATCCATATAACGATTGAGGAGTCACCCAAAAAGGATGTTGAGATAAGGTTAGAGGAAGGGAAAGTTCAAGAAGTCACCTCAACTTATAGGACACATGTGACCTATAAGAGGAGACATTCACCTAGGCTGGCATCCCCTACACATCTACCAACCCCCACAAACCCGGAAAACATAGAAAAGAAGGAAGAGAAAGTAAGGGAGGGTTTGCTACAGGAAACTCCACTAGTGCCAAAAATAGAGCAGGAAGCCTTGAGGGAGGGATATAAGGCACCAATGGGTGGGAAAGAGGCCTAAGAAGTTGATAAAGAAGCACAAGTTGAATGGAAAGATGCCAAAGGGGAGGAAGAGAAGGAGAAAAAGGAGGAGCCTTACCTCCCCAAAATCTGTCCCTAAGTATATATCATCAATTTCAAACCCTAGCCCTTAGCCAAATCTCATTTCTTACTATACATTTATTTAAGGGGGCAGAATGACTCCTCATAAGCTTGCATTCCCCTTATTTTATCAGTTAGAACAAGAAAGAGCATGCACTCATCATTGGAAGAAAATTTCTACAACAAATGGTGTTCATGACATATGGATCATGGAGGAGAAGGTCAATGAGTTGGGAAGGGATTTTTCTGATGTTAGACTAAGAGAATTCATGTTGAAAGAGCATCTTCAGGAAACACAGCCAGATAATGGAAGATTCAAAATTCAAATTCAACAAAAAGACAAACAAATTTCCATCATGGAATATTTGTGCATGGATTCCATGCATCACAGATATCCATCAAAATCCTATGAAACCTACCTCGAAGAACAGTGGCTCCAATTTCAGATTAAGACATTAGCCTCTCATTTTTCCTTACATTTTCAAAATTGCAAGCAATTCATTAACTTTTTCAATCAATCCAACATGGGAGACAAGGCCAAAATGGCATAATTCTACATGCACAATATTATTTTGGTAGACTTAAATATTTAGAACCCTAACCCTAGGTTGGTAGAATGCAGTTCATGGCATTAAATTCTTGGACAGTGAAAAGGAAAGCAAGAATGGAGGAAGTAAAGAAGGTGATGAGAAGAGAAAACAGAGATCCTCTACACATAAGGGAAGAACTATTCAGCCCTAGGGGAGTCATCAACAATCACCTCATGATAGAGAATGATTCCAGCCTTGCAAACAAGTACCTCAACACACAAGCACAAGCAATTTCACATTTTGATGATATTTCTATGTTGTTGGGAGATGAATGTGTAATGGAAATTCAAATAAGGTGGAATGGCCTCCCTCTTAGTCTCAGAAACATGAAATATTATAACCCAGAGAGATTGAGGAATGACTTGGAAAGGGTACCATTATACAAGAGGGCTATGCAAGCAATGAAAATACAGTGGATTGGCTTGAAACTTAGTACATCTTTGCTTCTAAGAATGGGTGAATAAAAATACCAAGATGAGGAAAAAAAATAATGGTAGGAGGAAAAAAATAACGTTGGATTCTACCCTCCTGAAGGAATTCCTTCACTCCTTCCTTGGGAGGTCAGAGGGTCCACTAAAGCACTGAAAGAAATGAAGAAGGAAGAATAAGTTTCTCAGAGGATGAGAAACCATTTGGTAGGGGAATGATGATGAGCACCTTCATTAGATATAATTGGAGGGGTGAATTATCACCTTTTTAGCCTTATTATTCTCTCTTTCTCACATTTAATTACACTATGGTCATATGTTGCTTAATGTAGATGGTTATTAAGGCTTGTCATACATCAATTGCCTAATATGGTTTAAATGCAGGATAATCACGAACATATTCCATTTTTTTTTAAGACTGTGCAGTAAAATCTTGGAGTAGACATCAAGGAGAGATTATAGGACGGTTTTTCACCTCTTTAACTCCTAAAGGCAGCCAAGGGATCATCGAGATTCCCTCTAAAAACTCAAGTGAACCAAAGCTCCACTTATCTTGCCATCAAAGGGGGTCACATCGCCTAATTTTTAGGGAGATGTTGGTAGCTACCCTTTAGGTTAAATCAGGCAGATCAAGAGCTCGTTAGGATTAAAACTTTGGAGGAAGCTAGTAGATTCTTAGCTCTTGTGATAGGCTTTTGAGACTTTCATGGTTATGTAATGAGAATATTTCTGAAATAAAATGAGTATTCAGTTTTTCCTTCACTTATTTAGTTTCAAAGAGATGAGCTTGTGTGTTAGGGCCCAATCCATTGGCCTCAGTCTCTCTATTGTGTATTTATTTTTATTTTTATGCCATTGTAGCTAGTACTTCATGATTTTTAGCTAGTTTTATTACATTTGATTTTATTTTTTTTTGGTTTTCTTCCATTTCACGTTTGATGTAGTTAGGCTCTTGTAGATCATGGTACAATAGCCTATAAGCTCCAAAATTTGTATGTCAAAGTCTCCCTCTCTCACCTCTTTCATTGGAGCTTGTGGAGAGTAGATCTTCACCACAGGCCCAAAACTTCTCTTCAGTTTATTATTTCTTGGAAAGAATAGATAGGTTTTTGTAGTTTTTCATGAACATGTTGAGATACTGAGTTAGATTTATTTTTGAATGAATAAGTAGGTTTTTCTATCAAATTTAACTCATCTTTTACATCTTCTTCATCATAGATTTGTCAATGTTTATTGCATGAAAAGGTAGTTTTCTTGAAATTTTGAGTAGAAAGGAGGACTCCATCATCATCCCTAGCTCCATTTCTCACCCTTCACCAACCTCCTTTCAAAAAAATCAGTCTCAGCCCTGTTTTTGAGTTTTTCACCACCACACCGAGAGCAACCCTAGAAGTGCAAGACAGGCTTTGAAAGATGTGTTTATCTTGTCCAAGAGTTGGAAACCTTCCATCCACATAAATACAACTTCATTTCACCTCCCCTACCCCTTTCCTCAAAACACCCTTGGCTTGTTTCTGGTAGCATTACAAGACATCTTTTAGCACTACAGGAAACCTATAGAAGATCCTATAACAACGCTAGTTAGCCTTTCCTTTAGCCCAGAAACAATATTTCACCTCACCTAATGCTTCCACAACCTCCAAGACACCTTTAACTATGAATCCATAAGTCCAAGACCTTCTTAAGCAACCTTAATGCCTCCTTCTTTTGTTGCAAAACAAAATATTTGAAAGCTCGTGACAAAATGCATTGTTAAAGCATAACAATTACGCATAAAAAATTTAGAGTTTACTTAGTCATTTGGCCCAAAAATGTGTGATTATATTAGTATTCCTTTTTGCAATTTCAATTCAACAATTTACTTCATGAATTTTGCACTATTTTACTTATATTTCTTGCCATAGCCTAAATTGTAGATTTCCTTCCTTAAAAAATAGCTAGATGTATCTTTTTGTTTTAGAATAGTCCTTTGGTTTTTTATAGAGTAATGGTTTTGAGTCATTTGTATTTATAGGTCTAATTCAGAGGTGTGATAGATTTCACTTAGAAACCCTAGCCATAACACCATTTTGTAGGACTTATAAGAGGATGGCATGAGTAGAATGCATCTTTTTGATTAGTGGTTGTCATTGATGTTAACCCAAGAAACACCAGGGGCTTCCCCAATATTGCATGGGAATTTTGACCTACCAAATTACTATATTCTAGGTCAAGAATGCTTTTTATGGTTTCTACTTGTTGAGATGTTTTCGTTGATATATGGCACGCCACGTAATTCTTCACGATTTGAGAGATATTCATTTTTTAAGTTTGTAACCCCAGTTAGTGGGCTATAACCCCATGGGGTTGTGGCATGGGTCATTGAAAATTCAATAATTAATAATTTTTAAGCTCCTAAAATCCCTCCCATGTTCACTTTTTTAAGCCCCTCTCAACCTAAGCATTTATATAAATTTATATCCTCATATCCTCCTTATGTAGGAATTTTGCTACCTGAAATAGGTCATCATGGAATTTTCACTCTAACTTTTTTTCTACGAAGGTTGAGAAGCTGAAATTTTTATGAGGTAAAGTTGAAATCCTGAGGAAGCTCTTATAAACATTTCAGATAAAGGTGCACAACATTTGTGGATATATGATCTATGGAAGTCAGTTTTTTTGCAGGCTCCTGAACCTCATCTCAAAGACATGACCTTAGGAAAATCATCATAACTCTCTCTCTCAGTATCATATTGAAATTATGTAAAAAGTGGCAGATAGTGCATGGACTGTAGTTTTTTTTGTATCAATTTCAGAGCCGAAAGTAGAAACATTGACATATGGCACACCGTACAAGTTTACTCTACTAAAATAGTCCATAATTAGGTCATTGTGAGAGAATGGGCATAACTCTCCCTTGAAAAATCCAAATTGGGTCAGACCTATGGCATTGGAAAGATGACTTAGAGGACTAATTCAAAACTGAAAATCACATATTGGGGATCTGAAATAATAGAGATACACCCGATTCAATATCGAGCTTCTAGAAGGAAATAAAAAGGTAGATCGTAAGTTGTCAAGGGCTGCAAAGGACCAACTTTCTAGGGCAGCAAAGAAAATAAAGGTGCAACAGAGGGTAGCATGAAAAGAGCAGCAATCAAGGTGCAGAAAAAAGCAATAATTTCATCACATTAAGACTTCAAGTGGGCAACACTGCATACAGTCACTGTAAAGGTATCATTATACTAAGTCATTGTAAATACATCATTGTAAAAATTATACTAGAGTTTATCTGCTAAGAGTTGAAGAGGCAGTGTCGAGAGGTCTAGGATTATCATTAGGTGGTTGTTTCATATTTGGGGTTATTGTCTAGTGTGTCTTCTTCTTCTACATCATTCTATATCATCGTAAAGTGGACCATTTCCCCTAGTACGAGAGTCCATTCTTCTTTTATTCTTCTATAGGGTGGTAGGGTGGTTCTAGGTTGGTGCATGAAGTCACCAATAGGTTTAAGCCTATGAAAAATTCAGGGTGGTAGTGTGGTGCTAGGGTGAGTTGTAGCTCATTGGGTGTTGGGGAATCTGTTCACTTGACTACTGAAGAATCTCAGGCATTGGAGCGTCCGTCCAGTGGGAGCTGGAGAAGAATGCTTTTCTAGATTCTAGGAAGTTAGAGCTTTATTTTCAACTGGAGTTGAATATTAAAGAATTATTAGAAAAGAATTCAGGTGGTTTTTGTCTCGGAGAGGGTTTCCACCTTAAAATTTGTGTGCATTTTTGTTCCTTTTTTTTACTGCTATCATTGTACAAACACTGATAATAATTTGAAGATTAACTAATGCTCTAATTGAAAGGAATATTGATTCACCCTCCCTCTTAGTATTTCCAACAATTGGTATCGGAGCTTGGCTCCTTCAATAGCAGTTTAGCAGCTGGAAGTAGGTAATGGAGAATACCAAGAATGGTGTACCTCTGTTTAATGAAAATAATTATGCATTATGGAAAGGAAGAATGGAGGTCTATCTCTTGGCATAAGGTTACGAAGTATGGGACACTGTTCAAAATGGATTTACATCAACCGCGGATGAACAAGGTAAGAATAATTTTGTAAATGATGCAAAATAAAAGAATATTATTATTAGTGGACTTATGGAATCTGCTTATCATAAGGTGTTGGGTTGTAAAACCACCAAAAATGTATGGGACAAGCTTGAGAATATATATGCAGGTGACTCAAATGTCAAAGAAGCAAAGCCTCAAATCTATAGAGAAAAATTTGAGTAACTCAGAATGAAAGAAGATAACAACATTGCTGCATACTTCCAACATGCGTATGAAATAACCAACACTCTGGAAGGATTGGAAGAGATGTTATGTCGATAAATCCCCCTTGCAGACAAGAGCGATATCCATAGTATCCTATGGATAGCTAGAAACAAACATCCATTTGTAAATCGTTTTCTCTAGATCATTTTCAATTCAGAATTATTATAAACAAAGAAAGAGGACATGCCCCTACCTTGAAATCTAATGTTCGGTCCAGTCTTTTATCAAGTTTCTCCAAAGAGGCTTCTTCAGGAAGTAGAACCTGCAATCAAAGACATACAAAATAATTAAAAGCACCTGATACATATAATAATTGAGAACAACTAATATAACTTAGTTATCAAGGAATCTAAGTATTGAATTATTCAAATAGACACAAGAAAAACTCAATGAGAAAAGGATATCAAAATGTGGATATCCTACTCTGAGTCCTACATCTGAAAAACTACACCACATAAACCTCCAATCTAGGATATCCAAATGTATTATCTTGAATGAAAAGAGTAACTTTACAACCTGATGCCTTGATATCGTACAAGTTGCTCCCGGGGTCCTGAACAATCGTTCCTCCTTCAGATTGACAAGCCTTCCTCTCTCTGAACTAGCATGAAGTTATGGACATGAGTGTGTGATCATTCTCATACCAATAATGACTAGTAAGAGAGTATTCTATCTTGTGAATTTCTTCAGCAATTACCTTATACAAGCTAGGTTGTAATGTTCCCACTTAGCCTTAGCTAAGAGGAACATCCATTTTTTTTTAAATTTCTTCTTCATGAATAAACGAATAAAGGAGGACATGTAAAACTCCTAAAAAGTATGAATAAATCAATTCCCATGTGAACAAAGACAAATCAGGGCTATGTAAATAATCACTTGCAGGTGTGAAAGAGGTTTGAGCTAAAGACTGGTTCAACCTTGACCAAATCAACAGCACTGTTTAGGTTCATTGCATCTCCAAAAGGGACAATGCAGTTCTAGAAGGGAGCCTCTAATGTGAAAATCGCTAACTCATCAAGATGGTTTGGGTTTTGAAATATCTTTCTCATCTTATAAAAGGGAAAGGAGGGCAGCAAGAGAAGGTTATTGATAGATCATATTTCTGAGTATTTGTCTGCTTAGATAAATACCATTCTCTGGTGTTGAGTGGAGGATTGTATCTGGAATTCCTATGCAGGAGTTTCAACTCTTCCTTTGATGATTCAAGGAGGAAATTTTTCTGAATTGAACCACTATTAGGCTTGAGGCCAAGCTCCTACTTACATTGGCAGCACTGATCCATTGAGGGTTTTGCTGTCTCTGCAAGCTGCAGCAAGTGGTGATCTAGATCTGTAGATATCTAGTGTATTTTGAGAGCCTCTCTCCATGGAGTGGGTCCTTTGACCTCCTAGAATATTGTATCATTTCTTTATGCTTAAGTTCTGTACTTCTACAGTGTTTATCTATGAAATTTGAGCCACAGCATTGTCTATGTTGGAAGACTATGTTATTTTTTTGAAGATCTCTTTATGGTGTTTTGCACATAGTTTAGATCAGAGATCCTTAATGTTGGGGTTTTCCTTCCACTAAGTGATCCATGGATTAGATTGCTGATATATGTTCTATTTATACATGATCCATTGTAATGAAATTTCATATTCAGAAATCTACTACAGTGGTTTCCAGATCTGCAACTTGTTTCTCAGATCTACTCTTATTCATGGATGGTTTTGTAAAATTCCAAGTGGATCTTGTAGAGAAAACTATAGAGTCTCCAGATCTGTTATAGATCTGATATTTTTTCCATATATCTATCCTAGATCTGAGTTTTAACTTCCATCTACTGAACCTCCTAAAAAATAACGTTGTTGAATCATTTATGCAATTATACATGTGTTCCTTCTCTCTTTTCTAAAGATTTATTGTTGTATTGGCCCATGCTTTCTACTGTATAATGAGAGGGATTCATCATAATGTTTATTTGTTGTTGTATTAATGAAATATTATTATTATTTCCAATATCCACTAAAAATCTGCTAAAACAACGCAATTTCTGAAGAAGTTCTTGCATTTTATTGCAACCTTCCTCTTTGGGTTCTTTTAGCTAGTCTAGTCTTTGGGAAATCTGTTTAATGTGCTTAAAATGATTTTTTTTCTGATGAAATTTCATATATAAGCCACATACAACATAAATAAGAGGAACCAAGCCCTGAACTGCGTTATTTTTTCACAATTTTACTTATAAAATGTTTTCCTTGAGCACCTTGTTGAAATTCCTGAAAAAGGGATTATTCCAAGTTCTATAGACAGAGTCTGCAGATGGCCAGGTAGCCTCTGGATCTCATTATTTATTTTTAAAGGTGAAATATCCAGTAAATTCCCCTACAGTAAATCTCTGGAATATAATCTTGATATTCCTGAAAAGGGGATATTACATAGGTACAATCTACAAGGTACCCTTGAGATTGAAACATGAGCTCAATTTATAGGGAAATAGAGGTATTTTTAGTTCCATGAAGAGGGGGATCGATTCCTCTCATGAATTGATTTGAGATCCATATACCAAGGGATAAAATCCATGAGTGAAGGGATAGAGCTCCATGAGTGGAGGGATAAAGCTCGAACTGATCACGCCTCTAGAAGCTTCCAGTTGGGAGAATATTCATCCAGTTGGGCATCTAGAACTTACTATTTCCTTTATTTTACTATTTATGGGGGTACACAGGTTTAATAAGCAGAACGTGTAGGATGTGCCGCAGGCTATAGAACAAAGATCTGCGGATCCATAGGAAAGAGCTAGGAAAAGTGTGGAGTTAGACTTTTAAGCGTTTTAATGAGCTTTTCTCTAATTCCAAGACTTGGTTTAGGAACATTAGGGTTTTTTAACCTCTAAGGGAGCATAATATAGGTAGTGATGAACCTATATATATACTCAAATATCATGGTGACAAAATAACGTGTAATAGATTGCCCCATAAAGTGCGAAGTCTGAGGTAGTTCTGAAGAGTGAAGTGCTTTATCATTCCGAAGATTGGATTGCGGACACACTGGTCGAAACCTGTAAAAACATTCAATGCAAGCATATATATGTATATTGTCACTGAGGTAGGCATTCCAATACTCATATCCAAACTAACTAAATGTTTTGGTACATAAATGATTTTAAAATTACATCAATAGTAGACACAGTATGGACGTAGCCATCTGTCACAAATAGTCTACTATATCATGAATAATAAAACTCCTGATAGCCTGGATGATGGAAACTAGATCTAGGGTCTTGATTTCTGCTTCTCGAACTAGTACAATTCTATCCATGTGATTAATTGTGTCGAAGTAGAACATGGTATAACCACTTGATTAATAGTCAATGATGTGAACTGTTAACAAGTCTGAGAGAAACAACCAATAATGAAAATGGCTCTCAAAGTACTCAGTACAATCCATGAAGTGTGAATGAATGATTTTCAGTCAAAAACTTCATGAAATCATTCGATCGAAGGTCAATGATGCAACCTATCATTGAAGGCAAGAAACCTTCCATTAAGGCATGTAGATCCCAAGGTACTGATAGGATTATAGATCAAATTTCTATATGATAAGATGTTGTTGATAGAAAGTGACCCATCATAGGAAAGCCCATGACACAAAACCATTAGATCAAGTTTTTAAGAAATTTTTGCAAGGACTGACTCAGGGATGGTTAATGCGAATGGAGACAAATGTTTACAATGAATGGTTTATTTGAACTGTATCTTGAATACATAAAAAGACTGCAAATAGCTTGGTACAATTGACCTAAAGCTAATACCCAGAAACCAGCTAAAGACTTTCAATGTGGTTTGATTAACTGTTAGACAAAGGATTTTCCCAACCCAGGTGCAAGTGTGAAAAAAAGTGTCATGTTCAAGAGTGGTATGTTGCTTTTAAAACAAGGGTGGCAAGTGAATTCCTTTTCTCTTTTTCCCCCCACCATTACTGGCAAGTACCTCTTTATTTTTGACAAGCTTGAGGAGGATAAAATTTTCTTGTTGAGGAAGCTCATCCTTCGAATGAGTCCATCTTATTATTAAAATCGAACCCTAAGAAGGAGTGGTTCATTCCTGTTTGTAATCGATAGGTCCTTTGCTGTTAAATTTTAACGAGTCCAGTATAGGAGAAACTCGACGTTTTTCATTTTTAGGGAGTTAGAAGAAAAACATAAGTAAACTCCGTGGTTGTAATTTTTTGTAAATTTAGTCTCTCAAGCCCAAAAAAGGATAAAATAATGTAGGAGAGAACTCTATTGACCATGATTAGTCAACGTATACCTTTTTCATAAATAGTCCATTTCAATCTGAAAAAGGGGTAAACTTATAATGAAGGGACGACTTCTCATTTCCTTTAACGAGTACGAATAGTCAAATACTCGGCGATATTTTCAAGTTTAGAGATTCTGAAAAGGGCTTAAAAGATAACTCGAGGGTTTCACTTTTTCGTAATTTTCAAGAGCCTGAAAAAGTGATAAAAGTGTACTTAGCATCAAAATAATTCTTTTCCCCAAAAAACTTGTATTTTGCACAAAAACTCGAAAGATTAGACATACATGTTTCCAAGAAGTAAAAACATTGAAAAATAACCTTTTAAAGTGAAAAATAAATAACATATAATATTTTATTCATTCAAAAACTATAAAAATGAGTTTAATAAAGTCATTTTCACCTTTTGTCTTCAGAGCAGTAAATTGAGAGCTTTTAGCAAAAAATTTCTTGAGCTGATATTAGGAGAACCGACTGGTCAAATCATGATTCGTCAGAATCAGGTAATCCAAAACACTCTTCTCTTAATTTTTATTTGATTCAATTCCCTTTTTTGGCTTTAAATTCATTTTTTGAGAAGAAATTATGTTAAAAAATGCGCTCTCAGGGGTCCGCAGGTCATGCCTTGTGGACCCCGATAATTTTCTAAAAGGAAAATTATCGAGCTACCATGGTTTTTATGTGGAGCTCGTGCGGACGTCCACACTGTCTCCACACAAAAACTGCAGAGGCACTGTGACCAGTTTAAATTAATAAATTCTCTAAAAAATGGTTAAAGTTTCTCACTCAAATAGTTTCTAACCTTTAAATATGTTCATTTGCAGGCTATTTCACCATGCTAGAGTGGAGAGAACATGAGCATGAAGATACAGACAATGAGGCCATGAATAATCCTCAAACAATGCGAGTGTTAAAAAATTGTGGTTTATATAAGTTCTGGGCGATTCAGGGTATGAGAGCACAGGTAGAGCTGATAGCATGGTTAGTGAACAAATGTGATGTTGAAATTAGTTCTTTATCATTGGCGACCATCGGCTCGAAATCGAGCTCGAAGATATTTGTTTTCTCACTGGATTGTCCAAAAGAGGAGAAAACATATCCTTGTTTGGGGTGGCCTACCTGTTGCTAGTTACAAAAAAGAGTTTTGCATTGATGTAGCAGATCCAAAGGATAATCGCATAGACATAAAGACTATCTTGTGACTAGATCTCAAAGGGATTGCATTCACGGTAACCAGGATGTGTGGAAGTGTAGCTCCACATGTAGCCACTAAATATCAAATGCAGACCAAGGTAGAGTGTTGCAGAGGCACCATTTTCAACTAGTGCGAAGGGGTATTGGCCAACATGAAAGGAAAACTAACCAGAGAAAAGAATGCAAAGTTAAAAAACTTTGGTTATGGCACCATCTTGATTTCTTTTGCTTTGGAGAGAATCCCACTTCTTTCCCCTCAGCTTATTCCAGTAGATCGTGGGGAGCCTAGAGAACTTCGGATGGTACGTTGGGTTGCATTAATGGCCCTCCATGGTGGTGAAGGAAGTTCAATGATTCAGTTCACTCCGATGTACTTTATGTGGCTATAGAATCAAGTCTTCATAATTGAAGACTTCCCTTATGCAGGTATAGATTTTAGAGGTGATCCTGAGATGTCCTTGCCGCCAGGGGCATAGTGCGACGAATCAGGTAAGTGAATAATTTTGATGTGTTTTTTTAAATCTAATTTTTATTTGTTTTTTATCATCCAATGCTAATAAAAAAATTTAAATGCAGATGTTGGTCCACAATGACCAGCTACACTCCACCGCTTTGAAAGGCGGCAAGCAGAGCCTATAGTACCACCACAGGATCAGGAAACATAGATCCTAACTGATATGGAAAACAACCTAGAGGGGTTAACCATATATATTCATGAGACATGGACAGAGGACATTCCTCTCCGGCTTCAAAGACATGTTATGTGTGTACGAGGATAGTTTAGGAGATTCCTATGTAAGGTGGCATGTGTCATAGTCTACTACCATGATCATCATCACGAATAGTGGATGATCATTGTCGATTGACATATTTTTTTTTGTATCAATATCTATCAAATCATAATGTATTTGAACCTCTGATCATAGACGATGTAATATTTTTTGAAAACAAACCTATCTATGATATTACTACTTTCTTTGACTATCTTGTTCAACATGTATCGAATGTTGTTTTGGTTTACGGTTTTAATGTTGCAAATGTCTATTTAGAGCACGATTAGCTAATGCATCAGCCAATGTGATGAAATTTCTTGAAATGTGTTGATATTCGATGTAATCAAACTGTCTTTCCAAGAGACAAACCTTCAAAAATAATCTCAATAACATTGGATTTTTAATCGCATATACTCTGTTTAAATGTAATACAATGAGTTATGAATCTAGCCTAATGATAAAACATCGAATACCAAATGAAATGGCATCAGATAATAACTCAATGATTGTGCTATATTCTGCAATATTGTCCGTTTTCTGACCAAGGCTTACCCCATGCATAGAAACTAACTCATCAGTGGGTGAATAGATAACCCAAGTTGCGAAAGAAATATTTTTTGTACTATGACATGCACCATTAGCAAAACCAATTTATGTTTGAAGGGATGTAGACATTTGCAATATCAAGAGTAATCAAGATAAGCAGTGATAGTAGTAAAAAAAAACTTAAACTAGGCACACTTATCTAATCTAAGGCACACTAACTATAAAAATAACTAATATACATGTGAGATCTTCTCAAGAGAATCAAGCATAATATGTCTTCAGATAAAGACCATTTTTGGGCTTATCTAAAGAGACCCTATCATAATATGTCAATTCATAGGCCCCTTTGGAAGCACTCACTTGACAATGTAAGGACCATGCCAAATTGGTTCAAATTTCCCAGCACCTAGCTTATCATTAGCTTGATCATATACTAAGACTAGGTCACCTTCTGAAAAAACATGAGGTGTAACACTTTGATCATACTAAGCTTTCACACGTTTCTTATGAGCTTCAACAGCTAATGCAGTGGCGTGACGAGTCTCATCTAATTTTTTTAAGTACAAAAAGTGTTTTTCCTCTTTAGAGGTAGCTAGTAGTAACTCTATGGATAATTGGAGTGACTATATTTCACATTCAATGGGTAACACAACTTCTAAACCATAAACCAATTGAAAAGGAGTGAAACCTGTAGCAGTTTTTGCTAAGGTTTGGTATGCCCATAGTACTGAAAAAAACATGATATGCCAATTTGATTTGTTAGTTCCGATATCCATTTGATCATGGTGGTTAAAAATTTATTAACAGCTTCAACCTGACCATTGGCCTGCAGGTAATATGGAGTAGAGTTATCATGGCGCAAGCCAAGTTGATTACTCCCATGATCTATGATAATAGCTTGGGGTACTCCGAAACGAGCAATCACATGATTGAATACGAACGTAGCTACAGTTTTGCCATCTTCTTTGAATTTAGGCATCGCCTCAGCACATTTGGTAAAGTAATCTAGAGAGAGAATAATATACCCATTTCCCCTAGCCGAGTGAGGGTTACATGTAATGAAATCAATGCCCCATTTCGCAAAATGAATGACAACAATTATTTGGTGAAGAGGAGATGGAGGTGCACACATCGTTTGATCAAATATTTGGCAGTTGTGGCATTTTTAGACTGCAATAATACAATATTTGAAAAATGACGGTAAAAAATAGCTAGCGCGCAATATATTTTTGCCTGTGGCAAACCTATACAGATGACCACCACATGCTCCAGAGCGGCAGTCATTCAAAACGTTTTCAGCCTCTTCGTGAGTTATACAACGTCAAAAAATAGAATCCGCACCAGGACAATAAAGTGTGTCTCCAACAATATTGTATTGCTAAGATTGATAACGGATTATCTGTCGACTTGAACGTGAAATATCTGGGTGAAAGGTTTGGGTTTGAAGATAAATGATAATATCTCCATACCATGGATCTAATGTACTGATAAGAAACATAGATTCGTCTTCAATGGGATGCTCTACCACAGTTTCAGTCTTAGTATTGGGAAAGTCACACATGAGCTCTACAAACACCAGTTATTTCTTTGATTTAGATTTCTCAAATTCCAAATCAAACTCTTGTAGGATAATAATCCATTTAGATTATTTTCCCTTGAGTAATTGTTTTTTCAAAATATACATCATCGAGTTGCAATTAGATATCAAAGTTGTCTTTCGTAAAAATATGTAGTGATGAAATATTTGGACAACTTGAACTACTTCCAAGGCCAATTTCTCCCTATGCGAATATTTAATTTCGTTTGGATTTAGATTCTGAATTAGATAGTAAATCACATGCTCATTGTGAAATTCATCCTCTTGAACTAGAACCATTCCAATGGTGGAATCAGAGGCTGCTAGGTATAAAAATTAGTCTTGGTTGTAATTTGGTGGATGAAATAAGAGTGCATGGGTTAACACGTGTTTTAGAGCATCAAAATATCGATCAAAAATCTCATCCCAAATAAAAGGAACATTCTGTTTCAACAACTAGGTAAAACCTTTTGTTAACTCAATATTTCGGGATAAATCTACGTAGAAATTTTACTTTCCCTTGAAAAATTTGGAGTTGGTGAAGTGTGGAAGGATGAGGTAAATTAATTATGGCCTCAAAATTCGAGGGTTTGACATGAATGCCAACCTTTAATATTCCAAAATCAGGACTGCTCATGATCATGCAATGAAAAACGCATTTCCAGCAACATATACAATAAAAAAGTGAAATCATCACTTGGATCCCATGGATACATCTATGTAGCATATAAATACAAGAGGATATCAGAAATAAATGGAACTAGGTGGGTTAAACAGACCTCCCACACTAGTGTAGCTGAAAATGACTAAAAACCCCAAACTGCATTTTACCGGAGTTGCTGCATCAATGGACTGTGTAGTCGAAAGAGGGATTTAACATAAAAAAATGGGAGAAAAATATATCTACTCATATATTAATGAATAATACTGAAGTACAGAGATCTATTCTCCTCATACAAAATACAAGAGAACCCGACAAGGGTTTCTTGTCAAATTCTCTGCATACAAATGTGATCTTCAGAAAATTATTGAATAATCACTGCAAAACTGAAGCATAAGAGCATAGAAGGATGAATTATGACTTATATGATGCATATACCCTAAGGGATTCCTCCCATGAAAGGGTGAACCTCTCAATCACAAGGAAACTCCACAACAGAGCCACCAAACCATGCAATGAACACTGCCTCCAAAATAATGCATTCCCTATTAGAAAAAACGTTGGGAATGTATGGGAAATGTGTGGTCAAATACCACAGATCTGAAATAATCTCTAGATCTCTCCAAACAGATCTCTCAAGTTAAGGAAACCTTCCTCCAATGAGAAACTAGCTCAGAAGCTGGGATTCCAATCCCTTCCACTGCTGCACCCAGCAACACTACACAATCTCCAGAAAAGTTGTGCTGATGAAGATGGCTAAATATTGGCCTAAAAAAATGATGTGGAATGATGAATGAAAACTCTCCCAATGAGGCTCCTCAAAGGAAAGAGGTGGGATTCCCGCCCGGGAACACCCAGTGCTAAACAACACTGCAACTTTGCTAAGCAACAAAGCAACAATTCTTGGCAGACAAGAATAATAATCTACAACATGAAGAATAAGGCTACTATCCTCTTCCTTATATAATAAATGATATTTCTCGCCCTTGTCCCCACTCAATTAGGTTACTTCTAACCCAAGTTACATCTCCCTCCAAAATTGCGTTATTCATCCTTGGATTCCTCCTCCACTAAAACTGTGCTGTTGACTTAGTCACATCAGCTTGAATTTAAACCTGTTCACACATGGAGGTGTCTTATTGAGCTAGAAAGAGTGTCCCATTTCATATTTGGAGTATTTTATTCCTCCTTAGGAGACTTATGGGCTTTTCTTTCCATTTATTCACCGATTAGAGCTGCTGCTATCTCTAATGTTCCATTTAGCTTGGAGGCTAAAATTTTGGAACATTATAGTCCTCCCCTCAAAATTCTTTGCTTGTCCTCAAGAAAATGCATAAGGAGAAAAAAATATCTCCCCTCTTCCTCATGTGGCCTCCATTAATATCCTCCATCACTGCATCAAGAGAATCTGCAAATATACTGTCATCCAATGCTTCCTCCCAAGTGTGCAAAACCAGAGTGTCTGCATCAATCAAAGGTGGAAAGTGTGAATGGAAACCTGCTTGCTATCTCATGGCCTTCACAAATTAGGAGTAATGATAAACATGGTGAATGAGTGCCTCCGTCACCCATGCTATCATCCGAATTAAGTGAGTCACCCTCCATGTAGAAATTTGTTGAATAATGAATATTTATCCACTGAGATTATCCTGGTCACACACTAATTCCAATTCATGCATAACACATAACCTCTTCTACAATTGATCATCAATTTGCGGAAATAGAAACAGTCGCATGCGCACATAAACACAATATGTAATGGGGAAAGCTTATAGCTGAAAACCCCCAGCTATTTTGTATATTATAATGGAAGAGAACATGTAACAATCTCAGTACAATACTCCTCACAAGTACTCAATACTGTCTCCAAAAGTTACACACAAACTAGCTTAGTTTTGAACAAGTCACGGGTTCAAAAATGATCCACTATTTTCCTGCCTCTACTGCGCAATCCAAGTTGGTGTAATGAGAGATCCAAGTTCGAATCTCCTTGGCTTCAACTGCGCAATCCTCATTGGCAATCTCCTCTAATGCTTGTGCAAATCTCATGCACAACTAATGTCGCAACTAATAGCAAACTCACCCTTTCATCTACCTCTTCCACTGGTCTTCACTGAACTGTCCATGCACTGCAGTCAACTGATGTGTTATTTAGTTGAATAATGAGTTAATGTTTAGTGAATTAAATAATATTTAATTCACCCCACTCATCTCTAGTGTATTAGCTAGTTAAACCGAACACAACTCCACCAACTGTCTCATCAACTCCACCAAACTCCACCACTTGAGTTATAATTGAATTCAACCATGCATGAGCTCACCAAACCCCTAGGAATAGCGTAATTCCTTCTTTCAGATGCATGGGCCACATTCATAGCTCTAACTAAAGTGCTGCAAGAGGATAAACTGAATTTTATAGTCCAAATATTATTAAGGGTAAATAATATTTGATTGATCTATTTTTAGACAGGCAGTCTAAAAATAGACTTCGACCTGTATGTCTAAAAATAGAGGTCCATCTATTTTTACCAACTCGACCAATCATCCAATAATAGCATACTGCAACTCCTAGACCATGCTCCATATGTCTAAAAATAGACTTTGCGCCAAAAATAGCCTGCGGGCCCACTTAGTGAAGGCGACTTCATTTCACTAAGCTCCATCATCTTGTTGGGCACCTGACACTCCCTCTCTCAACGGGAATGTGGATTATACGCGCCCCTATTTTGCCTGCAGCAAATTCGAATTTTCTCCTGGTGAGCGCCTTCGTCAAGATGTCAGCATCCTGATCCTCCGTGGGAATATATGAAAGTAACATGATTCTCCGTTGCACACAATCTCTGATATGATGGTACCTGATGTCGATGTGTTTGGATCGATCATGAAATACTGGATTAGCCGAGAGTTTAATGCAACTCTTGTTATCACAATAAATCACAGTAGGCTCCAAGTGCGACCCGAACAATCCGACGAGGATCTTCCTCATCCAAATAGCCTCACATGCAGCTAAGATTGCTGCCATGTACTCGGCCTCTACTGAACTGAGTGCCACGGATCTATGCTTCCTACTATACTAGGAAAATGCTGTCGACTCGATACTGAAAACTCCTCCAGATGTGCTCTTTCGATCCGTTGGGCTCCCTGCCCAATCTGCATCAGTGAAGCCGGAAAGCTTCGCTCCATCCTCCTGTCTGTACCATAGACCATATCTGGAAGAAGTGTGCCACTTCAAGATATCCTTGTTCGTGCTTGCCTTTGTGGAAGAGCTTGTTGAAGCAACATAGCTTGTGGTACGGATTCTTATTCAGCATATATCGGGTCGTGTATTGACCAGATACATAGCGACCCACCAAGCTTGTCGATGAACGGTCGCGCTCCACTACCTCGGCCCCGAAGTAGCATCCTCCTTCCTCCGGCCACCGGGGGAAGAGGGAGTATCGTGGGCTTGTGGCCATGCATGTTGAACCTCTCCGTTGTCTCCCGAGCATACTTGCACGAGCAGCAAGCAGGTCCACCAACGCTATGGCCGCCCAAATCTCCAATCCCGAATAATGAAGGAGGCCCAAGTCCTTCATCTCAAACTCTCTAGCAAGATCCTCCTTGCATGAAAGTATCAACAGCTCATCACCCATCAAAATCAGATCATCTACATACAGTACAATGATCAAAAACTTCCCTTCCACCACAATTTGGTACAGGTTAGGATCTGCCTTACTCTTGGAGAATCCAAGTCCAGTGAAGTAACTATCTATCCGTGTGTACCAAGCACGAGGTGCTTGCTTCAGCCTGTACAGTGCTCTCTTGAGTCGGCACACATGCGACTCACTGCTGAAGATCTCGAAACCTTCGGGTTGCTCTATGTACACCTCCTCCTCAATGACTCCGTTGAGGAACGCAGTCTTCACATCCATCTGATGAATGTGCCACCCCATCTGCGCTGAGAGAGCTAGGATCGTCCGTATGGAAGAGTACCTTGCGACAGGTGCAAAGGTCTCCTCATAATCGATCCCCTCGATCTGTGAGAAGTCGCGGGCAACAAATATTGCCTTATACTTCTCCACACTCCCGTCAGCCGCCTGCTTCACTTTGTAGATCCATCACGAACCCACCACTGATTTCCCTTCCGGTCGCAGGACAATCTCCCATGCATTGTTTCTGACAATCGAATCATACTCTTCCACCATGGCATCTACCCATGTGGGTTCCTCCACAGCTTCCTCGAAAGAGGATGGTTCTGTCATGACACATTTTCTCACAAGAGCCATGTATCCAGTGTACTGGTCCGGTGACTATCTCTGTCTGCGCTGTGATGTAGGTGGTCCTACAATCTTCTCTGCATCTCGAGCCAGTCGCTCAGCTTCTGTAGTGCGCTTGCGCCCTCTGATGGTTGGCGCTGCATGAGTGGTCTCTTCCACTTCATGAACTTCCTCTTGTGGCTGATCCACATCCGGAAGCTCCTCCTTAGGAACTAATAGCTCCTCTTCTACATGCAAGTGTGGCTCCCTCTCAAGTGAACATTGCATGGCTTTCTCCTCCTGAAATTTGATATCCCGCCGCACAACAGTCTTGCGACTGTCTGGAAAATACACATGATAGTTTTGGGGCGTATCAGTGTACCCCAAAAATATCCCAATCTCTGCGGTCGGATCCAGCTTCTTTTTGGCATCCTTCGTCACATGCATGTAGACAGGTGAGCCAAAAATCCTCAAATGAGAAATGTCAGGCCTCTTGCCAGAAAACGCATCCTCCGGTGTACTCATGTCAAGTATCTTGTGAGGACAACGATTCTGCACATACACTATAGTATTGCATGCCTCAGCCCACAAGTGAAGGGGTAGGCCCTGATCATGCAACATCGCCCGTGCAACACCCACGATCATTCTGTTCTTTCGCTCAGCAACCCCATTCTGCTGTGGGTTATGGGGTGCGATGAGCTCTCTCCGAATCCCTTCTGCGCTGAAAAATTATTTGAATTTAGTAGAGATGAATTCACCACCATTGTCACTCCTAAGAGCCTTCACATGCTTCCCCGATTCCTTCTCAACCAGTGCCTTGAATTCACAGAACTTTGAATATGTTTCGCTCTTCTTCTGCATGAAGAAGATCCAGCACTTTCGAGAGAAATCATCCACAAAGATCACATAGTACTTGTGCTTTTCTGTCGAAGCTACTGAGAAAGGACCACACACGTTTGTGTGAACTCTCTCAAGGATAGTCGTGGCATGACTATCCTTCTCGTGAAAGGTGGCTTTCACATATTTTCCCAAGGTACACCCCTTGCACTGATCTGACTGCGCAAGATTGCCCTTAGGAAGCCCAGTAGAAATCTGCTTCAGTATCTTCAAGGCTCCATGGTGAAGGTGACCCAATCTCCTGTGCCACAGCTCGCCATCATCCTGGCTCACCACTGCTTCTGCCTTGCATGCCATTGCTGCGCAGCCATATACTTGCAACTGATAAAGGTTCTTGACTTGAACCCCTATCTTCCAGGTCTCTCTAGTTGTCTTACTGCGCAGGAAAGCCTTTCCCTCACTGAAGACCACATCGTACCCCTTGTCTTCCAACATCGCCACAGAGATCAGATTCTTCATCAATCCTAGAACATGCAATACTTCCTTCAATATGAAGGGTTTACCAGAATCCCTCTCAAAGGAAATGGTACCGATACCGGTCTGTATCTACCATCATCGCCCATCTCGATGTGCACTCTAAGATATTTTTCCTCTAGATCTGAAAACAGATCCCGATCTCCTGTCATGTGAAATGACGCACCACTGTCCAAGAACCATACTGATCCCATCACACTTGATACCAAGCATGCGATATGTGAAAAATCTAGTTCAAAATGGGAGGCCAATGCCTCTCCCACTGCAGATCCCGCAACCTTCTTATTTTTCTTCTTCTGCGGACAATTTGTGGCATAGTGTCCGTGCTGGTGACAGTGAAAACACTTCACCATGGACATGTATTGCTTCTTGCCTTTCGCACCAGACTGAGAAGCTTTCTTGCTCTTCCCCTTCTTTTCTTTGGCATCCAAAGCACAATTTTCTTCATCAGATGCCTTTGATGAAGATCCGTCCCTGGTAGTCCGCCTTATCTCCTCTTGCATGATATCTGCCCAAAGTCGCTCCCATCCCGGAAACTTCTCCTGACCATTGACAGAGTCCTGATAGGAATGCCAACTCTTCGGAAGGCCAAGGAGAGCTAGGTCCACTAAGTCCTCTTCATCGACAGTCACCCCCACACTTCCCAGCTCATCTCTGCATTGAGTGAACTTCGTGAGGTACTTGGTGATACTGTCGCCTTTCTCCATATTAATGTTTCTGAGTTTATCCTTGAGCGCCAGCTTCCTTTGGTCGCTCTTGCTCTGGAATAGATATATCAACACTTTCCACATCAAATATGGAGAAGCTTTTCCATGCAGGTTGGATACAATGTGATCCTTCACGCCCTCCAACAGAATCCTTCGACATTTTGCCATCTTCTTTTTCCAAGCCTCAACTTCAGCATGATCAGTATGATTTTGGACATCCATATCTACAAACTCCTTCAACCCATTATCATCTAATACTGCCTCCATCTGATCTTTCCATGCAACATAATTCGAACTGCCTTCAAGGGCATATTTGAGTCACAAACCGTTGAAAGACATTTCAACACCGGCACCAAGAAAAACAATCTGTTGCAAAATTCGAATTCCAAATTAAAAAAATCAACTGCTTCTGGATGTGTGAGAACAAATTATTTCTAGCACAGAGATCGACTATAAGGGCATTTACTGGATATATCACCTTTCAAAGAAAGGATGGATCCAGAGGCTACCTGGCCCGTTACAGACTCTGTCTACCGAAATAAAATTGTAATCATTGTAATAGATCCCGATGATCAATTTTCTCCGATACCATGTAGAAATTTTCTGAATAATGAATATTTATCCACTGAGATTATCCTGGTCACACACTAATTCGAATTCATGCATAACACATAACCTCTTCTACAATTGATCATCAATTTGCGGAAATAGAAACAGTCGCATGCGCACATAAACACAATATGTAATGGGGAAATATTATAGCTGAAAACCCCCAGCTATTTTGTAGATTATAATGGAAGAGAACATGTAACAATATCAGTACAATACTCCTCTCAAGTACTCAGTACTGTCTCCAAAAGTTACACACAAACTAGCTTAGTTTTGAACAAGTCACGGGTTCAAAACTCATCCACTATTTGCCTGCCTCTACTGCGCAATCCAAGTTGGTGTAATGAGAGATCTAAGTTCGAATCTCCTTGGCTTCAACTGTGAAATCCTCATTGGCAATATCCTCCAATGCTTGTGCAAATCTCATGCACAACTAATGTCACAACTAATAGAAAACTCACCCTTTCATCTACCTCTTCCACTGGTCTTCACTGAACTGTCCATGCACTGCAGTCAACTGATGTGTTCTTTAGTTGAATAATGAGTTAATTTTTAGTGAATTAAATAATATTTAATTCACCCCACTCATCTCTAGTGTATTAGCTAGTTAAACTAAACACAACTAGTTCAACTAAGTTAAACCAAACACAACTCCACCAACTGTCTCATCAACTCCACCAAACTCCTCCACTTGAGTTCTAACTGAAGTAAACCATGCATGAGCTCACCAAAACCCTAGGAATAGCGTAATTCCTTCTGTCATATGCATGGGCCACATCCGTAGCTCCTACTGAAGTGCTGCGAGAGGATAAACTGAAGTTTATAGTCCAAATATTATTAAGGGTAAATAATATTTGACTGACCTATTTTTAGACAGGAAGTCTAAAAATAGACTTCGACCTGTATGTCTAAAAATAGAGGTCCATCTATTTTTACCAACTCGACCAATCATCCAAGAATAGCATACTGCAACTCCTAGACCATGCTCCATATGTCTAGAAATAGACATAGTCTAAAAATAGACTTTGCGCCAAAAATAGCCTGCGGGCCCACTTAGTGAAGGCGACTTCATTTCACTAAGCTCCATCATCTTGTTGCATTTTCAACACTCCAACATGGTAACTCATGAAAATTATCCTCCACCTGTGGCTCTTGAAATTTAGGTGGGCTGAATAAGTGAACATGATAGGAAAGAGGGCATATCCCGTGCTATCTTCCCCTCCACTTATGATAATTGTAGAAGGTATGATGATCTTGGTTTGAAACATGATTGCCCTCCAATGGCATGAAGACTATTGAGCCTCCAAATACTCTTCCTCCAAAATCATGAGACATGCCAACCCAAACCATTCCATTCAAGATGAATGGCACATCATCACCACATGGCATCCAAATCAGAAAATGGCTGAAGGTTATGTGCATGTTTGGATGATACATATGGTCTCTCTGGTGGTTACAGTGAAGTCCTCCCAACTGTTGATTTAGAATATCAAGTGGAAAGTTGTCCTCCATGGAATTTCCAGCTATGCATGTTAGCTCATCTACTATAAGGTAGTAAGCAGCAATATAGATCAGCTGTATACAATCAATACAATACAATACTTGCCCCAAGTCATGTAGAGATGGGTTATTAATAATACAATATTTGGTCCCAAAGTGACCATGAAAACCATAAATAATCTTGCTCTCTTGTGGAGAAATGCACTTTTTACACATGGTGAGAAAATACAAATACTCAATAGAGTAATCACTAAGCACATAAATTTTTTTCTTACCATACATCATGCGTGAGCTGAAAGTGAGGTCCATGTATAAGTTCCCACATGAGGATTCCCTCACAAAAATTTGCAAGAAGAAGGAATACACATACTCTTTGGAACACTCCATCAATAAGAACACACTCCCATGTGACAGCGTTGTAGGCCTTAAGAATAAGGCTCCATGACTTCTCCATTTGACATTCCACATGCCAAAGCCATCCACCATCATGTTGCTATGTGAGAAGATCATCTTCCAACATGGAAGTCTCTCATGATCCTCCAATACTGAAGGGTAGCCTCTTTGCACCATGAATGTGCCTTTCTTCTCTTCAGAAATGTCATGAAAAGTATGGGAAGAATTTTCCCCATACTCTCCCAAGTGCAATCATAGCAACAACAACTTTTGCTATTGTATCATATGGGTGCCATGTTATCCAATTGGTTCTTATCTCCATACAAAGCTTCCCTTGAACAAAAACACATCAGAAATACATGGAAGCAAGATACGATAAAAATAGTTTTCCAAATGACAACCAGAGAGTGAATCATGGTCCCTCTCATGAAACCAGCGCAGTGCATCATTGGTCTGCATCAAAATAAGGAATAAAAAGTGCTTTTCTAGCCACTTGTTTGCTGCCACAGTCATCTCATAAGATGAAAAAATGAAGTTACAATATGGTGTCAATGGTGCACACCAAGAAACATGTGGCTTCCCCCACAGCTCATCAAAAGGATAGCCAAAGTCAATGCTACAAGTAGCTACAAGTATATCATCATACAATATTCAAGAAGAAGCAACTCTTCTTAATACATCATGCTGCTCAAATAAGGAGAAGAAGCACAATACAAAATGTGAAAGTATACCTCCTCCATCATGTACTTGAGGTCTTGAGCTGAAATGGCTCAACTGGAAACTCTCCCTTACTCCCAATGAGTAGGAAGGCGGCTGTGAAATCCTCTCCATCAACATCTGGGCTATGCATCTCTCCATATGCTGAAATATGTCATGCTGAATGCCCTCCCAAGTGAACTCCTCCATCAACTAGAAATATGCATCAAAGTGCACAGAAGAGAAGTCCTCATGTGCTACATGTAACAATTTCTCCTTGAGACTAGAAGCTCTAGTCAAGAAGACTCTGCCATGTAAATAGATGACCACATCATCCACCATGTATCTATCATCTCCATCTGGGTCATCAAGAATCACGCATGCACCAAGATCCTTGGAGTACTCTACCAAAAGCTGAGATAACCAATAAGGATCAATCCTTCTCAGTGACAACACTGGTGATCTAGCATGTGAAGCTCTACTGATGTTGTTTCCTTCTACTTAGACATCCCCCATGCCAAATTTCTCCTCCAAACTCTTCACCTCTCCAAAATCCAAGAGTGGTGAACCCTAAGACAAGATATCTCTCATCAACTGAAGATCAAGTGGCCTCCCAGGTGGAATGCCTCCATGTAGTGAGACATCAATTTCAAGAGTAGACTGCTCATGTGGTTGGGAAACCTTGCCCTTGCTTTCACAACTCAATACATTCTGCATCCTCTTTGTGCTATATTTTTGAAATAGATAAGGGTGTTTTCTTCTCATAAACTAATGTTTCTCTTCCTCCCTACCTCCTCCATCCAATTACAATGCTACACAATCATGCTGCTCATTGATTGTGCTTGGACCTCTATGTATGAGATCCTGGGGAACTTCTTATAAGGATACAAGAATCCCTCCTGTTGAAGCATGTGCTCCTCCCTCCTCTGCATGAGGCACTAGATGTGCTCTAGATGTGACAGTGTTGTTTCCCTCTTCTTCATCAATGTGTGTAGGAAACATCTCAACAATTGGATCCATTTGTGAAAAAATGATCCTCATGCCCTTTGGTTCAAGAATATGATCTGGAGTTTTTGCTTTCGGCAATGTGTAATGCAAGACATCAGCTCCTCCCATGGTTTTTTGAAATGGAGTTCCCTCCATCACATGCAAGGGTTTTGTTTTCTCAAGTTTTCCTTACTCATGTGTCTTAGGAATTTTTTCACCAAATATCTTCATCAATTTTTTTATGAATCTTTCATAAGAGAAAGTGTTGGCATTATTTAAGGAATAAGATTAAAAAATCCACCATGCATGAGCCTTACCTCTGAAATGCAACGCTGCAACTCTAATGGATTCATCTTCGGAAATGTGGTGCAGCTACATATAAGAATCCAACTCCTTCACCTAAGCTCCAGCTAAACATGTAGGTGATCCAGAAAAAGTAGATAGAAAAAATATATATGCATCCTGCTGCTTTCTCTTCTCCACCTAGATCTTGCAAAACTCCTGGAAATGAATATGATATCTAAACCTCACATTTTGAGATTCATACTCCTGCACGAAATCACTAAGAGTCCTCCTCTTAGGCATTTTTTCTCCTCCCATCCATCTCAAGATAGATATGGGCACTTGAATACGATGTGCATTATGGTGTGTAGTTGCATGCTCACTCTCACCATATGCAAATGTAGATTCAGCTCTAGATTCAACCTCCTTTGGAGATCCCATCTTCAATCTCATTTTATTCAGCTCTCCTTGAAAGCCCTACATAGATTTTGGAAGAATATTTGTGAGCTTGTCTTCCTTTTTCCTTTCACATACTGAAAATTTATGGCTTCTATCCATCTCTCCTTCCTCTGATAGCTAGATCTCACAGGCTGTGCCAGAGATCATACTCTGATACCACTGTAATATTCCAAAATCAAGACTGCTCATGAATCATGCAATGAAAAATTCATTTCCAGCAAAATATATAATAAAACAATGAAATAATCACTTGGATCCCATGGATACATCTATTTAGAATATAAATACAAGAGTATATCATAAAGAAATGGAACTAGGTGGGTTAAACAGACCTCCCACACTAGTGTAGCTGAAAATGACTAAAAACCAAAAACTACATTTTACCGGAGTTGCTGTATCAATGGAATGCGTAGTCTAAATAGGGATTTAACATAAAAACATGGAGAAAAATATATCTACTCATATATTAATTAATAATACTGAAGTACAGATATCTATTCTCCTCATACAAAATACAAGAGAACCCGGCAAGGGTTTCTTGTCAAATGCTCTGCATACAAATGTGATCTTCAGAAAATTACTAAATAATCATTGCAACACTGAAGCATAAGAGCATATAAGGCTGAATGATGACTGATCTGATGCAGATCCCTCAAGGGCTTCCTCCCATGAAAGTGTGAACCTCTCAATCACAAGGAAACTCCACAATGGAGCCACCAAACCATGCAATGAAAATTGCCTCCAAAATAAAACATTCCCTATCAGATCAACACTGGGAATGTATGGGAAATGTGTGGTATGATACCACAGGTCTGAAATAAGCTCTGGATCTCTCCAAACATATCTCTCAAGTGAAGGAAACCTTCCTCCAATGAGAAAATAGCTTAGAAGTGGGGATTCCAATCCCTTCCACTACTGCACCCAGCAACACTACACAATCTCCAAAAAATTTGTACTGATGAAGATGGCTAAAGCTTGGCCTAAAAGCCTGATGTGGAATGATGAATTTAAACTCTCCCAATGAGGCTCCTCAAAGGAAAGAGGTGGGATTCCCACCCACGAACATCCAGTGCTAAACAACATTGCAGCTTTGTTAAGCAGCAAAGCAACAATTCTTGGCACACAAGAATAATAATCTACAATATGAAGAATAAGGTTTTCATCCTCTTCCTTATATAATACATGAGTTTTCTTGCCCTTGGCCCCACTAAATTAGGTTACTTCTAACCCAAGTTACATCTCCCTCCAAAATTGCGTTATTCATCCTTGGATTCCTCCTCCACTAGAACTACGTTGTTGACTTAGTCACAGCAGCTTGAATTTAACCCTGTTCACACATGGAGGTGTCTTACTGAGCTAGAAAGAGTGTCCCCTTTCACATTTGGAGTATTTTGTTCCTCCTTAGGAGACTTATGGGCTTTTATTCCCATTTATTCACTGATTAGAGTTGCTGCTATCTCTAATGTTCCATTTAGCTTGGAGGCTAAAATTTTGGAACATTACACAACCTTCGAAACAACGAATCCCAGTAATCATCTAGATTGCACACAAAATAGATATAATTGCGAATTCAAATGAATCTTGTAATGCTTACATCTCATAAAAATTTCTCGTAAGTGATTTGTATGATCATCCCCATGTAATGAGTGAGTAGGTAAATCATCCAGATAAGGTTGTACAATATGTTTGATATCATGAAAAGCATAAGACATTGCCCTTTGAAAAGTTTCACCAGAATTCTTTAATCTGAAAGGTAATTTGCAATAAGAAAATGTTCCCTAGGGACATATAAATGTTGTTTTTGGTTGATCAGCAGGGAGTATGTTGATTTGATTATATCTGGAAAATCCATCCATAAATGAAAAAATTTCATTTCCAGCACAATCATCGATGATTTGGTCGATATAGGGGGTAGGATAATTGTATTTTGGACATGCTTTATTAATATTCCTATAATCGACACATACTCGTATAGTCCCTTGTTTCTTGGTAACGGGAACTATATTAGATAACCAATCTGTTAATGGAATTGGATAAATAAATCCTACTCATAGTAGCTTTTCAACTTTAGATTTAATAGCAACAGCTTTTCGTGGATGTATCAGACGTAATATTTGTATAATAGGCTTGGCATCTCTTCGTAGGACCAGAAAAATATGTCTCAGAATTCTTGAAATAAGGCTTTATATGTATTAATTTTTTCAATCATACAAGAAGCACCTATATGAATGTTTTCACTAATTCCAGGTTTAACTAATATGTCAATAGGAACTGTTGTAGAAATGTTTCCCAAATTAAACTCAGAATCCGAATTTGTAATCGATATGATATTCTGTGGTTCCTTGACATGATCAATTGTAAAAATAGACAAAAAATCATTTTCAAACCTATCAAGGTCAGGTAAAAATGAATATCTATGATGTAGATCATCCCAGGGTAATTCATCCATAGACAAAAATTCTTGAATAATTTCATCAGTATGAAACACTTGTAGAAAAGGATTGGAAATTGATGTCAAGGTTAAGCTTGATAGTGAAGAAAATTATTCGTTTATCACATTCATTGGATAAAAATTAGTTGAAAGTGTGTTAGAAAATGATCGTACTACTTCATATTCCATATCAAAAGGACTCAAAGGCATCTCACGATTGAAAGAATCCATTTCTGACTCTAAAGGCACTATCCAAGTGTCATCAAATTGAATAGTTCTTGATGAAATCATATTGATGTTGGCAATGGTATGCAGTACATTGGGTGGAGGCATAGAGAAAGTTCCCATCAAAGTGGAGTCCTTTACTAAACCTACCCCAACATCTTCATATGGGATAGTCAATTTTCCAACATGTTGGATACTGTTTGTAGAAGTTAGGTCGGATGAATAATATGACAACTGATCGATTTTCACAATCTTTCCTTTATGAGGAAACATGATTGACCGAAAGACAGATGAAACGACAACATTCATGGCATAAGACCAACTTCAACCCAAAATAAGGTTTTAATCCGGAGGGGCATCAACTACTTCCACATCTAGATTAACAGTTTTTCCTTCTAATTCTATAGGTAGATCCTGTAGTATTCCAAACGGATGGAATCCTCTTCCATCAAAAGCTTTAAGGATTGTTGGAGATTAGTTGAGTGTCATAGAATCAAGTTTTTTCCAACAATTTAATGACATTATGCACGTTGATGCCCCCTCATCAATTACAGTACGAAAAACTCGTCTGTTTTTTACTAATACCAGAATCTAAAAAGCCATCTAATGAGGCAGTCTCGGTGTAAAATTTTCTAAATCGAATACCACGAGATTAGAATACTGAGGATATATAGCTCCAATAGCTTATAAAAGTAATTTCCTATTTACTGGACATAATTATAGCACTTCTAAGGCTAACATTGCTGAAGGGGAAATCACCAAGTCTTCAACAATGTTGTAGTTTTGAGCAACTCTCACATGTGGATTGAAAGATGATTTTCGAGGTACACCTTTAGCAGGCAGTTTAATTAATAGATCAGGATTAGGTTTCTCGATATGAAGTGGATCATAAACCGAAGAAGATGTAGCTGGTGTTGAATTATAATTTTCTATCTCTTTACCAGTTCTAGTATTTTTACTTCCGTAATCTTGCGATCGCATCGCAACCATAACCTCAAACATCATTAAAATATCTGCTAATGAATGTGAAGAAGATCCTATCATTTTGCTATCTTGGGTAGGAAAAGTATTTTTGGCTTGAGGGGTCCTGACCCAGGTTCGGTGTGCAAGGTTGGCCAACAAACTCCTATACTATTGGCCCTTTCGGCAGTGACCTGCTTGCATAGGTCACAGTCTCACCCGAATTAGTATGGGTGCATGCTGGAACTAAGTTTCCGCACCCTGAGAAAGGAAGGGTAAGGCAAGCAGGGCTGCGTTCTATTCATATTATCTCTGTGCAAGGTCAAGTATATGTCCAATTGCATCCAAGTGCACTAGATCTATAATTAGAAGATTTTCATAACCTTAACACAACATTACATACCCAGAAAGAACAGATCTAGATTCACTTTAATACACAGAATTTCGCAGCATAATATAACCAAAGAAGAATAGATCCAATCATTCAATATACATACCTTCGCAGCGCAAAGATAGAGAAATGCATAGCATGTTAATTATCAACAATTCATTCAATAGTACTCACAAATTCAAATCCAATAATCTTGCATATTCATTCATTCATTACCCTTACAATTCCCTTCCCAACCTACACACACAACAGCAGGGTCTATAAACAGCTGGACTAGGATCTTTGCACACACAACCAGCAGGAGTCCTTTCCCCAAAAACCCCAACAAATCACTTACACAGCAGATCACCTCAATATCTCATCAAAACCTTACCTCTTACAATCTGAAATGGCTCCCTATTTATAACAATCTAGCTTTAACATTCCTATGGTTCGCAACCCATGGCTTTCGAACCCCTGGTTTACTCTTTAACCCCATTACAATGCTTTTTCGGGCTTTGACCCACCCCAAAACCCATTTGCTATACTAAATATAACAAAAATAACCAAAAATAGACCGGTTTCATAGCTTGTTAGGAGACCCCATTCCAACAGTACCCCAACATAATCTTGTGACTCGTCTTGAGTCACTCCACCGGTGTGTTGCCGACTTGTGTTCACAGAGTATCCAAAGAGTGTGTCAGTGGAGGGAGGACCGCCTGGCTTTGAGATGTAGCTTCCTGTGTGAGAGTCACCATCTTCTGAGAAGGTGGATCATCAGTAGCCGAGGTGACACTTGATAATGACTGATTAAGGCGCTTATTGGCATTATCAAGGTCATGTGTTAACTTGATGGCCGAAGCAGTCCAGGGCTTCAGGCATTCGGTGACAGCGTGTTGTTTTTGTCAAAACTTCGTAATCTCATACTGGAGGTCATTGCTGGTTTTTAATCATGCTAAACGTTGGGCAGGTGCCAAAGTAGACAACGTAGCACTAATTTCTTCTATAGCCTTCTCATGTTGGCGTAATTCCTGATTGATTTGTTGAAGAACGGGGTCGCGTTGGACCCGGGACCAAAGTTATATGGCGGATTCCATTAGGGCGGTACCTTGATCTATTTTCCCCTTGATCATCATAATGGCTTCTGTGATAAGTATAGTACGCTAGGCACGAGATTCTGGTGGGGTGCCAGGCTGTAGCCTGGACTGTAATTCCAAAACCTCCTGGTGGGAGGCTTTAAAAGCAGCCACTAATTTTTCCACTTTACTCCTAGGCATGTGTCAACCGTGATTTCCTGGGTGACTTCCAGCATAGTTGATGGATCATTGTTTCCAGCTCCTCCTATTGTGACTGGGCCTAGGCTATTGCCTGAGTTTTCTTGACAAGGGTGTACTGGGCCTCCACAAGCTATTGGGTGGTAGCTTGAGCGTGGTCACTGCTTTCTTGAGCAACACTTTGAAGGAGAGGCTCCAGGGCTTTGGGGGTAAACCAATCGAGGGCCAGCTAAACTTTGAGACCTTCTGGGAGCTGCGAGCCATCTAGAGCACTAGTAGGGATGTTCCAGAGTCTACCCATTGTCTCGACCGATGTCAAACTATTATTGACCGGTAGAGGTGGTGCTTGGCCTGCCTGCATCAGGTGTGGCTGCGAGTTGATTTTCAGGGCGCGGAGACCTTCCTGAAGAGAGGTAACCCCAGCCTTCCATTGAGTCATGATAAGCACCCACTTATCTTCTATCGCCAGCGTGACTGCATCTGCGATTTGTTCCAAATCTCCCCCTATTAATGTGACCGTTGCGTCATATTGCTTGCGATGGGCCTGTTTCTTCATTCTTTTCGAGGGACCTGATGTCGATGGTCCTGCGTGCTTATCATGAGTGGTGGTGGTTGCTGGTTTTGGGACTATGTCAGACTACTGTAGTGGTTTACCTTTGGATCCAGCTATAACTACTGCTAGGGTACCAAAGAGGCCTTTTTCCCACTCGGGGGGCCATGGAGCAATTAGTAGATCAATTTCCTCATCTGAAAACATATATGCTAGTTCTGTCCAGGCCTGACTGACAAGACTGCTCATCCGGACTTGATGCATAGTGATTTGAAATGCTGCGATATGTTTGTATTTGTCATATATTTTAGGGGATAATCACGGTTGAGAGTTTATGGTAGTGGAGACATTACTCTAGAAGAGGACCCAAAATATCTTACTATCCTCGATGCGTTTTTAATCCTTAGAATCCCATAGGTCGGCATACCGAGTGACTTCGCACATCCCAAGAGTGAGCTCAGGGACTACTGACTCTTATGGTTTGTCCCAGGTGACCAGTGCAATGAGAAATAACAGCCAGGAATAGAGGAAAGGGATCCCATGCTCTTGAGACTCATGGACATTAGCGAGAAATTCTTCACATAAGTATCAAGCCCAATTAAAAAATTCACCTTTTGCACATTGTCCAGCAAGCTAGATGACATAAGCGAGAATAGTCACTACGTGGCACCTTCGCATGAGTTTGTAGGCTAGCAGGCGAGTGCCCAATTATGTAGCAAGATCGTTGATGGTTTGGATTACAAACCCCCGTTGGTTGCACTGGTCTGCATAGGTCTTCCGAACATATGACGCGGTAGAAGCTTCATACTTCTTTCCAATTTCTGTGAGCGGGTGCAGCCCCTACTTCGGAAGGCCCGTAATTTTGTGGATCAACTCAACATCAATAGGGATTTTGTCATGAATCCATAAGCTGTAATTGTTAATGAGGGCCAGTAGCTATCGTGCCAGCTGATCTGTGATGGTGTAGCGGCCAAAGTAGGGAATTCGGAGCAAATTCAACAGTCCAGATCCTGCCAAGCTGCAGACACAGCGTTGCGGGACCACTGTGGTTCCACCATCTCCATGGAGCATCTCGAAATATAACCCAAGGCTTAATTCGGGGAAGGCGTCTTGGTTCACCAGATTATGGTCATCAAACTTGACTTCATGGAGACATCCACAGGGATCACCGATGATAAGGACTTCACCGGGGGTTAGAGGAGTCTGGAGGTAAGTGATCATGCCATCCAAATTTTTTGGTATCTGCGTAGATGGTCTTCACGGGTGGACAAAGTGGGGTAACCAATTAATTTGTTTAACCGGAAGCACCTCCTCCTAGGCATCAGCAGCTGGAGGCTTGGGACGTCTTGGGGAATTTCGGGGCCATTTTGCTGCCTGAGGTTCAGTCTTTGAACTTCGAATGTTTTCCTTGCCTTTTCTTATGGTTTGTCGAGGGGGGACTTCTTCTAGCTCCAACTCATCTTCCAGAATCTCTTCCACCTCCTATTCCGTTGGAGAGGAGGGTTCAGTAGCAGTAGTTAGCATCCTTGGATGGAAGATGAATTCAAGCTCTGGTTGATTACTTTCTAATGGAGAGATTGCCTAGTCATGAGAGGGTTGCTGTGCTTACAAAAAAATTCTTTGCTAGGTAGTTTCCACGAGATGCTTAAAGTAGGCTGCTTAGCTTTGTGTGGCCAACCGCATTTTAAGGAATGGCTGTTGGATACTAGGGGGGGCTATTTTTCATAGGGAAGGTTTCCACATGAATGATAAAATCCCCCCGTAATTTGATCGGCCAGTTGCTCAGGATCTGCTCTAACCAACGGTAACTTAAGCTTTTTACCTGAGGTTATACCTTCAACGGCTAGCTGTCTTATCCCCCAGAACTTAGGTGTATTAGTTACATTAGGGTTGCTACTTGGTGATAGTTTTTTGCCTTCCCCCAACACAGGCGTGCTCCCCAAGGAGCTTTTGGTCCAAGGCCATAAGAGTTGTCGTACCTATCTTATTAAGGCTTTAAGGGGGATTGACGCTGGAGCGAAAGGTATGTCCCTTAGTCATGCCACCACTATAAAGGTGGTCTGGCACATAATATAATTACATGTGGAAGTTGTACGTGACGTCAGGAACTCAGATCTTGCATGTGGGTGATTCGAACCTTTCCTTATGATAGGTATGCTGTAGTTATTCAAGCCTAGCTCTTCCCCCATCATTCCCTTAGCGGTTTTAACGATGGGTTCCTTTATGATACAAAGACATCACAGTGTGGAGGCTTCCCCTAACTAGTTTTGCTACATTTCTAGCTCCTGACTGGGATTCTCAGTATATTTTTTGTAATCTTGAACTGCCAGCTTGTAGATGTATTCCTCCTTTGTTGGTGTAGGCTCCACATATCTCTTATTTGGTGTCCCCTTGATACTTATGATTAATGCTTCTAGTAAGGTTTAAATAGTCCGTAGCACCTGAGGATTGCGCAGCAGCCTTACGCATACTTGTAAGAAAATTTTAATGTTCTCCCTTGGTTCCATATCTTCTCGGTGCATGGCCAGCGAGCATTTAGCCTCAAAGAGGTCCCTTCATGCCTTTATAAATGTTTCCTTGATTTTACCCAAGTATAATCCTTCTTTTTTGTCAACTGCCTTACGGATTAGTGAGTCATCTTCATCTGTTTCCTTAGTTCCCCCAGTCGCTAGTCCACTACGTGTTATTATATTAACTTTTGCCTCTTGACCTTGGACCCTGCACTTCTTCTGTGCAGACGAAAATTGATTCTCCTGTATCCTGGTTTTTAGGGCTGGGCAGTCTTCCAGTGTATGGTTCCACTATCTACAATACCTGCAGGACTGTCGCAGGTAGTCTCTTGAAAAATGTCCTACATTCCCACAGTTATAACAGATTAGATGGCCTTTACTCCGACCCACGCTTCCACTTTGGATTTTAACCTTCTCGTCATGGGGGGATTCATTCTTGCCTGAGGGGGTTCTTGGTGACGTAGGGTCGTCTTTCCTGTTCGATCCTTGGGCGCAACTCTGCTTTTCATGGCCAACTGATTGGCAACGTCGGTACTAGCATTGTTCTGGTGTGAACATGGGGGTGCCTTGCGATCTAGTTGAGCGGCTTTCCTCACGCCAGTGCAGAGGCCCTTTTGAGTCCCAATGTTTTGGGATATATGCTCCTGGTGCTGCTGTGTGACCTTGTTCTGTACCAGCCCCTCTTATGTTTCCTTGCTGCAGATCCTAGATTTCCCGATGCATTGCTTCTACTTGTTTCTGGATCTGTTGTACCACTATCATAGCGTTTTCAAGAGGTGTAGCTTCCAATCTCATAGCGGCCTCCAAGGCTTTGTCTTGAAAACTAAAATTTTGGTGATTCATGGGTATACACAAGTGAGGGAGTAGCATGGAAAAAAACCACTCCGTATGCTGTCTATCATCATACTCAAACCCCCCTTCCCTAATTTCCTTCTTTAACCATTGATCCACCTCCCATACTGATTCTGACGTATTTTGTTTGAAGTCTTTTACGTCTGTTACTAGTTGGGAATGGGATTTTGGTTTTCGAAACTGTTTCTCTAGAGCGCCCTTAATATCTTTAATGGAAGCGACTTCATGCTAGGAAATGTATCGCATATACTAGTCCATCGCTCTGTCTTGGAACACTAATGACAACTACGCCTTTTTTATCGTGTCACTTGCTACGTTCTGCGTAGTCCAAACAGAGTCCGCGACAAACCAAAATTGGTCCATGTCCTCATCTCCTACCCCCTTGAAGGTAGTAAATTCTAAGCACACTGTCATGGTTCCTTAGGAGTTCCTTTCTAGTCTACCTATACCCAACTTTTTTCTCAGCTCCCTTTGGGTTCCAACAATGGAACCATTTATTGGCTTGAGGGGTCCTGACCCAGGTTTGGTGTGCAAGGTTTGCCAACAAACCCCTATACTACTGGCCCTTTCGCCAGTAACCTACTTGTGCAGGTCACAGTCTCACCCAGAGTAGTATGGGTGGGTGCTAGAACCAAGTTTCCGCACCCTGAGAAAGGAAGGGTAAGGCAAGTAGGGATGCATTTTGTTCAAATTATCTTTACGTAGGGTCAAGTATATTTCCAATTTCATCCACATGAACTAGATCTATGATTAGAAGCTTTTCATAACCTTAACACAACATTACATACCCAGACAAAACAGATCTAGATTCACTTTAATACACAGACTTTCGCAGCATAATATAACCAAAGCAGAATAGATCCAATCATTAAATATACATACCTTTGTAGCGCAAAGACAAAGAAACACATAGCACAGTAATTATCATCAATTCATTCAATAGTACTCACAGATTCAGATCCAATAATCTTGCATATTCATTCATTCATTACCCTTACAATTCCCTTCCCAGCCTGTGCACACAATAGCAGGGTCTGCACACAGCTAGACTAGGATCTCTGCGCATATAGCCAGTAGGAGTCTGTTCCCAAAAAACCCCAATAGATCGCTTACACAATATATCACCTCAATATCTCATCAAAACCTTACCTCTTACAATCCGAAATGCCTCCCTATTTATAACAATCTAGCTTTAACATTCCTATGGTCCACAACCCATGGTTTTCGGACCCCTAGTTTACCCTTTAACCCCATTACAATGCTTTTCGGGGCTTTGACCCACCCCAAAACCCCTGCGCTATACTAAATATAGCAAAAATAACCAAAAATAGACTGGTTTCGTAGCTTGTTAGGAGACCCCGTTCCAACAATTATCCTTCAAGATAGCAGGTGTGGGTGAACCTTTGATGAATTTAGAGACCTCAGACTGATGTGGGCACTCTTTGGCAAAGTGATCCTCGTCACAGATAAGACAAGGATAATGAGGTTTTCTTTTTTCATCAGATGGTTCATTCTTTTCTGTTTTCTCTTTGGGAGACGAAGTCTGGTTTTTTTTATTCTTTCCTTTCTTCTTATTACTAGTTTTAGATTTAGTTGTAGATGAATCTACAACGTGAATGTTGACAGAAGTTTCAAGGGAAGAATCTCCTTTTAGTGAATCTGGTAAAGTTATAATAGGAGAAATAGTTTTTGAAGACTTCTTCTTACTCTTATTCACACTAACTAAATCAATTACACCGTCTGCAGCATGAGACCCTAAAGGAGTTGCAGTTATTTGACTAGGACGTGGTAAATCAAGAATGTTTTCATATAATGTACCAGACTGTGTATATACAAGGTCTAAGTAATGAGCTTGAGCAGTGACCTATTCTTTCATAACAACCCCTCCCTTAGCCACATTTTCAGTGATCTTTGGAAGCAATGATTTGATGAACCATTCTGCCAAGATCTGATCTGCAATAAACACTTTCACTAAATGTCTTCAATGTCTCCATTCATGTATGTGATCTGATATATACGTAGATGTAGATTTTTTTAATGAAGTAAATAGTTTCGTGCCATTGTCGTATCTGACTAGAAACTAAAAGTGGGTTAAGAAAGCTATTACCAATGCGTTGAAATTGTTGAATGAGCCATGTGGTATTTCAATATACCATTTTGCAGCTAAACCTATTAGTTTTCTCTAAAAAAATCGTAATCGAATGGAATCATCAATCAAAGAGTTGGATGCACACCAGAGGTGGCAATTCATGACATGGTTTGAAGGGTCCTCTCCTGATTTCCCTTCGAACTTAGGAATATAACTGGACAAATTATTTGGAATTGACGGCCAATATGGAAGATAATATATTGGATCATTCGTTAGGCACGGAAAATCAAGTAAATCTAAAGTTTCTATGAATGGAAACCGACAGTTAGGGTCCTTCTTAGCAAATTTATAATCTTGTGGAACTATACCAGTACCATGAGGAGGATATCCAGGATATCCTAGAATAGCCTATGCATTTGGGATGGGAATGCCTCCCAGACAACCAAGATTAGCAGGACCATATTGGGGTTGAGCTGGTATCTGATACGTGTACCTAGGGTATGGTTAATGATGGTATACTGGATTTTGTGCTACAATTCCATATTGATATTTCCCTTTATACAATTTATAAACAAACTTAGGTTGGCTTGTTACAATTTAACTTGTACCAGGTTGTCCCGTAGGCATCTGGACAATAGTTTGAACTGTAGGTCCAGGTTGTTGTGAAGTGACTAGAGGGATTTGTTGTGATACTTGAGGTGCTGTAGAAATAGGAGCTGTAGAAATTATAGGGATAGGTGTGGTAGCTTGAACATAAGTTGGTGCAACAGTTTGAGGTGGAGTCCTAGGTGTACTCGGACCAGGCTGCTGAATAGTACTAGGTGCAGATACCTGTGGTATAACTTGAAGCATCGGTTGGATAGGTTACTGGATTTGACTATAACCAATTGGCTGACTAGGTTGATTATAACGTACTTGCACATTAGATTGCAAATTATGTTTAATGTGTGATGAATCCCACACCTTGTTTACTCCAGGATATGGAGGTCCCATTGAAGGTTGTGTTGCATAAGATGGACCATAACTAGGTTGATAATTTGGAATGTATGTTTTATAGTTGGCTAGATAATTCCCACTAAAAGATTGACCTCCCTGAAACAATTGTTGTTCTGGGTAGAAATGTGGCCCTAAAGGAGGCTTTTGTCCTTGGAATGACAGTTGCCTTGGCATAGGGTACTATCCTTGAAGAGGTTGCGGACCCTGAATTGAGTACTGCCCTTGAGGTTGATATTGTCCTTGAGGTATGTACTAGCCTTGAGGTATGTACTATCCTTGAGGTTGATATTGTCTTTGAGGTATGTATTATCCTTGAGGTTTCCCCCCAAGCAGTAAATTACCACCTTGAGGTTTCCCCCCATGTGGTTAGTTACTACTTTGAGGGTTAGGGTAGGAATATGTCCAGACATCATGTAAACGTGTTCCGCACTCAAATTTTTGGTATGTGATTCATTTGGACCAGATGATGATACAAGTTTGTCGGGATAAGGAGCTACTCCTGAGAAAATACCAGAAAGTGACTAGTATCCCACAAGACCAGATGGACCACCATAAAATTATGATTTTAGTGATGCAGAAAACATGGATGACTCACCAGACATGTTTAATGAAGGTCTGTAATTACCTCTTGCTATGGTGTAAAAAGGAATTCAGGGTGGAAAATAGTTTAGACCAGAATTGTGTAGAAAGTATGTCAACTGAGAATACCAAGGATCTTATTTTAAAGGGCTATAGTAAATCGATTCACATGGCCGAAGATCTAAATATTCCTGATGTGATGGAAGAACAACTTCTTCTTCTATGTCAGTAACTTCTTCAATGCTAATGAGACCATGAGGAAGGTTCTCAGTGATGTGATACCTCACTTTGGGTGAATCAAGACGACCAGGGGTTAGAGTGATGAAATTTGAAGCAGGCTTAAACATAGCAGTTTCAATTTCTGGTTCAGAAATTTTAAGCTCAGTAGATGATAATTCACTAGTTGTGGAATCAAGTTCAACTAGTTCAGAAATGTCAATTTTTCTTTGAGAAATATTTGATGTCTGAGGTTGATCTACTTCGTAATCAATATGAATAATTACTAATGTTTCCTCATGTTCAGTTGATCCAGTCCCTTATGTTTTTCCTTTCTCAGATTTAAGCTTTTCTAACTAGCTTGGGGTTTACTCAGGGGTTTTCCCCTGCATTCTACGTGATTGTCTAGGTAATTCAACCACGATTAAAAGTTTTAACACACAAAATCAAAGAAAATTTCAAAAAAATATCCTAGAGCCTCTAAGGAAACATTCAAATTGATCACACGCCTACAAAATCTAAGAGAGAAATCCACACACAAACAGTAGATTCCCACACTAAAAACACTAGTTGGTGATGAAATCCAACGTCGTATAATTTTAATGTAGAAATGGCAGTTGGAAGAGTTACCCCGACAACCTACTTAATGAAACAGTCTGGTGCAAGTCTATCCACTTATGCCATCTAGAAGTGAAAAATACCCTCCGGAAAGTCCAAGTGAGTCTAGTCGACGCCTGCTCCAAGTAGATTGGGACCTTCCCTCCATCATCACCTTGGGAAATAATCCTAAAGTTTATAGCCACTAAGGTCACCAACGGGAACAAATTTACCTGGGGGAACAGTCTACGATCCGATATACATGCAAGGGCAGAGTAACTAGCTCAATCCCCTTGAAGGCTCCTTGACATAATCCAAGGTTTACCAACAAGTGACCCCGGGCTCCATGACAATGGTCTATCCGAGGTTTACCATTTTTAATACGTGCACATCTGCTATCTTTCCCAATGATATAGGTACGATTACCTACCTAGTTCAGACATGATCTTGTGCTTGACTCTCTTAAGAAGAGCTTCCCAGAGCACAAATGCTAAAATTGGATTTTTCCTACCGCAAGATTACGACTTGTTTTTTTGAGCTGTCTTGGAGTGTTAATTACAACCTGTTCCAAGACACTAGCCTAAGCTATGTTGGTGGAAAAAAGCCCTAGAAAATAAAAAATATCTATATTGATTTTATTAAAGCGTTGTTTTTAATTTGGCTGTTTCTTAAGACAGAAGGTATGGAAGTGAAACTTCAATGATGTTTTATGAGCCAGATCAAAAATATGCTAAATGCATCTAAATGAAAAGTGAAATTATTTTATTTTTAATGGATCTTATTTAAGGGAAATATTGAGAGATTTAACAATTTTCTAAAGCATAAATTCTTTCATTCCTAGACAAAATCTTTGAAAAGAAGACGATTTATTTGAGAACTCAATTTCATAAAATGATCAATTACTCATTCAAAATGAAATCCTTTATCAATTAGATCAGAAACTACAAAGCATTAAACAAACCATTTCCAAAAATAAAACCATATCTAAAACTCCTAAAAACATAAAATTCAAAACCAAAAGAAGAAACTCTAATTTTGAACTCTATCTAGAAAGTTTGAGGAAGTTTTCTCTTAGTAAGAATTTCTACTTATCTTAGCAGAAATGAAAACATCCAACAAATTTTGTTTGGTGTGAAAATAAGGCCTTAACAAGATAAAAGCTCTTCTAAATTCGCAAATGAAAATGAAAATCAATTTTCATAAAAGTAAGGTTTGCAACAAGTTCAATGGCTCAGAAAGAAAACAACATCATACCAGTAAGCTAAGGTATATGAAGGTTTCTGATATGGAGCAGCAAGAAAGTAAGTCAAAGACTCACTCATAAAATGAAAATCATATGAAAAATCACAAAAAACACAAAAGTTGTTGAAAGAAATTCACACATAAGACTTTGATAGTCAAGACAAGTTCGGGAAAACAGGGAGAATCTGGTAATCTGGCTCCTAAAAAGAGAATTCTTAATTTTTCAAAAAATTTCCACAAGTCCATAGGTTCTAATGGAGAAAAGAGCAGTACTGCACTATTCTGAACTAAAAACTGTCGATGCTACCGTACTATTTTTAAATAAAAACTGCGGAGGCCAGGAAAAGTACAGAAAAAATAAAAATTTAGATTTTATTTTCAGGGATTCTGATAAGTTATCTACCCAACCCAGTTTTAGACTAATCAAAATGAGAAAACTCTTAAAATTCAAACTGAAAAATAAAAAGGAAAACTAAGTTCTATCCCCAGCGGAATCACCATTTTGTTATGCGAATAAATCCCTCTTGCAGACAAAAGCGATCTCCCTAGTATCCTACGGATAGAATAAAATAAACATCCATTAGCAAATCATTTTCTCTAGATCATTTTCAATTTAGAATTATTATATACAAATAAAGAGGACATGCCCCTACCTTTAAATATAATGTTTGGTGCAGCAGTTTATCTAGTTTCTCCAAAGAGGCTTCTTCAGTAAGTAAAACCTCCAATCAAATACAGAAAAAAGAATTAAAAGCACCTACAACATATAATAATTGAGAACATCTAGTCTAAATTAGTGATCAAGGAATCTAAGTATTGAATTATTCAGATAGAAAAAACAACAAATCAATGAGAAAAGGAGATCCAAATGTATTATCTTGAATGAAAAGAGTAACTTTACAACCTGATGCCTTGATGTCGTACAAGTTCCTCCGGGGGTCCTGAATAATCATTCCTCCTTCAGATTGACAAGCCTTCCTCTCTCTAAACAAGCATGAAGTTATGGACATGAGTGTGTGATCATTCTCATACCAATAATTACTAGTGTAGAGAGTATGCTCTCTTGGGAATTTCTTTAGCAATTACCTTATACAAGCTAGATACAATCTATAAGGTACCCTTGAGACTGAAACATGATCTCAATTTATAGGGAAATGGAGGTAGTTTAAGTTCCATGAAGAGGGGGATGGATTCCTCTCATGAAGGAATTTGAGCTCCATATACCAGGGAATAAACTCCATGAGTGAAGGGATAGAGCTCGATGAGTGGAGGGATAAAGCTCAAACTGATCGCGCCTCTAGAAGCTTCCAGTTGGGAGAATATTCATCCAGCTGGGCTTCTAGAACTTAATTTTTCCTTTAATAAACTATTTACAGGGTTTCACAAGTTTTATAAGCATAACGTGTGGGATGTGTCGCAGGCTATAGAACAAATATCTGTAGATCCGCAAGAAAGAGCTAGGAAAAGTGCAGAGTTAGACTTTTAAGGGTTTTAATGATATTTTCTCCAATTCCAAGACTTGGTTTAGGAACATTAGGGTTTTTGACCTCTAAGGGAGCATAATATAGCTAGTGATGAACCTATATAGACATTTAAATTTCATGGTGAAAAAATAACGTGTAACAAGAGCCTGTTGACGAGAAGACTATTATACAAAATATTCTTAGAATGTTAGCAGGGAGATTCAACCCAAAGGTATCGGTCTTAGAATATAGTGCAAATCTGTAAAAGCTCAGAAAAGAGGAATTACATGGAGTTCCCATAGCATATGAAATGAGACTTGATGAACAAGATGGTAGTTCACATCTAGAAATTGTGTTCGCTGCATCTAAGAAAACCAATAAGGAGAAACAAACTTCAAAGGCGCAGACCTACAGCTGCAAGTGTGAAGAAAAATAATATGATGAAGAAGGTCTTTCATATGGAGAATATGCTTACTTTACAAGAAAAATAAAAATTGGTAAGGGAAAATTAAAGGGTAAACTTCCATTGATATGTTTCGGCTGTGGTGAGGTTGGGCATTTTGCAGCAAAATTTTCGAACAGAAGTGATGGAAACTCAAAAGAAAAGAAAGGCTTTAAGAAATTCAAAAAGAAAAGAAAAAATAAAGGATTTAAAAGGAAATTTCTCTCTAAATAAGATAGCTCATCATTCGATGAAGACAATGACAGCAACGAAGAAGCCAATGAGAGAGTATTGTTTATGGCCAAGCACATTAAACAAGAGGTATCAAACAACGAAGAATAAGGGATAACCATAGATGAATTTTCTAAGGAGGAAACCAAGCTTATAAAAGAGCTCAAGGCTGATAATATCCATTCCAATACTCTTGAAGAACAATTTCAAGGTCTCAAAATTGAATTTGAAGAACACAAATGTATTGAAGAGTCACTTCAAAAGAAGTTTGAAGAAAGCAACCAAGAAAGTGAAGCATTAGAAGCCGAAGTAGTCTCACTGCATAAGGAAGTGAAGAAGGGAAAAATTGTCCAAAACTATGCCAACAACTCAAGGGCATTGGAAGAACTCATCAACAATCAAGGATCTTACAATGACAAAACTTGCTTCGGTTACAAAGAATAAGAGGTGTGATCTTCTACAACAAAATACAATGAACCTATGAGATTTGACATGCATGTAGAATTCATTAGACAATATTCACAAGAACATCCTTGGAAGACGATTCCTCGACGAAGATTTCTATCCACGTACCAACATATTTTTCACATCTATTATTATTCATGTGGAAAATTTGTTCATAAAGTTGTATAATGTCGCACGTACCCTAGGAACCAATACAATTCCAGGAGATCGATCAAGTATGAACCTCCGAGGGCTCAACAAAAAATTAATAGATTTGAAAATTTAAGAAATAATATTGAATGTTACAAATGCCAAAAATTTGGACACATAGCCAGAGACTGCAGACATGAAAATCCTCTAGAAGAATATTCGAAGCCACAAAATGAACGAACATGGAAGAAGAAGAAGACTAATAATTGTGCTCTCGCTTTCAAGGCTCAAAACAAAAAATATGTGTGGTATGTTGATAGCGGTTTCTCAACGCATATGACTGGAGATAGAAAGAAATTTGTATCTATGAAAGAGAAGAATGATGGAACTGTGTCCTTTGGAAATGATGGATCTTCAAATGTTATAGGATCAAGTACCATCACTCTCAGAAGAAAATAAGCTCTAGCCAAGAATTTTCTATTAGTTGAAAACATGAATCACAATCTACTCAGTGTTGGACAAATGTGTGATCAAGGACACAAAATACTATTCAAATCCACAAAATGTGAAATTAGGAAAGGCAAGTATGGTGAAATTGTGGCTATAACAAGTCGAGCTCCAAACGACATATATGTTTTGGATGAAGAAACTAAAGCACGTCTAATAGCTAAAGAGGATGATATAATATTTGGTAGTAATGATGATCAACTAAGTAAGAACTTTTCTACAAAGATGAAAAGTGAGTTCAAGATGCCTTTACTTGGTGAGCTGACATACTTCTTAGGGCTTCAAATATCTCAACAAGAGAAAGGAAGTTAGTGTTTTTGTAGGCTCCTAAACTTCATCTCAAAGAAGTGACCTTGGGAAAATTGTCATAACTCTCTCTATGAGTATCAGATTGGAATTCGGTAGAGAGTGGCAGATATTGCACGGACTATGGTTTTCGTTGTATCAATTTCAGAGCCAAATGAAGAAACAATGACATGTGGCACGTCATACAAGTTCACTCTATTGAACTAGTCCATAATTAGGTCAGTCTGAGAGATTGGGCATAACTCTCCCTTGAAGAATCCAAATTGGATCAGACCTATGGCATTGGAAAGAAGACTCATAGGAATACTACGAAACTGAAAATCACATATTGGGGATCTGAAATAACTGAGATACACCATATTCAATATCGAGCTTCTAGAAGGCGAGAAAAATTTAGATCATGTGTTGTCAAGGGCTGTAAAGGACCAGAATTTCTAGGGTAGAAAAGAAAAACAAGGTGCAGCTAAGGGTAGCATGATAAGATCAGCCATCAAGGTGCATAAAAACAGCAAGAAGTTCATCACATGAAGACTTCAAGTGGGTAGAACTGCATACAGTCACTATAAAGGTATCATTGTACTAATTCATTGTAAATGCATCATTGTAAAAATTGTACTAGTGTCTATTTACCAAGAGTTGAAGAGGCAGTGTCGGGAGGTCTAGGATCATCATTAGGTGGTTGTGTCATAGTTGGTGTTATGTTCTGGTGTGTCTCCTTCTTTTACATCATTCTATATCATTTTAAAGTGGACCATTTTCCCTAGTACGTGAGTCCATTCTTCTTTTGTGTCTTCTATAGGGTGGTAGGATGGTGCTAGGATAGTGCATGAAGTCACCAATAGGTTCAAGCCTGTGAAAAATTCAGGGTGGTAGGGTGGAGCTAGGGTGACTTGTAGCTCATTAGGTGTTTGGGAATTCATTTAGTTTACTACTGAAGAATCTCGGGCGTTGGGGCGTCCATCCAGTGGGAGCTGGAGAAGAATGCTTTTCTAGATTCTAGGAACTTGGAGCTTTATTTTCAATTGGAATTGAATATTAAAGAATTATTAGAAAAGCATTCAGGTGGTTTTTTTCCCAGAGAGGGTTTCCACCTTAAAAATTTTGTGCATTTGTGTTCCTTTTGTTTCCTGCTATCATTGTACAAACATTGATAATAATTGAAGATTAACTAATGATATAATTTAAAGGAATACTGATTCACCCCCCCTCTCAATATTTCCAACACATCTGATGTGTATATAGCATTGTCACCTCCAAGTTTGTATGAACCTCGGGTTGATAAAATAAAGTAGAGTAGCATCTAGGAGTTGCATCACTCTTGGTGTACTACCAAGGCTTGCCAGAATTTTTAGACCAACGTAATATATTTCATTTAAACAATTTTTCATATGCTATAGTAGATTTACTATTCAATTCTATACATATTCTATTGCATTTTAGATAAATTCCAATAGAATTATGAGAAGTAATGATACTAAATTTCAGAAATTATTTAGAGAAACATGACGCGAAGGCAGTTTTGTCTTACCAACATGAATTGAACATAGATGCATTGATAGAAATTGAGGGTGTAAATTGTTGGACCATAAAAAGGTATCTTTTGAACACCTAATTAGCATACATTAATCATCAATCCAGGAGTGTCTTTTTATCTCAAGAGTGTACTCTGTCTGAGGCTGCAATTATCTAAGAGAAATGCTTGTGAGGATGTAGCATAGAATATCAAATACAAAAGTAATAAATGCTTGGAAAGGAAACCTAATTACAATGACAGGAATGTAAAAGCTAAACTACAGCAATCTTGCTAAACATCGATCAGGGATGAAGTAGTAGTAACTCTTTCCCTTAGAAATCGATGTAAGATGACCAAATCTGGGGACTTGGAGCGAATATCTCTATCCTCTACAGTTTGGAGATCTTAAAGAAAGTGAAACAACTGAAAGGAATGAAATCTAGAAAAGGAACAACATCATAAAAGAAACAGCAGTTACAAGTATAATGCAGTCCAAATAAATAAATATTCACACTCAAGCATGTCAACAGTTTAATTGTAATCTAAAAACAAACCAAAGATAGATGGAATAACAACTCACAGTAATTACGAAACAGCAAATCCAAACAAGACAAATTAATCAATAAATGGAATTACAGTAAAGAATGAAAACAGCAATGGCTCTGCACTTGCTTTAACAATCAACGAAACAACTCTGTAATGAAAATAAATACTAAACACACTTCACGCGTTAACAAACCAAGATTAATGATACAACAACATAGTAATCCACCAGAGCCGGGCCCTTAGCGCCAGTGAAATACCGCTGGGCTTAACTCAGAATTCTAAAGAATAGGTGAAACCTGTGTTTTTATATTAATCCACAAGACATTACAGATAACGTTCTCTCACAACAGAGAGTCGATAGTCATTCGATTGCAAAGAAAATATAAAATTCTTTTATTGAAAACATCTTTTACAAAAATAACCACACCATCCCCGGTCACTAAAGATCATTGCCTTTATATTTGATCCTTGGACAGAAAAATCAAGAAATATGATAATTTTTCACAGCGATCCTTCAGGATCTTCCGATCCTAAGGGATTTGCTCCTCTCTTGTTTTAAGGCCGAGCTGTCCCCTGCCCCTTTCGGGCGATTCATTCAGATCTTCTTGGCTTCAGCTAGATATGGTTCATCACGAATGGAGTAGGAGTCAGATTGTTTTCAGCCACGCCTTTGATACATCTGCTCACCTCTTTGTATTCCTATTTTGCCAATAAAAACAACCTTTAGTCATATTTTAGGCTAAACATAAATCTTTCCAATTTAATTGCAATTCTTATGGTAAATTACCTTTCCAAGGCAAACATAAGTCTATCTATGGTAAAAGAATGAACAAATACATAGGAATTTCATACCTCTTTCACTGCCCAACATACCCCCCGACTTAACCTTTTCCATGCCCTCATGAAAACTATAGTTCACATGGAGAGCAGTCAAAGAGTAAGCTGGAGAAGGTTTATCATTGAAAGGCCTAAAACCATGGTGTGAAGCTAAATCTTCAAGAATATGTTTTGTCTGCCCCTTGGGAAGCTCATAAATAGCTTTGTAGTCCAAGGCAGGGTACCAAGTAATGGGGCTGTGGAACCTACACCCTAACCAGAATGGTCCTTCTTTTAAAACAAGATGGCTATAGGCAATGAAATGGTCTACAGCTAGCCCAAAATTTATATAATTAAGTGGCTCCCTATTTTGTATGTTTTGATTCGAGGTTCTCCACCGGACCTTGGCTGCTACATAAGCTTGGTCCCTAATAGATGAAAAATAGTCTGTTCCTTTCAGAATGATTGACTTATGAATAGGCCCCAGAGTTTGGGTAACGCCTTCCCTTATCATTAGACTTTTTTGTCTAGCCCACAATTGAAGTGGGTCCTGAGGTTCAATTTTGACCCATAGATCCAATTCATTTTCCTGCCTTTGAAAGGCATTATAGGCTTTAAGCCACTTTAATTGATTTACGGCAAAAGAAATGAATGCCTGAAACTGTACATCTCCAATGAAGGGGCTAGGGTTTGATTCAAAGTCATTTTCAAGTATTAGATTATGCAGATAAAATTCACATAACAGGCGCTATACTTTGTCCCCATAAAGCTTGCAGCATGATATCAGGTCGTTTATAGTTCTTAGCTCTATTGATTTGCCAGCCCTAACTTCCTTGATTTTTAATTGCAAATATCTTTCTAACAGAAATAAAGCATAGTTTTTGGCAGGGCACCTACAAGCTAAGACATCAGTATATAAGGAGAAGAGAGTGTACATTTGATTTCGTGTTAGTTTTAATTGGTTGCTTACCTTATCAACTTTTATCTCTGCCTCTCGACGTTTTTCATGAGCTTCAGCTTCTGCCTCATGAATAATTTTCATTTGTTGCTGCAATTCTTAATATTTCTTCCTTGGGACAGTATCTTCTTCCAATTTCTGTCTTTCGATTCGGGCCTGTGTCAATTCTTCTTGTAGTCTAACTAATGTTGGATCACTGAAGGTGCGCTGACTGCTAGATTGGGTATTTTCGTTTAGAGTAGGTTCCTCTGGAACAACTGGTGTTGGAACAGCCGTTTGCTGCTCCACATCCTCATATTTAGGTTCAGGCATGGTTTCTTCTTCTACTTGAGGGTTCCTATTAGTGGTTACCCTTCTCCTTTTTGATCTTCTCTTAACAGCAATGTTTCTTCTTTTAGGGGCTCGGTTAGGTGTCTGTTTCATTCTTAGAACCCTAATCGTTTGCCTGAGCTATTCTATCAGTTTATGAAGCTTTTTCCTTTCCCTGCGAAGCTTCTCGACTTCAACTATTTTCTTCTTCTTTCTTAAAGGAACAACGACTTGCTCATCCGAACCCATTTGCTCAATTGGGTTTTGAGTCTTGCCTTCAGTGAAATCTTCTTCTTTCTCCTCTTCTTGGGGTTCTTCTTCCATGCTCTCATGCTCTTGGCAAGATTCCTCGAGAATAATTTGCTCAGTTGACTCTGCGATTTCCTGGGGGCTTCCAGGTCGAGATGTTGGTTCAACGTTTTCATTCCCCTATTCCTACCTCTCAGGAGAAGCAACCCTAGCTTCGCTAGGGTTTGCTGTTTCATCAGTTATATATTTATTAATGGTATATTATTCTGGTTTTTGGTTAATTCCACTGCTGGGGTCCAAAGGGCTATGAGGTCGTGCGTAATTTCTCATGTTGACCAAAATCTGGGCCAATTGATCTTCCTGTAAGGGGCTTATATTGACATTTTCGATAGGCTCTGCTTCATCCTTATTACTGCTATGATTATCCTCATCCTTGTTACAGGTGTGATAACTTCCTTCCTCCTCATCTGAATACCAAATTTCTCCTTCAACTTCTTCTTCCTCTGAATTTCCCTCAATCTCTTCTTCATCCGAATAATGTATTTCTCCTTCCTCTGTACTGAGTTTTTTTTCGCTACTGGTATGGTGACTTAATTCTTCCTTATCTGAGTAATGAATTTCCCCTTCCTCCGTACTAGGTTTATTTTCGCTACTGGCATGATAACTTACTTCTTCTTTGTCTGAGTAACGAATTTCTCCTTCTAATTCATGTTCTTCCTCAGTATGAGGGCTTGCTCCCTCCAACTGTGGAGGTTGTTCCTCTTCATCTGAGCTGTTCAATTCCAGGGGCTAGCTGCTGCTGCCTGGAAGTTCCTCCATTATTTTCTTACTTTGCTTCGATTGTAGGGATTTTCTGTGAGTGGAGGGCTCAGCTATTAAGCCGGCCATCCTTTTCTATCTCGGAGCAGGCAGAGCTAACCCCCCTTCAATAAATTCCTCCCAGTTGTTTTGCTGCTGGGTGAGGCTATAACTCACTATCATTCAAATTAAACAATGGTGGCTAACCACCATGTCTGCATGTTGGGCTTTTCTAATTCAACGAGAAATATAATGCAACAAAGAATTTAAGAATGCAGGCAGATTAATAGTACATTTCTGTTTTAACACAGCTAGTAGCTTAAGGTGGCGAGGTCTTACCACGTCTTTTCTACCGTCGCATGTTATGTAAGCCTGCACAATCCTAGCCAATTCTATCCATGGTTCACCTAGTGACACCAGGTGGACTTCTCTTCCTTTGACAGTTAGCGTCTGTCTGTCATCTTGAAATATTTTTATGGCTTCACGAATCCTAATCTTCTTCTGGGTCCAGATAGTTCCTTGCACGGGAATGCCAAACACTTCTGCAATTATCTCATCGGACACAGCTATCTACCTTCCTTTGACTGTGGAGGATCCTTCCTACAGGTTTAATAAAATTCGGTGGCCACTGCTTCATGGGGTTGCTGCATTCTCATGAAATATGTAATCCACCCCAGTCTTTCTAAGATTGCTCATGCATCATCAGAGACGATCAACACCTGCGGTTCGCTGTGAATTGGGTGTCCTCCCATCTCTACGCTCTGTTAATTTCTTCACAACACATAGTAATTTCAATGGAACAGCACAGCACAGTTAGTTGAAACTTTATTTCTTTCCTGAAAATTCGGGGATTCAGTCCATATACGGTAAGGAAATCGAATGCAGAGATTTAGTTCATGTACAGGTGAAGAGAATCTCAGAGTTTGATTTGCATGCATACATCCATGCCCCCCAAATTAAAGAAAGGTCATCCTCGACCGTCGATTGAGGGTGGCATGTGTGGCAGAGCAATAGGACAACAATGAAAAAAACAGGCATAATTATGATACAGTCAACCAAATTAAGCGATCGCTGAAATCGATGCATGAGATAAATCGGTAATGAATATGAAATCACATTGTAATGATTCAAATACGAGGGGAAGGGACAGCATAATATTAACATAAATATAATTGCGTTATTTACCATATAAACTAATATGATCGATTCATAATAATTTTCATGTATAATAGGTTCAACAATAAAAGTAAGGAATTCATGCATTTCATTTGATATTAAATAAAAATATAGGAAAAAGGGTTAAATAACTATTGTTGTTTATAAATGTGACTTCAATACCATCAACAAAGCTCTGTTGCCCACAGGTGTCCATAACCTTGACAGAGTTGTTTTGTAACCCACGGAACCATTGTCCTTTATTCATACTGAGGAAGTGCTTCTTTTTCTTTCTTTGTATTTTTATTAAATAACAAGACGGAGGCCATTGTGCTAGCTTGGTGACCAGATAAGTCACAATTCCGTTCACCAGGAAGAAGTGAAAAATGGGCAGGCCGGCTCGTGATGAGACCTCCTATTCCAAGGAATTCTTGATTTTCAATTGTCTTTTGGACCATTTCCCTGGTTTGGTGGCCATAATGGGAATGCCACTTCACTGCCTTCTCTATGATCACGGTAGGTTGGCTCTTAATGAGACCCCCTATCCTCCATCTGCAAAATCATTGAAATATGTAAGTATTTTTCTTTTTCAAACAACACTTTTCCTCAGTTATTCATAAAGGATGGCTCAACACTCCTTAAGAGTGGGAATGGTGGAAGAATTCTGAACATCTCAATAGAAAAAAAATATACCCTTATTTCCATTTCAGAGATTAATATCAAAGAAAGCTATGGGATATGGAAAATAACCAATCATGATAAAGATAATCGATCAGATTAATTTAATGGTAATAAAATAGCAATGTTATGTTATTGATCATGCCCCTTTTTCCTCTTTTTTTTCATTACCAAGCAATTCCCTTAAAAATGACGATTTGTTTTGATGTGCTGATCTCAGTAAGCTCAAATTTGTATGATTGTATATAAATGATATGTTTTCCCTTAGAGAAGTGAAAAGAAATCAAAATGGTAGCTTAAAACAATCAAAAAAAAAAATCACTCAAAAGTTTTGTTCCCTTTAAAAGGAACAGTAAAAACAATCTGCGAAACTACTGTTCCTTTTGAAAGGAATAGCAAGAAAATACTCTGTGGAAATGCTGTTCCTTTTGAAAGGAACAACAAAAACACTGTGCGAAACAGTAGAAAAAAATATTCGGCGAAAGTGTTGCTCCTTTGAAAAGAAACAACAAAAACATTCTGCGAAACTATTGTTCCTTTCAAAAGGAACAACAGAATTGATGTTCCTTTTGAAAGGAATAGCAACGCGAAAAAAAAAAAAACATTTTTTTTTTATTATTTTTTTTCATTTTTTTTTAGAGAAACCAAATTCAAGAAGTAAAGAAATATTAACAGAAAAAAACGATTTTCATAAAACAACAATCAGAAACAGAAAAAAATGCTTTATGTACAAAATTTTAAAGGAACAATTTATCAAACTGGTGCTGGGGAGGAATTATCCCCTTCTTCAAGAATTTCCATGGTCGAATCTTCCCGTAACTGCTGGTAAAAGGATTCCCGGGTAAGCGGCTTGTGATACAATAGAACGAGATGACCGTTTACCTTAAAGGAATGTCTAGATCCATCGATGGTAACTAATGTGAGAGTGCCATTATTATGCACTTTCTGTATTTCGTAGGGTCCAAGCCATCTTGTCTGGAGTTTTCCGGGGAAATCCTGAAACCAAGAATCATATAGGAGTGCCCAGTCTCCTTCGTGGAAGATATTTTGTTTGATATGGGCGTCATGCCATTTGGCTCTCTGTTGCTGAATTAATGCTGTATGCTAAAGAGCAGAGAGTCTAATTTCATCTAATTCGTTAAGCTGCTGCAGTCTTTTAGCCTGCGCTTCATCTAAATTCAGACCCACCTTTTGAGCTGTTCTTAACGTTTGAATTTCAAATTCGATAGGAAAGATGGGTTCTTTTCCAAATACCAGTTGATATGGTGAATAGCATGTTGTAGGTCTCCATGTTGTTCGATACGCCCACAGTGCTTCTGGAAATCTGTAGGCCCAATCTCGTCTATGCGAAGCAACAATTTTTGTTAATATAGATTCGATTACCTTGTTCGTGCTCTCGACTTGGCCATTGGCCTATGGGTGGTATGGAGTTGTAATTTTATGCTGAATATGGTAGTTCTGTAATGTTTCAGCTAATTTCTTACCTACAATATTTGGTCCACCATCTGTGATTATGTCTCTTGGGAGGCCATAGCGGACAAAGATTTGGAAAAGAAACTGAATTACAGAATCCTCTGTAGCTTTTTAAAGGGGCTCTGCTTCAACCCATTTGGTAACATATTCAGTTGCAACTAGGATATATGGCTTCTGGTTTGATGGAGGGCTAATGGGACCAACAAAATCAAGTGCCCAATGTTCAAAGGGTTCAATCACTAGTTGAGGGTTTAAGGGCATTTCATCAGACTACCCAGGGCGACCTACCCATTAACAGCTATCACAGGTCTGCACAAATTTTTTAGCGTCTTTAAAAATAGTAGGCCAATAGTAGCATGTTCATAAAACTTTATGGGCAGTTCTGCGATCTGCAAAATGTCTGCCACACTGTCCATCATGGCATGCTTTCAAGATGTCAAATACTTCATCCTCTCTAACGCATCTCCTTATTTGCATGTCTGCACCTGTATGAAATAAGTAGCCCCCAATCCAAGAAAAACGGGTACTACGTTGTATTATTTGCTTTCTTTCATTAAGGGATATATGTTTAGGTAATTAACCTATTACCAAATAGTTCGCTATGTCAGCATAACATGGTGTTCTGGTAGTAACAGCAAAGAGATGTTCATCCGGAAAGTGGTCTTCAACTGCTTCTGTGTCTGTCATCTTTGGCATTCTTGACAAAAAGTCAGCTACAGGGTTCTCTTTGCCTAGTCGATCTTTGATCGTGATATCAAATTCCTACAGTAAAATTAACCATCTTGTCACTCTTCCGTTTGTAACAGGTTTATTTGCTAAAAACTTAATGGTAGAATGATCTGTGTAAAGCACTACAGGATACCCAGTTATGTAATGTCTAAATTTATTTATAGCATGGACTACAGCTAAAAATTCTTTCTCGGTCACAGTATAATTTAATTCAGCAGGGGTCAGATTTTTGCTAATGTAGTAAATTTCATATGGCTTCTTGTCTTCCTCCTGCCCAAGTACTGCTCCGATCACTGTGTCTGAGGCATCAGATGAAATTTGGAACGGAAAATTCCAATTTGGGCCCCTCAGCACTGGGACTGTTGCAACGAGCTTCTTCAAATTATTAAAAGCATTTTCACATCTATCTTTCCAAACAAAATCCGTATTTCCAGTCAGTGCATATAAAGGTGCAACTATTCGAGAATAATGTTCTATAAATCTTCTATAGTAACCAGAAAATCCAAGAAATCTACGTACCTCTGTTTGTGTGGTGGGTGTAGGAATTAACAAGAGTATTTGAATTTTAGCTGGGTCTACTTGAATTCCGTCTGCTAAAATATAATGACCTAATATAACTCCTTCGCTCATCATCATAAGACATTTTTCATTGCTTAAACAAAGCCTGGTGTCAATACATCTTTGCAATAATTTTTCTATATTTTGCAATGCAAGTTCAAATTCATCCCCATAAGGGGTGAAATCATCCATATATACTTCAAGACCCTCATTTATCAAGTCGGCAAAGATGCTGAGAATTTCCCTTTGAAATGTGGCAGGGGCATTGCATAGGCCAAAAGGTAAGACTCGGTAGGCAAAAGTACCCTATGGGCAGTTAAAAGTAGTCTTGTCCTGGTCTTCAGGGGCAATCTGGATTTGGTTGTATCCACTGAAGCCATCCAGGAATGAAAAGAATTTCTTTCCTGCCAATGTGTCTAATACCTGGTCAATGAAAGGAAGGGGAAAGTGGTCTTTCTGTGTTGCCTTGTTAAGTTCACGGTAATCTACACATATCCTCCACTTTCTATTCTTTTTAGGTACCACCACTAATGCGGAGACCCACTTACTATCAGATATTGGATAGATAAAATTGCCATCCAATAGTTTTTGTAATTCGTCTTTCACAATGTCTTTAAGGTGAGGATTTAGTCTCCTTTGAGTTTGAAGAATGGGTCTTGCATCTTTCTCAATATAAATGTGGTGAGTACATAATTGAGGGTCAATTCCTTTCATGTCGGGGTAATCCCATGCAAAGGCTGCTTTGTATTTTCGTAATAATTGGACTAATTTCTCTTCTTGTTCAGCAGTAAGATTCTTGTTAATGTTCAAAGTTTTACCTGGTTCAATTTCTACAACCTTGGTATTATTTATGGAGTTAGTAGGTATTTCTTGATCATGAATATCTTTGAAGGGATCTTCTTCTTCTTTATTATCGAATGCTGCTTCAATCATGTGACATTGCAAATGGGATTCAATTTGTGATTTATTAATAAAATTATTAATGATGTCCTCCTCTATTTGATCTTTAAAGTCAAGAGAATTTTCTATGGTTAGAGGAGACCTCATATTTTCCATAAGATATGATGCAGGTGGTTGTCTTGTTTTAATTATTGATATACTTGGTTGGGCTGGAGGATATAAAGCTAAGTTTTTGACATAATTTACCCTTGTAATGGTCATATTGCCTTGTCGGCATCCAATATAAGCATCGGTAGTTGCCAACCAAGGTCTACCTAAAATTAATGGATGTCCATCTAATCGGTTCTTGGGATTGATAACCAGGAAGTCAGCAGGGTACTCCCAGGAATCTACAGATACCATGACATCTTGTAAGGTGCCTTCTGGTTTCACTACTGATCGGTCAGCTAATTCCAACAAGGTTGTTGTTGGTTCAAGTGATGTAATTCCAAGTTTCTGATAGGTAGTGGTTGTTAAAATGTTGATTGCTGCCCCTAAGTCAACTAAGGCATTTGGAAATGATTGGCCATTGATCTGAATTGTCACTATAGGATTTCCTGGATCTTCATATTTGATAGGTGTTTCCATTCCTGACAATAAATCAGATAAGGTACCGACTATTTGGACAGTAGGATTGGTTGTTGTTCTCCTCTTGGGCTTATTTATACATAATTCCTTAATGGTTTTTGCATATATATGAATATCTTGAATAGCTTGGAGGAGAGGGATCTTTATACATAAATTTTTTAATTCTCCCAGAAGATCAAAATTTGGTTGTTCTAATGGACGAGGGATAATTAATTGTTCTGGGAATGGTGGAGAGGAAGTTGTTACTTGTTGCTGATTATTTTTTTGTTGTTGAACTTCCTTCTTATTTTGTTCTGTTTTTTCTTCAGGTAACGGATCTTCAATTCGGTCATCATTATTTCTCCCTGTTTCCACTATACGCCCAGAACTTAATTGAAGATCATTGCACTCCCTGAGTTCAATTTATGTTTCTGGAGGTTCCATTATTTGTACAGTCTGAACTGGTCTATTGTTTAGGTTTGGGTTGGGCTGGGCTGGGAGCTGCAGTCTTAGGTTGGTCTAGGGGTTTGGATAGGGAGCTGGCAGTGTAGGTTGGGAGAGAGGAATTGATCTGGCTGGCTGATTTGGAGGTTTATGCCAGTTTGACTGCCAGGCCTGATTCTGAGAAGTAGAAGGGGACCATTGTGTAGGCCAAAAAGGTGGATAGAAAGGAAAGCTAGGCCAATTATTTTGATTCATTTGATTAGGCCAAGGTGTGGGAGGAAATGGCTGTTGTGACCAATTAGGGAAGGGTGATTGATTCTGCCACATTCCACTATACTGTTGAGCATTATATTGAGGAGGATGAAAATAAAATGGATCATTTGGCATACCTGAAGGTCGTGGCTACCACTGTCGGTGTTGATTAAGCAGACATACCACTTATGATTCTTCTTCCACCTCTTTATAGACTACTTTTAGGCCAGGAAGCGAGGGACATCCTTCTGTAGGGTGATCTTTCGTGCAGATGACGTAGAATTTAACCATATCCAACGGGAATTCTTTGTGGTTGTGTTTCTTTCTGCATCTGGGGAAAAATATTGCCAAGTTTTTTTCTGCTTCTGCCTGCTTTTTCTTGGCTTGCATGATATCAAACTGTGTTGTTAGAGTCCCCAGTATGCCTGTCTTAAATTCTTCTAACAGATTTCCAATCTTTGCACGCGTCACACCTTGGTTAGAGGTCTTATTTTCCCTTGTAATTATGTCACGTTCTGCTGATTTCAACCTTGTATTACCCCTTGAGCACCTGATACACAAATCAACGATGTTAGAATAGCTCTCTTGATATATATCACCTTTTCCCATAAGATTTAATGTTTCAACCCATTGATCTTTCATTCCCCTAATTAATGCAGTTTTCAAAACGTTATCAGGTAAGGGTGCAGATGCATAAGGGGATCTTTGAAGATTATATTGGAATCATTCCACATACTCCTCCAAGGTCTCACTTGGTTTTGCTATCATCTGGAATATCTCATATTTTAATTCCCGAGACCTGCAATAATCTTGATATTTCTTTAAAAATGCAGCCTTCATATGATCCCAATCAGTTATGACGCCCCCACCTAATCCCATAAACCATCGTAAGGCTGTTCCTTTTAGTGTAGAAGGGAACAGTTTTAGTTTTTGGCCGTCGGTGGTGTAATCATATCCTCTACACAGCACATCAAATTCAAACAGAAACGCATCTAGGTCTTCTGATGTCAAACCATGAAATGTAGGAATATGTTGAAGAGGAATATCTTTCATGGGTGTGCTGACTGCAGTATCTACTATAGGATATTGCAGCGTAGAGGTCTGTTGGTTCTGGTTTTGGTTCTAGGCCATTTGATCAAAGATATGCCAATATCCCTCTGGAATTTCTAGGGAATTTCTGGGTTGACGAAAAGGGGTAGAGATAGCTTTAACAACACTCCCTCTGTCCGGAATAAGTATTCCCTATTGTCCTACTGTTTGAGGTGATTCAGGACCTTGGTTTTGAATAAGTTGAACAACACTTCCCCTGTTTGGGCTGTTTAGTGTTTGGGCAATTCTAATAGGAGATTGTGAGTCTATGGTTTCTCCCGTTTCCCCTTCTCCTTCTCGGAGATTGCTGGAGTTCCCTTCTTGAAGGAAACTTATGCAAGGATTCTCAATTTCTTGGGAATCTTGCTTAATTCCCTCTGTTTGACTGTATATCTCAGCGAAGGCTTCAGATGGTGACTCTGTAGCCTGAAGGGAACTAGTAGGCTATCTAGTTCTTTTAAATCCTACAGATGGCTGAGATTCAGTTTTTTTAAAGATTTCATCAATAAAGGTCATACGCCCAAGGGTCACCGGTCCCTTAGGTTTTTCAATTTTAGGAGGAATTTTGTTTTTCTTAATTGGTTTATTCATTCAAAGAAACAATCCTTCATTCCTACCCAAAAGAAAATATTACTTACCTCTGCTGTGAAGCGAGCTGCAAGCAAGTCTGTTTCTTGCCCAGTGCATAGGTTCTTACCTTCCGTCTTTAATACCCAATTCTCCGCAAGAAGAAGGAAATCAGCTGTGCATTACTCCTGTAAAATGGCATACACTCTCCCCAGCAACAGTGCCAAAATGTTGGACCATAAAAAGGTATATTTTGAACACCTAATTAGCCTACATTAATCATCAATCCGGGAGCGTCTTTTTATCTCAAGAGTGTACTCTGTTTGAGGATGCAATTATCTAAGAGCAATGCTTGTGAGGATGTAGCATAGAATATCAAATACAAAAGTAATAAATTCTTGGAAAGGAAACCTAATTACAATGACAGGAATGTAAAAGCTAAACTACAGCAATCTTGCTAAACATCGATCAGGGATGCAGTAGCAGTAACTCTTTCCCTTAGAAATCGATGTAATATGACCAAATTTGGGGACTTGGAGTGAATATCTCTATCCTCTAAAGTTTGGAGATCTTAAAGCAAGTGAAACAACTGAAAGGAATGAAATCTAGAAAAGGAACAACATCATAAAAGAAATAGCAGTTACAAGTCTAATGCAGTCCAAATAAATAAATCTTCACACTCAAGCCTGTCAACAGTTTAATTTTAATCTAACAACAAACCAAAGATAGATGGAACATCAACTCACTGTAATTACAGAACAACAAATCCAGACAAGACAACTTAATCAATAAATGGAATTGCAATAAAGAATGAAAACAAAAATGGCTCTGCACTTGCTTTAACAATCAACGAAACAACTCTGTAATGAAAATAAATACTAAACACACTTCAGGCGTTAACAAACCAAGATTAATGATACAACAAAATAGTAATCCACCAGAGCCGGGCCCTTAGCGCCAGTGAAATATCGTTGGGCTTAACTCAGAATTCTAAAGAATAGATGAAACCTATGTTTTTATATTAATCCACAAGACATTACAGACAGCGTTCTCTCACGACAGAGAGTCGATAGTCATTCAATTGCAAAGAAAATATAATTTTTTTTTATTGAAAACGTCTTTTACAAAAATAACCACACCGTCCCCGGTCACTAAAGATAATTGCCTTTATATTTGATCCTTGGATGGAAAAATCAAGAAATATGATAAATTTTCACAGCGATCCCTCAGGATCTTCCGATCCTAAGGGATTCGCTCCTCTCTTGTTTTATCATTGTTCTATTGACTCTGTTTAAGGCCGAGCTGTCCCCTGCCCCTTTCGGGCGATTTGTTCAGATCTTCTTGGCTTCAGCTGGATATGGTTCATCACGAATGGAGTAGGAGTCATATTTTTTTTAGCCATGCCTTTGATACAGCTGCTCACCTCTTCGTATTCCTGTTTTTCCAGTAAATACAACCTTTAGTCATCTTTTAGACTAAACATAAATCTTTCCAATTTAATTGCAATTCTTATGGTAAATTACCTTTCCAAGGCAAACAAAAGTCTATCTATGGTAAAAGAATGAACAAATACATAGGAATTTCATACCTCTTTCACTGCCCAACATAAGTAACCTAAAATATTATTTGGAAAATATGACAAGATCAAATTTAATATTTATGATAGGCTTGAGAAAAGAGGACTATGGGGGACATATTTTTTATACATTGGTTATCTAATTGGCTAAAAATCTGATAAGGCCTTGGTCAAATACAAGAATGAAAAATATATTCATTTTAGTTCATAGTTATGGAAATACGGTTATGAAATATTGTTCCATGATGAAAATCCAATTGTTGGACATTTTGAGCCATTTTTGTGCAAGAAAATAATATTAACATTAATTGATTACTAACTTATGATGATTGTATCACAATATGAAGAGATAGAACATAAATTTATGAAAATAGGGGAATCCATGAGGAGATATGGATTGAAGAGAATGTCATTTCACCTTACAACCGTATATTCCTTTGTATTTTTCCCCTAATTGGGGGAACCTAAATTCTAAGCCTTCACTTTCTCCATAAGTCCTACATGAACCTTCAAGAGGTTTAATTGGTGTAGTATCTTTTGTATATTTCTTTGGCTCCATTTGAGAAAATAATAATAGTACTTATCTTTATCACAATTTCTAGTCACCCAAAAATAATGGATATTCTAATCAAAATTTTTAGATATAAGTTTTCATTGATGGAAACGACATTGATGGTTGAAATGTGAATAATCAAAGAACAAAAATTTTAGATCGATTTTCAGTATAGAAAATCATCTCAAATGCAATTGGAAACTACTCATATGGATATACCTCTGAAGATTCTTTCCAATGGTATGTGGAAGTCAGAAAAAACCTTCTAGATAAAAATTTAATGCAAGTAAAATCTCAGAGGGAAAAAGGAGTCAAAGTTGTAGAGCTATAGTTGGTGATGGAATTTTTTGCCACTAGTTTTGCATTTTTCCAAATATGGTGGAGCATTTGGAAGATAAAAAGAGGGAGGAAATTATTTAAACAATGGAAAAATTCAAAGGTGGATTGTGCACCACACATCCCCTCAAAATCATCGTGAAAAATGTGGGGGATCATGCAAAATCGAGGGTTAACGACAGGGGTAGCCCCACGTTGGGTGGTATTTCTCATACCACTGATTGGGAGATTGAAGAACCATATTAAAGGTGATAACCCCTCCATTTCTACCTTGAAACTACATAGGGGGATTTGAGATAAACCATGGTGGTAAAAATTGATGGGGAAGGGCTAGTGTGGCAGAAGACATTGGCTGGAGGAATGAGTATTTAACGGTGTGTGAAGGGGCACACAAAGTACACGTCATCCTGGAAGTTGGCTCCTTAATATCCAAGGGCATGCACAAGATAATTTTCTAGAGATGATGGATCCAGAAGGACGTGGCAGAGGATGTGGAAAGGTGATTTGGATAAAGAGACAAGCCAAATCTTTTAAACAAGATTTTTGACAAAAATCACAAAGTCTAGGACCCTTCTTCCACCATACGAGTTAAAAATGTGGAAATATAAAAATAATACACATGGTATAACGTAATTTGCTTGAAGGTGTCACATGGAACCATGTGTAAACATAGTGGCATGATGACATCAACACCATGTGGCACCAATGAGGGTGTGACACATGGCATGCAAACTTAACATTGTCACGTACCTAACTGGGCCAAAAATGAGTGACACATGTCAACACTCATTGAATGGAATGTGTTATCCTTAAAAATATGGAATACAATTGGAAATAGATCTCACCTCGAATGTTATGTGATTATTATAGGTGTGTAGCATAAGGTCCCACTAGGACATGACATGCTGGACCCCGTAATTTTAGGCTCCCTAGAAGTTTCAAAAGGCATATGAGGTTTTTTATTTGGACAGATGAGGCTCTTGGACACTATGGCATCAAGATGTCATAAATTGACATAGAGATAGACCAACCATGGGTGAAAAGGTCATGGATAAGTGGTACCATTAGGACACTTATGCTCGGAGGATTGACCTTGGAAGATTTTGACAACTGAACACTAGTTTTTTACGGGATAATAAGAGTCAGGGGCTAAAAGCTTGAGACCAGGACTCGGTTTCATTAGCTCATTGTGACCATGGACAAAAAATATTGATGAATGGTGAATAATCCCTCATGGCCTATAATTAACAGACCCAACATAGGTTATACATTGAGGTTTGCATTTTAAAGTGCTCAGCCTATAACTATTCCAAAATCATTATTTTAAGCCTTTATGGGCCTAACACATGAACGAGTTGAAAGCTATAAATTTGGCGTTATTGTGTTATATTTGTTGAATTTAATGATAAACAATAGTGATCTAAACTTGGAAAGCACAAAAATAATTAGTTGGTAGCATATTTGGCAGGAAGGACATATTTAGAATCTTATTTGGCAGTTTGGCCAAATTTGGAGTCAACCAAATTTGGAAAGTTACAGTTAAACCCTGATATTTTTCAAGAATTAAAAATTTGGGTAGTATAACTAAGAGTTTCACACAGGGACAAAAAATTAGAGTTTGGAGACTTTAACAAAAAATTTCGAAGACTTGAATAAAGTGAGAGATAATAAAAAATAATATTTTATGCATGGAGAAGAGTTGAAATTAAATAAAAATTAAAAAACTAAAAATATCAGCTCTAATTATATATAAGTAGAATTGAATTTGAAAAGAGTGAATTATTCATGGATTGAAGTTGCTAGTTTGGATGGTGAATTTATTAGTGATCACATATCGTTGAAGGTCATTTTATGATGCTTTGGGTGAGTGATTGAGGTGAAAATTTATTTGTTTTATGAAAGGAAGTGGCTTTCATGATTTGAGTTTGAAAATGAAATGAAAGATGAATCAAGGAGGTCAAGAAAGTGTCAGCTTGGATATCATGGCTTGTAGCTTCTTCCAATAGTAGTTGGTAAAAAATTATGGCCAAGAGCTCCTTTCAGTAGTAGTTGATAAATCAAGGGTTGTATTTTCTTTCAGTAGTATATGATAAATGATGGATTGTATTTCCTTTCATTAGTAGCTGATAAATTAGGGGTTGTAGCTCCATTCAGTAGTAGCTTCCTTATATTTGTATCCTAAGAACTTTGTAAACAACAAGTATAATATTTCCTTGGTGAAAATAATATAAGATAAGTTTGAAGAATTTACATGATTTGTTTGTGCTTTTTATTTTGATTCTTGTGATGCTCATATGAATTGTTGCTGTTGAGAATTTGGAGGGGCAGGAATTAATTCAAATTATCTTCTTTATAATTACTTTTGATCTTACTTCTTTACATATGTCTTTTCTTCTTATCTTATTATTTCTTTCATTAAGTAAATTGCAAAAAACACAAGAGACAGAAATTTAGGCTCTTCAAGCCAGGGCCAAAACCTCCCCTCTTGGAGAGGAAAACCTGCAATAAATTCTTCTTATAGACTTTCAAATGAAAATTATCATGACCATGAATCATACCCTTGACCATTTTATTAGGGGTAAAATGCACAAGTGGTAGCTGGAGTATGATCCCTCTCGAGCCTTCCCAGGACCCAAGCAAAACAGTCAGATTAGCTGCAACATTCACAAAGAAACTACATACATGTTCATACTAATTATTGATTGAAAAAGGGAAGTATTGAAGGATTACCTCAATCTATCTGTTGGAGAGTGAAATTCAGTGTGGTGGAAGTCCTCCTCACTGACCCCAAGTCCGAATTCTACAAACAAAAAATGAACTAGTAATATTCACAGTTTTATCACTACAAACAATAAAAAGTATATAATCAAACAATAAAATATGTAGATCTAAGCCACTTATAACATGTATCTTAAACAAATAAAAAATAGATGCATCAATAAGACACCAAGTGGAAAAAATAGAGGCAACTCTATTAATTAGAGAAGGAAGATTACATCCATCAGTTTGGTAAAGCTTCCCTTATTCCTCTGACTCCTAACTCTCTCTCCTAAATATCCAAGTGTGAAAATGCTTAGGCCAAGAGTTCTCAATGAACCTAGCCAATAATGAAACCTCAAACTCAACAACAAAAGTATGCTCCTCACACAATCAACCTTTCGACCTTTAACAATGATCCCTAGTTTGGGAGGATCAACCTTGCCATTATTCTTCACTAGTTCGAATAGGGAAAAAAAAATGATGTTTCCATGCTTTTCCTAGCTTTTTCCCTCTTTAGATGCTTAGTTGGGTTTAGTAATGTCGAATCAGAGGCTTGTCCCACAGGTTGCCTGCTTTTTGGACTGACTCCTTGAGAAAAAGCCAGGAATTGCAGTCAGTTACTGCATATTTGGTCCCTTTTTACACATGAAACATGGGTAATTCTACCCCTTAGGCAAGACAGTGCCTTAACCTAGGCACTAACACTCCCTTAAAGAGGTAAGGATGCATTATAACTTGACCTAGTTGTCTCTATGGTGCGTTACGTTGGAAAAATAGGTCTCTGTCTAGGTCATTTTCTTCCTTCCATGTGTCCTCGTCTGAGCTGATGAGGAGGTCATTTTTTACTATAACAAATTACCCCTAAAGTGTGAGGTCAGAGGCAAATATGATGACCAGAATAATTTATAAATTTTGTAGTAGAGAGAGAGGAGTTGGAGGATTGAGGAAAACCTGAAACAAACAACACATGTCCAAAATATAAATATATGTCCTGAGTCGGACATTCCCATGCTTATTAGATGTATGAAAATGATTTCTCCAAGAAGAGATATGACCAGTTTTTCCATTGATAAGCACAATGTGGAAGCTTTTTTCATGACAGCATCAATCTAATAAGTTATCTCTAAAAACAATATAGTAGCTTGGGAGAGGAAATAAATCTAAATGATGTTAGCCTTAACCTAAGGTCTTGGTCACCGCTCTAAACTGCATATATCCACACATGTGAATAAAGGAGTTGTAGTCAAACCTGCGAGAAATCGTCTGATTACCAATCAATGATGAAAAATGTTAACAAACGCGAGGATGGCCACCGATAAGGATGATGGTCTCCAAGATGCACCATACAATCTAGCGAGTGTGAATAAATAGTTTTGATTTTGAACACTCATAGAATCATTCGACTGGGAGTGAGTGATGAAAACCCCCAATCAAACACAAGGTAACCTACCACTGAGGTCTGCAAGTTCCAAGGTACTGATATGTTTCTAGATCAACTTACTAGATAAGATGATGAAGTTGATAGCAAGAGATCTATCAAAAGGTAGGAAATGAGGTGTCCTACATCAGTTTACATGAAACGGGAAAAAGATGATTTTTTTTAAGATAGTCAAGAGAAAATTGTACTAATTGACGATGGAAAATTATTTCTGGCATATGATATCTTGGTTGATACAAGAAGCAATAGATAGCGAGATCTCTTGAAAAATAGAAGGCACAAAAAATAGGGTATCGGGAAGCTTAGGCTTATGAACACCAAAGAGTGTTAGGATTCACCAACGTAGGGACATCGGCATACGAAGGCTAAATTCATAGGATGGTAGGGTTCGACTAATTGCAAGAGAATTTTTTGGGGAGTGCCATGTTCAAGGTGCTGCTACCAAATCAACTTTCGAAGTATAAAATAATGAGTCCCTAATTTTTCCATTTTTTTCCCCATCTGATTAGGTTTAATGAGTCCATAAGGGTAAAGTCGGTGATATTTTCACATTTAGGGAGTATGAAAAACATTGTAAAAGACAACTCCAAGGGGGTACCTTTTTCATGGTTGATAACTAGGTGTGACAAAGAGATAATAGTATGCTCAACACAGTTCCTTTTTCATAATTTATTCCATTGAATCCAGATAAAGTGATAAACCTATTTTCAATGGAAGTCTACCTCATTTTGTTATGAGTATAAGGAGATGAAGTAAACTAAATATTCTTTTTGAAGTTTTAACGAGTTAGATGAAGAAAAACTCGATCCTCTCCATGAAAATTTAACGATTCCAATGAAGAAAAAATTGGTGTATTTTAAGGTTTTTAATGAGTTAGAAAAAGATGGAAATGAATGGCTCATATTTCTACATCGTGGTAGTTTAACGATCCCGAATAAGGAAACTTGGAGTTTTTTTAGTTTTACAAGCTAGAAAAATTCCCTAAAAATAAGGCTCGTTCCAGGTCAAGCATGGTCAAATTTTCATAGAAACAGTGAAAATTCATCAGAGCATCAGTAACTTCGATAAAACAAAAGTTGCATAAAAAAATAGCAGAATTTTACTAATTTCAAATGACTAGCTGAGTGAGTGATACCTCTAGAATGTCTATAAGAAGGAAAGAGACCTTCATTTTCACTGTTTGTTTTTGGTGAAAGAGGTATCGACTAAGAAAAAGGGCGAAACTTCTGCTGCTAATTTTGGAGAAATCACTTTTGATTCCGTTTGTTCCAAGTAAGAGCTTGAGCCTTTATCTAGCTTTCTATTAGTGTTTTCAATGTTTTTAATGGTTAAAAACTGAGTTTTGGGTAAGCACTAGAAATTTTGGGCGAGTAACGTGGTTGCCCAGTGGTAGGGTTGCATTAAACACACTGCCCATTAAGGGATAATGCGTTAGCATGCTCTTATTTACACAAATCCTGCACTAGCTGGACCAAACAATTTTTAAACTTAGTTTTCTCTAGTTTGCAGTGATTTGGCCAATAAATTATCCTTAGAAAAATTAATTTGTGAAGGTACAAATCTTTTACCATGAGTATCTGGCGTGAACAAGAGCATGAGGGAGAGGAATAGGAAATGGTTACTAATTTGACATGTTTATTGGTTCTTCGGAGGTGCGGATTGATCAAATATGCCAGATTAGAGATGATGAAAGGGCAAGAGGACCTTCTTAGCTAGATAATCCCGCGGTGGGATGAAAAACATCATATTTTTTGCATCGGAGGTCATTAGATCATGATAGATAAGGAAGATATATACTTTGTAACTGGCCTATCATGCAGAGGTCCAAGGCCCTATCTAACTGGGTCAAGAACTGATCCCATAATCACCATGGGGTTGATCTAGGCTCACTGTACAAACAACACTGCATTGGTGAGTAACCAGATACCTATAGCATTGATAACCTTTAGACCGATGAGGTCATTGTTGTGGATGATTGTCCACTTGGAAGGAGCCAAAATTCAGCATGTCGCCACCAAGGCCCAGGTACTACTAGCACTAGATTGTCTGCAGCCACAGATATTCGATTGGTGTGAAGTAACTGTCTAACATGTTCGAGAAGAGTTAGCAGCTTACAAGGCCATGTCCCAAAGAGATTTTGGGTATGGCACACTCACTATCTCGTTCATACTAGAGAGAGTGCCTGCTATGAGGCCTTTAATTATCATGGGTACCCCTACCCTCTTATTCATCGATCTAAGTGACAAAAGAAAAATTTAATATTCCAACTAGTTGAAAGCTAATTTGGAATATTACAGTCCTCCCCTCCCAAATGTTGCTTGTCCTCAAGCAGCTGTAAGGGTGAGTGCTGATAAAATTCTCCTCCTCCCCTTGTGGCACCTACATATGATAAGCTTCTCCATTGAAATAGGTTTCCTTCAATCAATCTATCCCTGAGATGCTCCTCCCAAGTGCTCAAGTTAGCCAAATGTCTCACATCATAAGGAAACAAGAGATCTATTGTAGCAACCATATATTGTCCAATGTTCTCCTGGAAGCATGAGGCATAAGAAGTGTTGGAGATCTCACTCCAAATGGAAAAATCTAGTCCATGTGCCATCCATACATTCATGCCAACAATAATGATAAAAACATCATCAACATATGGGATCAAAATCAAGGATACATTTGCTGCCATATGAAATACTGGAGGATGATAATAGTCCCTCAAGTGGAACCAGTGCAATTATACTCCTATATGCCTCAGAACATGGTAATATGAGTGGCTTCCCAACCGCTTTCTTACTTCCACTATCGTATCACATGCCTAGAGAAAGTGACTGATGTCTCATCTTAAATGAGTACACTCCGAGTAAGATATCATCTCCCTAAAGCCTCCTAGGGAGTGGCTATTCCCATCACTAATTGTGGCCCCAAGTAGACCATGAATTATAAATAAAATAGTGCCCCCTTTTAGAGCAATGGATTGTAAATTAATGTAAAATGAATACAAGTACTCAGTTAGTTGATCATTATGCACAAAAACACAATCCTTACCATGTACCTTGAGCAAGCTGGTGAAGTGGTTCATAGATGAGCCTTCCCCTATCTCCATCGGAAAGGGAAGTGGCTGTGACAACCATGTAAGGTGGTTGTGTTCCTCCTCAATATCCAAACAAACCATACACCTCCTGATATGCTGGTGCACCTCCTCTTTGAGACCTTCCCAAGATAATCCCTCCATGATGGTTTGATATGCCCCCATGAAATTTGTATGAACAAAAAGGAAAGCTTCATATGCTGCATGTAGAAGCTTCTCTTTGAGATTATAAGATCTATTCAAGAAGATCCTATTTTGATAATATATGAATCCATATATCACTACATGCCTCTCATCCATCAACTGACCATCAAGTACTCTGCATGTGAAGAGATCCTTGGAATATTCCACCAACAGCTGGGATTTCCACCAAGGATCTATACACAATAATGAAATCGCTGTTGTTCTATGTGGTAAATCACCTGTCATGTTGATTCCCTCCTCTTTGACATGTTCCATGCCAAAGACATATGTTGGGATGCTTCTATCCTGCCTCTACTGCCTCTCTTGTAGTTTCTCCTACTCAAGTAGGGGTTGAAGTTTATGGAGGTTAGCCTTCACTAGGAATCTATCACTCATCCAAAACTTTCTAAGTTTTTCCAATTTATGCATGAGTTCCCACAACCCTATATCATATATGGAAGATACCTCCCTATGTGGAAGTATCTTCTAGTTCTCCCAGGCCATGGAGTGGCATCCTTGCACCTTGATGGTGCCATCATCCATCCTTGAAACATCTCCTCTTAGCGTAAGATGCTTGGTGAGAGTTGGTAATACTGATACTGGAATAATTCCTCCCTCCTCATTGATCCTACCAAAGGCTCTTTGTGTTGTGCCAAGTCCTCCCAAGGTTCTCAGCTCATCTGGATCTATGAGTGGTGCAACTTGTTGTGAGAACTCTCTAATCAACTCCCGGTTCGGGGGCCTTCTTGGTGAAATGCCTCCAAATAGTACTGCATCATGGGTCAAGGTCAACTGCATAACTGAATGGACTGTTGGGTCCTTTCCCCCACTATGCAACTCAGGCTCTATCTTATGTTCAAAGTCTACCTGAGAGGGATAAGTGTGCATGCCCCTAATCACTTGATTCTTACCACTCTTGTTATCTATTCACTCCATCTACAAAGTCTCCCAATCTGTGGTGACATTCCCCAAAGTAATCAACCATTGCACACCCAATATCACATTGGTGTTAGGGATATCAACCAAAAAGAAGTGATCAATCAAGGTGTATGTTCCAATGGTGACAGATAATACCGTAACATACTTCATGCATTGCATGGTTCTAGCTCCTGGAACCAAAACTGAAAATCCCTCAAAATCATCAGTGGGTATTTCTATCCTCTTCACTAACTGAGCATCAATAAAGTTGTGGGTAACCCCACTATCAATCAAAAATGATTCCCTCTGATCCTGAATGGTACCTTAGAATCTCAAAGTCAGATACTTAGGTACTCGCCACAAAGATGCAAGCTCCCATCCAAATGGAGAAAATGCCCCATTCCCACCTCTTGGTGGTGGTGGATCCCCTCCTGTTATCCCAACATTTTTTCCTCCTTCTAGTTCCTCTTCTTCCTTCTCCTCATTGTCAGAGAACACCTATACATATTGTGCCTTCCCTGCTACACATTGATGCCCTGGTGCCCTTGGTTCTTGTCATGTGAATCAAAGCTTCCTTATTCTAAAGTCTCTTCGAACATCATCACTAAGAGGTTCTTTGTTTTGGCTCTCTTTTGAAGAGGAAACCTTCACATATTTCCAATTTTGCTGGAAGGGTGGCCTTGGCTGAAATGGAGCCTTTTCCCTTGGAAAATAATCTTGTAAATCTCTTTCCCTTTCAACATCATCTTTAAAGCTAGTTGGTTTAGTATATTTAACCAACCCATGTAGAGGCTCTGCTGGCCCATCAATGAACATATAGACCCTCCTAGCTATAGATAAATTAGGAACCATACAAAAAAAGTTTTAAAAACTCATAAATATAGGTCTCTGGATTACCTGACAGCTTGAGCTTGGCTAGCTCAATAAAACGTGCCTCTGATTCTCTTCGATCAAACCTCTCTACTAACCTCCGGGTGAACTATGAATATCTAGTCACATTGGCATGCCCCGATGTAGAAAGACCATGAAACCACTAATCATGTGCCTCACCTTCAAGGTGAAACACTACTATTTTGATGGCCTCCATCTCTAGTACTTGATTCAATTGGAAGTGGATGTTTAGCTTCTCCACCCAGGACTTAGCTTTGCACTTGGATGATCCATCAAAATTGGGAAAAAATAATCTACCCATGGTCCATTGTAGATCGTTGTTCTGTGCGAATCCTCCACTTCTATTTTTATACCGGGGTGTCTTGTTGTCCTTGATCTAAAAAAATCCTGAACGCTTAGATTGTATTTGAATATCTGAGATTGAGACTCATACTCTATGAAATCATCTTCAAGAGTTTCTTGTTCTTGGGATCCTCCATTTCCCATTGCTAAGAATGTAGGTATAGTGGAGCGTTGGGAAACTTGTTGCCTCATTGTTTGATCATACCAGTGATGTAAAATGCAGAAGCCTTCTCTATGTAGAAACCCTTTATGGGATTCTTTTTGTCTTTCCATCCTCATCTCCTTGATTTCTCGGGCAATATCTTGCATGGTTTGAAGAAGAAGCTTGGGAAACCCCTTCTCATCATCCTCCCCTGATATGGGAGTGTTTCCCTTGTCTTATTTGTTGTCTGTATAATCATATCTATGGTTTATATTGACATAAATCTTCTCCCTTTCTGTAAGAGTTTCTCATTCTTCTGATGAAATAATGTCTTAAATACATAGTCTGAGCCAAGATTATGCTCTGATACCACAATAATATTCCAATATAGGAAAAGCAAAAATATGGAACATAAAAGTGGAAATAGAAGTGAATATCAATACACCAAGATATGAGACAAATATCGAGCCATATTGTTAATAATATCAACAGAAAATAAGAAAAAAATCTTGAGGATCAAGTCACTCAGGCAAGATATCACAAGCCTCCAATAATCAAATATGCCAAAACATGAAGTGGTGTTTCTACTCAAAATGTCAGAGAATCAATACAGCGCATTCCCAGTGAGTATAATTGTTGTTGGGAAATACAATAATATGGATCTCCTAATATATGGCTCAAAAAATGTCAGGACTAGAGATCTAGAATCCCAAGCACCTTTCCAAGGAAACCCAAAAAGGGTTTCCGGAAACACACAAAATACAAAATGGTGAAATACAACCCTAGAGATGAAGAATCACTGCAACTAGATAGCTGAAAAGAGGTGGCTGAATTGATCTAGAAATATATTGAAACTCCTCCAATAGATTCCCCAAATGAAGGATTTATCCCTTCACTGGAATTCTAACTCACCAAATGAGGCACTGAACCCTCCACTGCAACTGCTCAATAGAATAACGCAGTCTTTGAGGAAAACTACACTATAGGGGATGGTAGAAGCTTGGCCTGATGCCAAATGATAAAATAATGCTCAGGGACCTCCCTTGCTAGCCTCCTAGTTGAAAGGATGCTCCCTTCACTAAAAACAAGCTCAGAAAATGGCCCTGTCAATCCTCCACTGCCTCTGCCCTATAAAAATCACAACCCTAGAAGAGACTGTGCTATGGATGACAAATGAAGCTTGGTATGATGTCAGATGGTGGAAATGCAGCTCAAAGAACCTCTCCTAAGTGGGCACTCGAAGTCCCCCGAGGATGAGGTTGGGATTCCTGCTCGAGAACACCCTTGTGCTAAATAGCATAACAAACTGTAATATTCCCGAATGGGGAAGAAATAATACATGAACACAAAACTGGAATAGCAGTGATAAATAAAATCATAAAATGTGTGAGGAAAACATAGCCATCAAATGAATGTTACAACAAAAAATTTATGGTCCACTATATCATCCCAAAGTGGGGAAATGCAGCAATATAGACCATAAAAACGTTATTCCCACGTGTTATAGGTCAATTTGGGCACCATTCCCAATGACCTGGTTAACTAGGCATCATCTCTAGGACCAATGATCAAGGGTCTATCATTCCCTATCATTTATGTTGCTACATGCCTTAAAACAAGAAACAAGACAAATCAAGCAATAATTTCATCAAGCAAAGGTTTCCATGGTTTGAAGCTTATTATATAGCATATGAGAGCTCACCAATGTAGGCTCTAAGGGGCCTAAGTGTGTTGCATATGCAGGTAGCCCCATGCAAGGCTACTATGTAAAGCACTCCCTACATTCATAGGGCGTTGGTCACATTGGGAGCGAAATTCTCATTGTTCTGGAATCTCCACTTAGCCAGTGCCTTCTAGAAGAGTTCACATGTGTCAAGCTTCAGATCCAAGTGTCCATTTGACATCTATAGGATTGGAAACATGTCTTGCCTATTTTTGTAAATTTATTGATTGCAAAACAACCTATAGTTCATCTATAAATTGAGCACAAATCTAAGTGCTTGAGAAGAAATAATTTGAGTAGAGAAATGATGGAGAATTTTCAATTGAGAGTTAGATTTGTGAAGTTGCTGCTGGAGATATTTATACTGTGATGAGGCTTGGGAACGTTGCTGGAAGGTCACTTCAAATTAGTCACTAGGTTGTAACCTCTCCTTCTATCATCAATAAAGAGTACTACTTATTTTTCCCTATATGCATCTGTATTGGCTTTGATTTTCCATATTGCAAGATCTTAGTTGATGTATATCATTTATGATTTACTAATTTAGCTAACTAGCTTGAATAGATATCTATATTATTGCATATTCTTTTGTTTTAGTGTTCTTTCTTACGGGAAGCATTCAACTCAATAACTGCCTGAATTTGAAGCTGCAACGGAAGCGACAAAAGGACATTTGGAAGCAACTGAACAAGTAAGCCTCCAATCCTCTCTATGTATCTATTCTGAGTTAGGAGAAATATTCATATATTCTTTCACTTGTTCTAGACTAGCACCTGTCTAGGGAAGTTTGATTTATCCGTATTTCACAATTCTGGCCCAAGAAATTGGCGACTCCGCTGGGGAGAATTTCTCTTAGTTCTAGGTGTTTTAGCCTATGATTTTCTTTTTTTATCCACCTAGTAGTTGTTACACATAAATATTAAAATTTCTTAGAGCCTAATTTGCAAAGATAGTGAGTTAAACAGTAGTATTTTTCTTTGCATATTGTGCCCAACGCACCCTTAGACTAGACACAGTGCTTTGCAGAGAATTGTCTCCCTTCCTAGCCTGCGTTGCAGAGCACTGTCACCCCTTAGAGACTGCGTTGACTCCTGAAAGTACCCAAATTCCCTTGAATTTTACTTTGCAACTTGCTTCAGTTTTGTTTGTTGCTATGTTCTGAAAATTTTGATGCTCAATTAACCAGTGACTCTATATACTTCTTCCTCCTTTGGCTGAAAATTTGTTCAATGTTTGTTTAAAAAATTTTTTCTTTATCATTGACAAGTTGATTTCAAAGTACTTTGTATGGTCGCATTAAGAATCATTTTCTTTCGAAATAGGAAATTTTCGTAAAATATTCATTTCCTTGATAGGAGAAATTGTTGTTGAAATCCTCATTTTCCCTTCAAAGGAGAAATTTTTGTTTGTATTCTTCATCTATCGAAATTAAAAAGCATTTAAATTATTGATCTAGTGCACCTAGTTTCTTTTCTGCATTCATAAAATTAAGGAAATTGAAAAGAAAAACTTGCATTTGCATGTAGGATTGTGTGTGTTTTGCAAAAGAAACATTAGGAAATCTACATTTAGTTTGTGATTCATTGATTTTTTTGCTCACAAATTATTTTCTCTCTTCCCTTAGTAGCTAGGTTCTTCATTGAAAAATTTGAAAGTTAAAATTTGTTTATCATTCTTAGCTTGCATTTTAGGAATTTCATATACATCATCACGGTGAACCTTTGAAAGGAAAATTGTTAAGCAAGATCAACATAAATTTAATCTCAATTTACTTAACAACGCATTGGAACCATAACGATAACATTTATAAGGTCTAGGTTAGAGACGTGTTCTTGCATCGTAAAACATAATAGTTGTCGTTAACTTGTCTGCGATACATTCTGAGTGTGATACCTCACTCCACGTACGTAAGTATATTGTAGCTCATCCATGTACTTTTGGGTATATCGGGCAGTGTTACAGTACGATAACTATAAAGGGGTGCTCTCACTATGTATTTTCACATCAGATAGAACTAATACAGACTTGGGCCTCCACGTACCTTTGGGTATATTTAGGAGGACAAATTTTAGGTGCTATCCATCCATAGTGAGCCAATTCGGCCGCCTTGAAATTGTGATACACTGAACACAACATTCAGGGATATTTCCTGCCCGTACTTATTGGTTCGCGAGGAGGTATTCTGCAGTTCACAGTTTCTTGGTAAACCCTTTTTCCTAGAATTACCCTCTTTTTGTTTATTTGTTTTTTGGTTAAAATAAATCAGTAATCATGGAAGAACAAAATCATGTCCCCCTTCGTTCGCGTAGACTAGCTTTGGAACCACCTTTACCACTAGAAGTTACTCTTGGTTGGTGAAGGTGAAATCACTCTATCGAAACCAGTACTATAACTACCTCTGGTGAAGAATCATCTTCTCATATACCAGAGTTGGCACAAGTTATTTCTAAAAATATTGGTTTGTCTACTGTTGTCGAGATAGAGTCCTCATAGCTACCCATGGTCATGATCCATCCAATCTGTGAGACCATACCTCCTGAACCCGACGTTGTTCAACTCGAAGTTGATCTAGATCCCATTGTGCTTTAGGGGGCAGCTGTTTGGTCAAATTGGAAATCATCCCTAGGACCAATGAAATAGGTTCTATCATCCCCTTATATTTCAGTTGCTATATTACCTAAGTGGAGAAAATCTTGATCCTGAAGTCGAACAACTGGAAGTTGTTCTTGTATTGGTCACTCCAAAATATATTGTAGTTGTTGAGTCTCCCATATCGCACATTCAACCCCTTGAAATATACTTCGGGCCTGATGGTGAATTTCTTCCACCTTAGCTTGATTGCGATTGAATAAATCCCATAAGACGAGACACCTTTAACTCCAACTCATTTTCAGTAGGAGCTTTACCTGTACGAGTATTTTCCTCAATCCCCTTCCTCTAGTTTTGTTGATCTTGTTTCAATTTGAGTTCCTGTAGATTCTATAGGGTACACATTGGGTCATTTTACCATGGCTGAGATAACATCCCAGACTGAACCATCTATTTCAGCTGCGACAACATCTATTGTTACTTCATATTCGATGTTTTTTCCATTGAATTCACCCATGTCATCATCTAGAATCCTATCTGGTTCCTCCTTTATGATAACTGAATGGCTTGATCCTTTATTCACATATTTAGTGCAATATCAAGCTGATCCCATTAGTTATTCTCCTTGGTGGTCGGTGATAACATAGAAAGTACCCTTGGAAATTCCAAAATTCAATGGAAACCCTAGAGAAGACCCGTCAATGCATGTTATAACTTATCATTTGTGGTGTTCATCAAACTCCCTAAATGATGACTCTGTTAGACTACGTCTTGTCCAGCACACACTCACTAGTCCAACTGCACAATGAGGATGGTTCTTTTTCTGTGTCAACCTCATTAAAAAATGAAACAAATTTATGAGGATAGTTATTTTTCTGTGTCAACCTTGTTAAAAAATGAAACAGAGTCTCAAGGATAGTTCTTTTTTCTTGTGTCAACCTCATTAAAAAACGAAACAAGTACCCATGAGGAAGGTTCTTTTTTCCTGTGTCAACCTCGTTAAAAAATGAAACAGAGTTATGAGGAAGTTTATTTTTCTTTGTCAACCTCATTAAAAAATGAATCAGGTTATGAGGATAGTTCCTTTTACTATGTCAACCTCCTTTAAAAATGAAACATATGTTGAGGATAGTTCTTTTACTGTGTCAACCTTGTTAAAAAATGAAATAGGTCATGATCATAGTTTTTTTCCTATGTCAAGCTCGTTAAAAAATGAAACAAATCCTCCCCTATAATGAGCCTTCATTCCATCCAGCTATTAGTATCCATTAATCTACTTAGTTGAATGAAATGAAGCTTGGGGGGCATTCAAAACATTCTTACCTATTTGCATCCAATCAACTGCTGAAGTTTGAGGGTAAAATCAGGTTCAAAGCTCCAAAATACAAATGGTAACTATGGAATGGTAAAAATGAATAGTAAAACTCTTTTTTTTATAGTCATTTAATTGTTTGTAAGTTAAATTTATTGCTATGACTATAGTTTTATTATGTTTTTATGATGAAACAGGTATTTTTAATCCATTTTATGTTGCCCTGAACAGGAAATACAACTGATGAACAGATTAGTCATGCAGATTTATTCAAAGAATGGCTTGACCACAAAGCATACTTCTTCTCCTTATTTTTCGAGCTTTATTAAAAATGAAAAAGGATTTGAAGCGAACTTTTATCTCTTTTTCAAGCTTCGATAACAGCGAAAAAGGAACTTTTGGAGTCTTCTTTTAGCTCTTTTTAGACTCCGATAATGTGAAAATATTTCCGAGCACTTGTCTTTTTGAGCTCGTTGAAGTAAATGAATAGATATCTACTTAGTATAAGTTTAACCCTTTTTTGGACTGAGATAGATTATTTACGAAAAATGAATACCTTGGTTAAACATGACCAAAGAGGTTCCCTCAGATATTATTTTACACTTCTTTAGATCTATGGAGTTCTCTTTCGTCCTCTTTTTCAGACTCTCTAAATATGAAAAAGGACTGGGCTATCACTGTCGTTCAGCTCATTAAAACATAAAATAGCGATGGGTTTGTCTATCATGGCAAGAATCGAGTTTCATTCATCTCTAGACTCGTTAAATTATTAAATAGTGATACTTTATTCGCCCGAAGGGTTGAATTATAGAACAAGAAAATGTTATCCTCCTCAAGCTTGTTAAAAAATAAAGAGGTACTGGTCAACAAATGACCGGGGAAAATTTGGGAAAAGTAAGCAAAGTTTATTTTTGGTAGCAAGTCGCTCTTGACCATGACACTTCTTTCACTCCATGTCCGTGACTGTTTGGGTTGGGTAATCATCTTGACGATTCATTCACACCTATGGTTCATCATACTTTCACTTCGGTTTTGGGTCAATGCTGCCAAATCATCACAGTGTCGCCGATATGTTCAAGAGAAGTCATCCAGTGATTTAAAAATAATCCTTCTACAATACTCATAAACCTTCAGTTTCATGATCATCATCCCTAAAAATTGCTATATCAAGTCATACCCTTGTCTCTGAAATCAGTAACTCCTGTTTTGCAATAAGGTGACTTCCTGTCAACGAAAAATCAATATCCAGGAAGTTCACTTAGAAACATAAGATTCCAATACCATGAGGCTTGTTACAACATCGACAAGATCCTCGCTTCCAAACTTTTGACCGAAAGATTTTGTTTGCCGTTCGACATCAAATCATCCATTCACGCCTTTCGAAATGTACTACAGTACCTTGAGTGCCATTGAAATTAATGGTGGTCCTCTCATGTTTGTTAACAACTCACATCATTGGATGGTAATCAAATGATGTCTTTCCATGTTTAACTACAAATCATATATTCGCATGGCTAGACTTGTACCCGAATGATCAAGTGAACGAGATAAGAAGACCCCAGATCTAGTTTCAACCATCTGGGCTGTGATTTCAGGATTTTTGTACACATCATCTGTACGGTGACCTTACATACAGAATGTCATCCAAACATGGGGCTATATCTGTAGGCATGTCTCCATCTGGGCAACATTCCAATGAAGACGTCTTTCTGAATTATGTACATGTTATTAGATTGTTTTATGTGCTGAACATGGGAATGCCTACCCTCAAAAATTATGATCAAATAGGATATATCATGATGTAATGTATTTTAATATTGATGTAGGTGACCACTTTGCTTCATTTCTAGACTCATCATAGTGTAAAGCATCTCAATCAAATGTTATTATTATTTGGATCTCATGCTTTAGGGGGAAATTTTTATAGGTCAATTTGGGCACTATTCCCAATGACCTGGTTAACTGGGCATCATCTCTAGGACCAATGATCAAGGGTCTATAATTCCCTATCATTTCCATTGCTACATGCCCTGAGACAAGGAACAAGACAAATCAAGCAAGACTTTCATCAAGAAAAGGTTTCCATGGTTTGAAGCTTATTATATATCATATGAGAGCTCACCAACGTAGGCTCTAAGGGCCCTAAGTGTGTTGCATATGCAGGTAGCCCCATGCAAGACTGCTCTACAAAGAAATTCTCAACATTCATAGGTGCGTTGGTCACATTGGGAGCGAAATTCTCATTGTTCCAAAATCTGCACTTGGCCAGTGCCTTCTAGAAGAGTTCACATGTGTCAAGCTTCAGATCCAAGTGTCCATTTGACATCTACATGATTGGAAACATTTATTGCCTATTTTTGGAAAGTTATTGATTGAAAAACAACCTACGATTCATCTATAAATTAAGCATAGATCTAAGTGCTTGAGAAGAAAGAATTTGAGTAGAGAAATGATGGAGAATTTTCAATTGAGACTTAGATTTGTGAAGTTTCTGCTGGAGAGATTTATACTGTGATGAGGCTTGGGAACGTTGCTGGAAGGTCACTTCAAATCAGTCACTATGTTGTAACCTCTCCTTCTATCATCAATAAAGAGTACTAATTATTTTTCCCTATATGCATCTGTATTGGCTTTGATTTTCCATATTGCAAGATCTTAGTTGATGTATATGGTTTATGCTTTAATGATTTAGCTAACTATCTTGAATAGATATCTATAATATTGCATATTCTGTTGTTTTAGTGTTCTTTCTTGCAGGAAGCATTCAGCTCACTAACCTCCTGAATTTGAAGCTGAAATGGAAGCGACAGAAGGAGTCATTTGGAAGTGACTAAAAAAGTAAGCCTCCAATCCTCTATCTATTCTGAGTTAGGAGAAATAGTCATATAGTCTTTCACCTGTTGTTCTAGAGTAGCACCTGTCTAGGGAAGCATGATTTATTCGTAATTCACAATTTTGGCCCAACACCAGGAAATTATGCTATAACTATGAGAAATAAGACTGGGATCCCTTAGATTATGTATTATGGGACTCACATCCAGAAAATATTTAGAAAAAAATCCATTTTGATGTGTTAAACAGATCTCTCGGTCCCAATATGGCTTAAAAAGGTCCAAATCCCATTACTTGACTTATGCAACAAATTTTGAAGCATGCACAACATAATTTTATGAGGGTTTCTGCTACAATAGAATGGAAATAACATATCTAGAGTTTATTACATCAATGCATAGAGAAAAATGGAGATCTAGCTCCTTTTACACATTATATAGATGACTCGGCAAGGGTTTCATGAAAGCACCAGTACAAAATGTTAGATCTGTAGATCTGGATTTGGAATAACGCAGCATAATTTAATCTCTTCATATATACAGCTAAATAATACAATAAATGAAGAAAGATCCTTCTTAAAAACTTTATAGGAGAAAGGTTGGCCTTTTCCCTGAGAAAGCAGCTCAAGTTTGAGGGGATTGACCCTCACACTGCAACACTGCAAGAAATGACACAGTTCCTGCAAGGGATTGCGCTGTAGGTTATGGGAGTACTTTGGCCAAGTGCCAAGATATGAAAATCTACTCTGAAATCTTCCTTACTAACTTTCCAAAGGAATGCAGGCTCCTCCTCTGAAAAATAAGCCGTGGAAATGGTGTTGTGAACCCCCACTGCAACACCCTGCAACACAACATTATACTGCTACAAAAATAGCATTGTAGATGAAGGAGGATGCTTGGCCTCAAGCTTGGATGTGGAGAAATTTAGTACAAGCTCCTTCAAGAGGCCTCTCAAGGAAGGAGAAGGATTCTTAAAGAGGAGATCCTTGTGCTAAGAAACACACAAATCTCAACTAAACAGTTGAAGAAAACAGAATAGTCTTACAAACCACAATATCAATAATAAAATCATAAGCTATCTTGCTATGGATACCTTTCCCTCCTTTTAAACATGTGTGAGCCTTCTTTCCTTGGGCCCCACTCATTACGGTTTCCTTCACGAAGGAATCTTCCTCCCACTATCTCTGCGATGTCTCACAAGATGATCTCCACCTCCTATCCCAATGCTGTTGACTTGGTCAAACTTGACCTTGTCCACATGCAAATGTCCCTGTTCACACCTGAGAGTGTAAAATCTAGCTAGCATTATGATCCCTTTTCATATTATGAGGGATTTTATTCAGATTTTATTATGCATGGGCCTCCTTACCCATTTATTCATCTCCTAAGTGAAATCAAAAAAATTTAATATTCCAATTTGTTGCATGCAAATTTTGGAATATTACAGTCCTCCCCTCCCAAATGTTGCTTGTCCTCAAGCAACTCTAAGGATAGAACTGAGAAGTCTTCCCTCCTCTTACTTTAGCATCCAAATATGATGAACTCCTCCAAGGAATGAGATGTTGTCTCATCAATGAATCTCAATATTGCCCCTCCCAACCATGCAATTTAGCTAAATAGCTATCATCATGAACAAGTAGAGTACTCAAGAAGGCAATACGGTGTTGTCCAGAGGTCCCTTTGAGGAATGGAATTTGAAATGTAGTGGGAAACATAATTCCCATGTGGATCCTCTATCCCCAAGCAATCATCCATACAAAATGATTTACCTCCCAACATGGTAACTCTAGAAAATTCTCCTCCACCTTTGGCTCATGCAAAGTAGGTGGGCTGAAAATCTGATCATGGTAGAAAAAGTAGCCTACCCCACGCTGTCCTTCTATCCACTCATGATAAGTGTAGATCTTATGCTTATCTTTGGTTTCAAATAAGTTTCCCTCAAGTGGCAAGAAGAAGACTAGATCTCCAAATATCTCTCCTCCATGTTGTGAATTAAGCTGGCCCAAACCACCCCATATGTGATGGATAGAAAATCATCACCATATGGCATCCAATCAATACTATGGCCCACATCATGAAAAAAAAAGTGTCTTTTTGTAGTGGCCATATCATTTCTCATGCTTCCCTTGGAACATGCAATGCAAAAAGTGTGGGAAATCTCTTTCCCCAAGGACACATCCAACCCGTGTGTCACTCCCCAATCATGCTCTCAATAAGAATAAGAAAAATATCAGAAAATGAAATCATGATCAACATCAAAATGAGGGAAACACTGAAGGTTTCATGTGGTTTTGGAAGATACAAATAGTTTCCCAAATTGTTACAGCACAGTTTTCCAAACTGCTACTTCAGAAAAGAACATGGCAAGTGATTTCTTGATACATGGTTAATTATGTATGTCATCACATCTACTAATGAATAGTAAATGGTTGTGTAAATCAATTGAACATACATGAAATAACATAACAATTTCCCAAGGCCACATAAAATATGGTTGTCTCCATCATATAGTTTGGCCCAAAATTGACCATGGAGTGAAATGAAAATCTCATCCTCTTGTGGAGCAATGCACTGCATAGAAATGGTAAGAGTATGAAAATATTGTGTTAGACAATAAATAAATGAAAAAACAAATTTATCACCATGCAATGGAAGTAAGATGATACATGGATCCATGAATAAGTCCTCCATAGGGGTTTGGCATACTCTCATGAAGAGGAATGAACCAGGTGCCACATGAAATCCTCCTTCTCATGCTTGGAAATCCAAGTCAAGTAGAATACATCACAGTAATAGATGTCTCCATCCACTACTTCATCATTCTCACCTCCTCCTTGTTTTCCAAGTGCATCAAATGTGAAGTGATCCTGGGGACACTCCATCAATAAGTCCAAGCTCCAAAGTGACAGCGTTGTTCGCCTATGAAAATAGGCTCCTGTCAATACATAGCTCCATTATTTGACATGCTCATTGTCAAAGACATCTCCCATAATGCTACTACATACAAGAATTTTCTTCCAAAGTGGAATTTCTTCTAGATCATTCAAGGCTAAGTAGTAGCACCTTTGCACCATGATAGTGCCATCTCATACTCCTGAAACATCATGCAGAGTGTGAGAGAAAATCTGCCCTTGCTCTCCCAAGAACACCCAAAGTAAAAAAAGTTTTTGTTGCCTCCTCATACCTCAACCATACAAATCATGTGGTGAAAACATAATGATTGATATGAAAGATGTCATATCAACACAATGTATCCATACTCCTTGCTTCCTAATGATACAAGTATCTTGCCCAGTTCCTTCCACCCACATACCCTTAGGAAAAGGATATGTCTCATGATGGACAAACTCTCTCAAGAGTAGCCAATGCAGCTTTACCTCTTGCTGCCCTGTGTCATAGAGCTACAAGTGGCTCACCAGCCTCTTGCTCTCCACCCACATCCAGTCAACCACTTGTGGATGTCTCCTACCATTCTCCATCTTGGTACTCCTCCAATGAGGGCTACCATCCTCCCAAATCAGTTTTCTCTTCTTTCATTTCATGAGATATTGAAATGCAACACCTTGGAGATCTTCTAGAAAATACCTCATACCCATAACCACTTTGAATCCATCAAGATGCAATTGTGATGAGGGAAAAACCTTCTCAAAATGTTGAAGAGCCTTACACTCCATGATATGTTGAAGTGCACCTCCAATGAGATCTCTCCATGAGACCTTCTCCTAATCAATGGCCCTCCAAAACCAATAAGGTCTTGGATCTGCTGCAAGTATAATTTTCTCTTTGAGCTATGAGATGCTCATTGAGAAAGTCTCATCTAGAAAGGAGAAAGTTTTTCTCGTCTCAAGATGTCTACCATCTATCATTCCTTCCTCCAAGTTTTCAAACCCCAAACTCAAGTGTGGTATGCAATCCAATAATGGCTCATGAGGATGATGGTTCATCTCTTCCTTGAATGACTCAAGGTTGCATAGCACAGTGCAATTCTGTTGCTCTAGATTAGCAGTATACAATGGTGTATCTTTCTCCATAATATTTTCTAAAATGATAAGAGATGGAAACTTAGGCATACCTTTGAGATATTTGGAAGCATCTTGTATGGCTGCAAGGGTTCCTTCCTCTCATGTGTTAGCTTCCCCAACGGTTGAAGATGAAGGTTGCTCCTCCAAGGTTGTGATAGTGATGGTACATACCTCCTCAAGTGGTGGTGAGGCCTCCTCCTTCTCTGATCTCTATTTATCAAATATTTTGATCACCCTTTGAGTGAAATATGCAAAAGTAGACACTCTTGCATGTCTCACATGGCTGAACCACCAAGTGCTTTCTTCACCTTCAAGGTGCACCGCTGCAATTTCTACAGCCTCTCTCTCTACCACTGGATGTAGTAGGAAGAATTATTCTAGCTTCATCACCCAAACCTTTGCTGCACATGAGTGTGATCCATCAAAAGTGGACAATATAAATCTATTGATTCTCATCATCCCATTGCTGTAGGGCCTCCTTTCTTCTTTTAGCTGGATAAACTGGGGAAGAGCTAGAGTCTCCTTGAAAACTCTAGGTTGAGATTTGTACTCTACAAGGTACCTTCTTAAGATATTAGGTTCCAAGCATTCTTCATGCCTCTGGTCTCTTCCTCTTTGAGAATAGGAAGTACATGGCCATTCCTCTTCTTGAAACCCTCTAGGATTTTCATTGCATCTCTTCTCCTTCATCTGCTTGACCTCCTTGGATAGGTTCTTTCTAGATCTAAAAAGTGATGAGATAAGGCTCATCCTCTCCATAATTCTGATATTTAATCCTTCTCTTTTTATTCTTATTCTTCTGATAGCATAATGGCTGGAACTCATAGGCTGAGCCAAGATTATGCTCTGATACCACTGTAATATTCCCAAATGGGGAAGCAGCAATGCATGAAAATAAAACTAGAATAGAAGTAATAAAAAAAATCATAAAATGTGTGAGGAAAACATATCCATAAAATGAGTGTTACAACAGCAAATTTATGGTCCACTATATCATCCAAAAGTGGGGAAATGCAGCAATATAGACCATAAAAATGTTATTCGCAGAAAATTACACTATAAATATGAGAAATAAGACTGGGATCCATTAGATTATGTATTATGAGACTCACATCCAGAAAATATTTAGAAACAAATCCCTTTTGATGTGCTAAATAGATCTCCTGGTCCCAATATGGCTTAAAAAGGCCCAAATCCCATGACTTGACTTATGCAGAATTTTTTGAAGCATGCACGACGTAATTTAATGATTTTTTCTACTGCAATAGAATGGAAATAATATATCTGGAGTTTATTACATCAATGCATAGAGAAAAATGGAGATCTAGCTCCTTTTACACATTATATAGATGACCCGACAAGGGTTTAATGAAAGCACCAGTAAAAAATGTTAGATCTGTAGATATGGATCTGGAATAACACATTCTAACTGATGCTTTGCATATATACAGCTGAATAATACAAGAAATGAAGGAATATACTTCTTACAAACTTTCCAAGATAAAGGTTGGCCTTTTCCCTGAGAAAGCAGCTCAAGATTGAGGGGATTGACCCTCACACTGCAACATTGCAAGAAATGACACAGTTCCTGCAAGGGATTGCCTTGTAGTTGATGGGAGTACTTTTTCCAAGTGCCAAGATATGAAAATATTCTCTGAAATATTCCTTACTAACTTTCCAAAGGAATGGATGCTCCCTCCTCTGAAAAATAAGTTGTGGAAGTGGTGTTGTGAACCCCCATTGCAACATACTGCAACACAACGTTATACTGCTACAGAAATAATGATGTAGCTAAAGGAGGATGCTTGGCCTCAAGCCTAGATGTGGAGAAATTTAGTACAAGCTCCTTCAAGAGGCCTCTCAAGAAAGGAGAAGGATTCCTAAAAAAGAGATCCTTTTGCTAAGCAGCATAGCAATCTCAACTAAACAATTGAAGAAAGCAGAGTAGTCTTAAAGACCACAATATCAATAATCAAATCATAAGCTATCTTGCTATGGTTTCCTTGCCCTCCTTTTAAACATGTGTGAGCCTTCTTGCCTTGGGCTCTACTCATTAGGGTTTCCTTCACCAAGGAATCTTCCTCCCACTATCTATGCGCTCTCTCACAAGATGATCTCCACCTCCTATCCTAGTGCTATTGAATTGGTCAAACTTGACCCTGTCCACATGAAAATTCCCCTATTCACACCTAAGAGTGTAAAATCCAGCTAGCATTATGATCCCTTTTCACATTATGAGGGATTTTATTCAGATTTTTATTATGCATGGGCCTCCTTAACCATTTATTCATCTCCTAAGTGAAATCATCAAAATTTATTATTCCAATTTGCTGCATGCAAATTTTGGAATATCACACAGGCTCCGCTAAATAGATGAAGTATGCAAGAAGTCGTAAAAGAAAAAAACACAAGCAATAATCATAATGCCTTCTATGGGTGCCTTCCCTTCCTTATATGATTTGTGAGCCTTCTCACCTTGGTCACCACACATTAAAGCCACTACTCTCATGGACACTTCCTCCTATTAACATTGCGTTGTCCCTCATTAACTATCCACTCCCTCCATACCAGCGTTGTTGATTTGGTCAAACTTGACCCCATCCACATGATTCAACCTCTATTCACACATGAGGGTGCTTTATCCAGCTACTAATATGGCCCTCATTCACATTAGGAGTGGTTTTATTCCTACTAAGGATATTTATGGGTATCCCTACCCTCTTATTCATCAATCTAAGTGACAAAAAAAAATTTTAATATTCCAACGAGCTGAAAGCTAATTTGGAATATTACAGTGCTGGAGAGATTGTTGGTGCCTTTGAGGAGGTTAGCTAGAGAAATTATCTATTATCATGAGCAGCAGGCTCAACAGGAGTAGATATAGAATGTATAGATGTCAAAGCAAGTCTTAGGAGAGCCAATTTTGTATAAAACACCCAAGTTTTGAAGATTTTTTTCGATGTAACCGACTGGACATGACATACATACATATTTTGGCGATTTTGATCATGTATTTTGTTAATTTTTATGTAATTTTTATGATGAAAAATGCACACTCATGTATGACACTTTCTATAGTAATTGTGACAAATTCCAATCTAATACATAATTTTCTAACGAATCAGCTAATGCATTAGATTTTCTGGGAATGTGTTCAAAATTAATGAATTGAAATTCAGGTTCTAGAAGTCACACCCTCAAGTAATAACGTAATAAGACATGATGTCAAACGTGATAAAAATTGTTCAAATGCATAACGACTAGCTGGGAATCTAACCGGACCACCAGATTGTAGATGTCACAAGATGCAGCTTTAGTGAGGATTTGGATAACCGACATGTACTCAACAATATTGTTGGTGGCATCGCCCAGGAAGATTACCCCAGAACCAAGTAGTTCTGACTTAGGTGTATAGAGGAACCAAGAAGCTGATGGAATGTGCCATGTGTGACGACTGGCACCATCCACATATCCAACGTATGGTAAGGATGGTGAAGACATATGTGTAAACTAAGAGATTTTGCATGAGAAAAAATACTCAAAAACCTAAAATATTCCATACACACCAAAAAAAGACAAAACTTATATACATAAAATTACAAAGAAAATGCCCTATGAGACACTAGGTGAAATACTTCTTTAGATAGTGCCCGTTGTGGGGCTTAGCGAGCAAGATTCCATTACAGTCGTGAATTTCATAGGCCCCCTTATAAATGACCTTCGTGACAACATATGGACCGAGCCATAATGATTGAAGCGTTCCTGCCCCCAATATGTCGTGTTTTTTTGTCGTAGAGTAGAACGAGATCACCCTCTTGGAAAGAACGAGGCTTGAGAAATTTGTCGTATTGAGCTTAACTCGTCACTTATGGGTTTTGAGGGCTAGTATGGAATATCGACGAGTTTCATCCAATTTATTGAGTGAGAGAAATCACTCTTCTTCAGTAGTAGTTTTGGGTAGGAGTTCAATGACCAATTTAAGTGATGGAATCTCGCACTCGATTGGAAGAAATTCTTCCAGACTGTATGCTAACTGGAATGGCGTGAAGCCTGTAGAAGTATTCACTGAATTTTTGTATGCCCATAATGTAGAGTATATATTTTGATGCCATGTGGTTTTATGATTGCTGACTAACCGACGAATCATGGTGTTGAAGACATCATTTACGGCTTTGACTTTACCGTTAGCTTGCGAATAGTAGGACAAATATTGTTCTTGTCAAAAACCTAGCATGGAATTTAACTCCGTAATCATTTTGTTCTGAAAGTGTGAACCATGATTTTTGACAATCGAGTGAGGTACAACGAAATGATAGATAACTTGATTAAACAAGAACAAAGCGACGATTTCTCCATCAACCTAGAAAGTGGGAATGGCTTCAACCCATTTCGTGAAATAGTTGGTCACAACTATGATGTAGCTATTTCCATTAGTGTAAGTGAGATTACATGTTATGAAATCTATTCCCCATTTAGCAAAAGGAAAAACGAAGATGAAAATATGGAGAGGGACAAGGTGAGCATGCATTTTCTTCGTAAAAAATTGACATGGATGGCACTTCTGGACCGTAGTGACGCAATATTTAAACAAAGTGGTCCAGTAGTATCCTGCACGCAAGATTTCTAGGTAGACGCTATGCCTGAAAGATGACCACTGCACACCCCAACATGGCAGTAATTAAAAAATTTTCTACCTCATTAAGGGTGAGACAAAGTCGAATAACTGTATCGACACCATGATGATATAGAGTATCGTTCAACACGAGATAGTGTTTTTCCTGGTGACGAATGTGATGATGGTCATCTGACGTGAGAGTTGGGAGGAACCCTTGAGTTTGGAGATAGACGATAATTTTCCTATACAAAGGATTAGTAGAGTCGACCAAATAGACAAATTCATCAGGGAATGGATCATCAACTACTTCCTCTGGGTCAACTCTGGGAAGACCCGACAAAAATTCGACGAAGACTAGAGATTTCTTAGCTTTGGAAGCAGCGAAAACCAAGTCAAATTTTTGGAGGATTGCAATCCGTTTGGAATATTTTCCTCCAATGATCTGGCAATACAAGATGTGTTGCATGGGATTATCCAAAGCAATGATGGTAGTCTGTCGCAATAATATGTAGTGTCGGAGGTGGGTGACAACAAAGACCACCACGAGAGATAGTTTCTCCACTTGTGAATATCGTAATTCAGATTCAATGATGTCTTTTGATAGTTAATAAATCACATGCTCACTATCCTCATCGTGAAATTGAACCAAACACATGCTCAAGGAGGATGGTGAGGTTGCTAGGCTAAGGAGAAAGTCACAGTAATAGTTGGGGACACTAAGAAGGGGGGCGGAAATGAGTTCTCGTTTCAGGGCGTGAAACGATAGTTGAGCTTTATGATCCCATAGGTATGGTACCTTTTTCTTCAGTAAGAGCATAAATAATTTCTCCATCTCGACATAGTTTACGATGAAGCGACGTAAGAAGTTTTCCTTCCCTTGCAAATGTTGGAGTTGTAGAATGGATTGTGGTGTAGGTAATTCAATAATTTCCCTTACCTTATCAGGATTAACACTAATACTGTTCTTGGAGAAAATGAATCCAAGAATATGTCGAGAATCAACAAAAAATATGCATTTATGTGGATTCAGACGGATGTTGTAGAACCTACATGAAGCAAATATTTCTCTAAGATGCGCAAGGTGATGAGATCGTTTCTTGGAGTGAGTAGGAAGATCATCGAAGTAAGATTGTACAATGTGTCTGATATTATGAAATGCATAGTCCAAGACCCTCTAAAAAGTGGCTCCAACATTCTTCAGACCAAATGGGAGCTTTCGATACGCAAATGTGCCCCAAGGAAAAATGAAGGCGATTTTATGTTGGTCATCCTTTTTAATCGCTATCTGGTTATATCCTGAAAAGCCATCCATAAAGGAGAAATATTCGCATCTGACACAATCATTGATATAAACATAGTAGGATAATTGTATTTTGTACAAGTGATGTTCAGATCACGATAGTAAACATAGAGTTAGATGGTGCCTTGTTTCTTATCCACGGGAGCCAGATTGGATACCCATTCTGTTAAAGGAACGAGATAGATGAAACCAACATGTAAGAGTTTTTTGACTTTTTTCTTGATAGCTGCTACTTTCTAAGGGTGGACAAGTCATAGTCTTTGTCATATAGGCCTGTAATTGTCATAAATATTTATTTCATGCTGAACTATAGAAGGATCTATTCCAATAATTTCGTCGTAAGACCAAGCAAAAACATCACAGAAATCCTTAAAAAGGGTTGTAAAGCTACAATTTCCTTTGGAATGCAATCTACTCCAATCTGTATATTTTCCATGATACCCATTTTGACCGAGATATCTATGAGCATGATATTAGAAAGCTTTCCCATGTTTCTTTCTGCATCGATAGTTTGAACAGTCGTATATGCAGATGGAACGAACTCAAGTGGGTCAAAAGACAAGATTTATATAGTGATTGTGTCTAAATTAGACATCGAAGTGTGATGGTGAAATTCTACCCAATTTCGTTCTTCTAGAGACATGATCTATCATATAGCTTCATCCACAAGCAGGACTTCATCGAGGAGATCCTTACAAGGAACTGTGTTGGGCGAGAGGGTGGTAACATTGGTCGAAACGAAAGCAGTGGAGGGTTCAAATGCTAATTGGACGGCTTGATAAGACAAATAAACTGGTGATAGTGTCATTTGATCTTCATAGGAATCAATTTTTGAAAGCACCGATAGGATCTAGGGGTTGATAGATCCATTCGAGATGGTGGATATCATTGAAACCGTGTGTAGAACCTCAGGTAATGGAAGCATTAGAAAACTTTTGAGGTCTAAAATGGGCCTCCTAAGAAAAATGTAAAACCAAAATAAATTGTATAAGAACTAATAGGATGCAATGTGATGATGTCAACCATGGGGGATGATTCACCATTTTTGGGGTAAAAAGGTAAAAGTATTAAAAATTAATAAAATAATAAAACTACTTTTTCATCTTGTATTTTCAACTAATATCCCTATTTTTCTACTCACATTTCAAGTAGGAGTACTCATTGGATGCAAAATTTAATTCCTAATCCAAGGAGTACCCATGTTTCATACTTTTGATGAACCCCGCTACATGAAAAATGAGTAATACATGAAAAAACGTGATTGTAGTCATGCTTTTCTTGTATTACTCCTTTTTCGTGTAGCAGGGTCCATCGAAAGTATGCAATATGGGTAATCTTTGGATAATGAATCAAATTATTCTTCCAATGAATGATCCTGCTCGAAATTTGAGTAAACCCATATGGAGATAAGTTGAAAAAACAGTTTTTACTTTTTTCCCTCTAAAATTTGATGATGCAATCTAATATTATTTTATTATTTCCACTACTATTTTGTAATTGACTTTGGAGGCTCATTTTATACCTAAAAATTCCCATAATGAGGAAAGCAACACATCAAGTAAGATGCCTTTAGTAGACTGGTACCGACATTGACGTAAGAGTCAGGAACTCCTCCTACTAAGGGCACAATGCTGCTAGGTAATGTGGAATAATCACGGGTGCAAAATGACAGCTGATTGAATGTAACTATCTTCCCATCCAATGGAAAAAGGATGAGTTGGAAAACTGAAGAGACAATGATAGTCATCTTATAAGACCAACTCTACCCCAAAAGAATATTATAGTCGAGATGATGGTCTACAACTTCGATGTCCATAGTTATCGTTTTCCCACTAAGTGTAATTGGGTAGCTAGCAAGGTAGACTTTTGGGAGGAAGGTGTGGCCATCGAATGCTTTTAGGGAATTTGACAATGGATACAAAGTAGGAGAACCCAAAGCGATCCAACAGGCAGTTGACATTACACAATTCAAAGCACCTTCATCTATGACAGTGCGATGGATTGGCCTCCCTTTTGACACAACTTTAACTTGGAAAGAAATTTGGTGTGAAAGGCGAGGTTTACATTTTTTCCATGTCGAAGATGGTTAACATAGAATCTTGGGGTCAATTCCACCAATGGCCAAAATCAGAGCTTTCCTTTCCACTGGGCACGTTTGCAACACTTCGAGTGTAGACATAGCTAACAGTGGTTGTGCCCATTAGGGGAATTTCGAGGTGTAAAATGGGCCTCCTAAGGAATTTATAAAATAACAGTGGAAATAATAAAATAATATTTTATTACATCATCAAAATTTAGGGGGAAAAAGAAAAAACTACTTTTTCAACACGTATTTTCAACTTATCTCCCTATGGGTTTACTTAAATTTTGAGTGGGAACACTCGTTAGATGAAAATTTTGATTCCCCGTCCAAGGAGTACCCATGTTGCATACTTTTGATGGACCCTAATACATGAAAGTATGCAACATGGGATCTCCTTGGATGAAGAATTAAATTTTGCATTCAACGAGTACTCTCGCTCGATATTTGAGTAACACCTTAGGGAGAAACTTGAAAATACAAGTTGAAAACGTAGTTTTATTATTTTATTATTTTTTAATATTTTTACTTTTTTACCCAAAAAATGGTGAATCATCCCCCATAGTTGACATCATCATCTTGAATCTGATTGGTTCTTATAAATTTTATTTTGGTTATACATTTTTCTTAGGAAGCCCATTTTAGACCTCCAAAATTCTCTAATGAAGTCTTCTACATTGTTGTAGTTTTGGGCAACACGTGCAGTGGTGTTATGAGTCGTGTGTCGAAGGGCCCCTTTGGGGGGACGAATCACAAGTTCAGCAGCAGGCCTTTAGATATGAAGATCGTTAGGCGGCGGTGGATTTGAACTTGAACCAAGTTCGTGAGCATCAATGACTAGATTTCCATAGGTTTTGGCTTGGGTTTGGAGTTCAATAGTATCCATGACATAAATGGCAGATGATCCTTAATCGGAAGGATGAGAACCACCATTTCCCCTTGGCGGGGGTTGGGGGCTGGTTTGCAACCATGTGTTGCTGCAGTTGCAGATTGGGGAAATGATTTTGAAGGATGTTTGGTGTCCTTCCAGAGTCATTTTGCGTAATAAAATATGTGCATTCTTGCAACTAAGGAAATTTATATGTCAAGTGGTCCTTCACATAAAATTTTCAAGGTACTATGATAGTTTTATCCTTTCCTTTATCATTTGTAGTAAATTTTCTTTGATTTGTATTATTCTAAGTGTTGGGATACTCTTTAGGAGGAGTGGTATTTTTCTTATTCTTCTTGTTCTTACTACTAGGTTTTTGTGTACATTGTACAGAGAGTACCTTAGCGGTGGGAAGAGCAGCAGATTGGGTAGGGGAGATGGTAGCCAAAGATGGATGAGAAGTGTGCATGTTGAGCTATTTTACAGCTACACCAGAAGTTGTGCTAACAAGGCCGTTAGCATGCACTCTGAGTAGCTGAGTAGCAGGAGGATTCAGGTTGCTAGGGGCATGGGGGAGTATCTCATACAGAGTGCCAGATTGTGAATAGATGAGATCTAGATGTTATGCAAAATGAATGGATTTGTCTAGAAAGGGGTGGAAAGAGTGACTTGCAAAACCAGTTTGATAATAGATGATTTGGGATTGGCGCTTTGACTAACCTCCACCTATGTCTCCATTCATGAATGTGATCAGAGATGAGGGTGGCAGTGTCTTAGCGTAGTCAGGTTAAGAGTTTCATTCTGGTTTCATATCGAATAGGTAGATTTCCATAGGTTTTGGCTTGGGTTTGGAGCTCAATAGTATCCATGACACAAATGATATATGATCCTTCACCAGAAGGATGAGCACCACCATTTCCCCTTGAAATGGGTTGTGGCGGGTTTGCAACCATGTGTTGTTGCTGTTGCAGATTGGGGAAATGATTTTGAAGGACATCAGGTGTCCTTCCAGAGTCCTTTTGCGTGATAAAATATGTGCATTCCTACAACTGAGAAAATTTATATTTCAAGTGGTCCTTCACATAAATGTTTCAAGGTATTATGATAGTTTTATCCTTTCCTTTGTCATTTTTAGTAAATTTTCTCTGATTTGTATTATTCTAAGTGTTGGGCTACTCTTTATAAGGAGTGGTATTTTTCTTATTCTTATTGTTTTTACTACTAGGTTTTTTTGTAGATTGTACATAGTGTACCTTAGTGGTGGGAAGAGTAGAAGATTGGGTAGGGGAGGCGATAGCCGAAGATGGATGAGAAGTGTGCCTGTTGATCTGTTTTACAGGTACACTAGAAGTTGTGCTAATGAGGCTGTCAGCATGCGCTCAGAGTAGCTGACTAGCGGGAGGATTCAAGTTACTAGGGGCATGGGGGAGTAGCTCATACAAAGTGCCAGATTTCGAATAGATGAGATCTAGATGTTATGCATGATGAATGGATTTTTCTAGCAAGGGGTGGCAAGAGTGACTTGAAAAACCAGTTCGATAATATATGATTTGGGATTGGCGCTTTGACTAACCTCCACCTACGTCTCCATTCATGAATGTGATCAGAGATGTGGGTGGCAGTGTCTTAGAATAGTCAGGTTAAGAGTTCCATTCCGGTTTCATATCGGATAGGTAGTTGAAATTTCTTAAGAAATTCTATTGCCTGCAGCTCATGGTAACTCGATGTACCATTTGGCAACATTTCCTGTGAGAGTGCGGGGGAAGAGCTTGAGCTAGATACTATCGTCCACCATGGAATTAGAAAAAAACCATAGATGAAAGGTGGTGATATGTGTAGCTGGATCTTCCCCTTATTTCCCTTCGATATTAGGGATGTATGATGGAATCTTATGCGGTACAAGAGGCCAAAGCGAGTTATGATTGATGGGATCTTTTCTTAATTTATATAGATCAAGTATGTCTAAAGATTCCAAGAATTACAATTGTGTGGTTTCCCTCGAGTCTAACCAAGGAGGCGTTGGCTAACCATTTGGACCGCAGGGTCCTCCCATCAAAGTGTTTCCAAAAGGTGATAATAATTTCTAGCTAGTGGATGTGTAGGTATGTAAGGTTGTTGTCCACAGGGTATATTGTATTGGAGGATAAATGACTAGTTTCCCCTAGGGTAATATTTTTCCCCTTGCCTCAATTGGTTTTGGGGAAGGGTCACCCAAATATACGCGATAGAGTTAGCTTGTGGCATACTACTAGTCGCATAATTTACCATTGGCATAGACCCTACACCATAAGGTTGACCACTAAGAGGAATGACATTAAATATTGATGGACCTGCTTGTCCCAGAGAATGTAGGGGTACAAAAGCTCCCCCTGGAATGTAAGTATTGGTAACACTGCCCCCTGGCATAGTAGCCAAGGGGTTTGAACTCAAAAATGAATTCCAACTGAAAGGGTTGCAGAAGGGAACCAAGGTAACCCCGCTAATGGAAGCAAAAGCCAGATGTCCAAGAGAAGACATGATAGGAGCAGATACCGAGGAGTTCAGAATTCCACTCACAATTTTTGTGACCAAGCTGCTGGTACTGGGCATATTCTTGCTACTAGGCTTTCCAATTAGTTGTGTAGAACTGACAACTGGCGGGGAAGATGGGGGTGGAACTTAGTAGGCCAACAATGGAAATGACCCATAGGTCACCTTTTGTGTAGTGGATGTGGGTGTAGATAAAGACATGGCTGGTACTGGTTCTACCTGAATCAAAAGTGGCCCCAACAGGTCAGTGAGAGGAGGATTATAAGGAGGTACAACTCCTTCAATGAAATGATCCTTGGGAAACTCCTTCAATGAAAGGATCCTCAGGCAACTCCATAGTGTAAGGAGCAATGTGAAAATCAGGGGTCAACACTAGAGACTTCTCTTCTGAAGAAGGCACTGGTCACCGAGACTCAACACCTCCCCTAGTGTCAATGGAGGGAGACCTTTTTTCTGCCTAGAAAGATGATGAGGGTTGAAGGATGCCACAATGACCAGTTAATTTTATCAAAATTTTAATGTGATGAATTATTAAGTCTTAGTGATAGTATAACCACACACCTAAAAAAAATCTCTAAATTCAATCAATCAAGCATCGAAAGGGGTAAGACCCTGCTTTAGTACTACCATTTTCAGGAGATAAAACAACGTATAACAATAGCATTCATAGAGAGTTGTTCATATGTACGGTTACGGTTACTCTTGAGCTTCACCCGAATCTTAGATAATGGGGCCAAGCACTCTCGTGAAGATGAGTACCCTCCCAAAAATTGAAGACAGTGTAGGTCCGTTTGTGTCAGGTATGAGGGAAGCCTGCCTTAGTCACCTTGTGTATGTCCCTAAAAGTATGGAAACTATGGATACCTCAAATTATAGACACTATCAGGGGGGTCACAGTCATAGACAACATGTTGTATGGGCTGAAAACCTAGATCCATGATCTATTTTCGACATCCCTGAGGGGAACCCCAATACAAAAAATTCCCACTTTTATGTGAGTGAAGGCGGGCTACCTTCTCACACACCTCAGTGTTGTCTCGCGCTTAAATCCGATATAAGTGGAGTGGTACCAATAGTATGAGTGCAACAATATTTTCACTCTTTAATGAAACTAATATCAAGTTTTGCTATCTTGGGTAGTTTTCTCACTTTTCCTATCCCAAGATCCTAGCCTGAAATAATGTTGGTGTTGTTATTGCCTAAATCTACCTCAGGTTGAGAAAGGCAGAATCTAGGGTAACATCAAACCACGCTTAATCTGGTAGCTAGCCCTACCATATCGGGAGAGGGCTCTCTCCTGGTCAATGTCAGCAAAAAATGATCAGTGAGGCTTGAGATGACATGAATGAAGGCTGATTTTAGGCTAGGTATATATGCAAAAGAGTTTGATTTGATTTCAAGGGTGTTTGTTGGATCAAAGGGAAAGACAGATTTTGGGTCTGGGGAATCAGACCTAGTTTTTGCAGAGGTCTGAATGGGGCAAGGTAGGAGATTGTTTTGACACTTAAATTTTGAATGAAATGGATAGCTCAAACCGTTGAGGAGTTGAAGAGGGCAAGAAACTTTCAGGAATCCTCTTCAAACATTTGAAAACATAGAAAATTAAACAAACCCTAGTTAGAGCACTGCAAATTTTAATGAATTCCACCTTTATCCTTGTTTGTTTAACTTAAGAAGAAATAAGAGGGAAAATGATACACATAAAACACCAATAAACTTACATTAACAGAGAGAAACACATCATCAAAACAAAGAGCCACATGAATCCCAAGGAGTGCTGCAAACCCTGGTCTATTCCCTTGCCAAATTGCAGAGATGAATGTACAATGATGCTCAAAGCATTCCCAAGAGTCCAACCTATGCTAATGACTGAAAAAATACAAGATATAGACAACACTAACTCATCCCCAGCCTATAGGGGTCATTTTGGAGGATTAATCCGTCTTGTGGACAAGACCGATCTCCCTAGTACTAAAAGTATCTAGCAAAAAACAGCCAAACATACTAATCTTTCTCTAAGCATGTAAGGTTTACAAAAATCTCTATAGAGGTGTTAAGGACTTACCGTTTGTCCAATGCTTGTTTGAAGTCGTTTTTGTCCCTCGCGTGCTTGAAGGAGTTTTCCTCGTAAACCTGCAGTCACAAACAAGAAAAATATTACATAGCACCTGTATAGAAATCATCATAAACCATGCTTATCATAGTGATCAAGGAATCTATGAAATAACCCATTGATTGAAAGCGTATTGAGAAAAATGAGTATATTTGTATTAATTTCAAAAGAAGAAAATCCTTACAACCTGAGCCTTGATGTTGCACAGGACTTTATGGGGTCCGAAGCAGGAGTCTCCTTTACTTTGAGAAGCTATGCACTCCTCCAACCAAGACAAATAGAGGTATGCAATCTCTCCTCAAAAAAGTCTTAGTTAACTGAGTCTAAATCTCAACAGCACTTAACTTAAAATATTCTAAAAGCTTGAACTCCCTTTGAGGCTACCCAATGCCTCTTTTTATAGTGGAAAAGAGAAGGTTTTCTGTTCCAAGTATGAAGGGATAGAATCCTCCTTCAAAGGGATAAGCTCCTCACATCAAGGGGTTAGCTCCATAAGGTAAGGGATTCATGCACCTCACAAGAGCGGTTCTGCCACCGCAAAATCCATTCTACAAGCTTCCAGAATTCACTTTTATTGAGCTTTTTGGGATTTACTTGTGCCTTTTTAATCTTACAAGGGTCCGAACCTATAACAAAGATCAAGTGCATTCAGGAACGCAGGAAAGATGAACATTGGGTGCGGGACCGCAGGCAAGATAGCCAGAAAGTGCGACACCAAAGTTTAGGAGACTTTTAGGAACTTTTCTGATTTTCAAGGCTTGACATGAGGAACTAATATGTTTAGACTTGCAAAGGGAGAAGTATGAGTGATAATGAGCTCATACAGTTAGCAAAATGTCAAGGTGACAATTTTCAGTGTAACAGATTGCCCCCTAAAGTGAAAAGTATGGAATAGATGATGCTGAAGTCTGTCATATATGAAGAGTGCAGTACTTTATCATTTCAAGGATCATCCTGTGGACACCCCAGTCAGCACCTGTAAAAACATTCAATGAAAAATATATATGTATACATATCATCACTGAGGTAGGCATTCCCATACTCAGATTAAACTAACTAAAAACTGATTCAACTGTTCTGATACAGGAATGATTTTGAGTACATCACAGTATAGACATATGTGAACATAGTATGGATGCAGCCATCTGTTTATAAATAGTCCACTGTATAAATGATAACAAAATTCCTCGCAGCTTGGATGGTAGAAACTAGATCCAGGGTCTTGATTTCTGCATCTCGAACTAGTACGATTCTATCCATGCGAATGAATGTGTCGAAGTCGAACATGGTAGAAACCACTTGATTACCAGTCAATGATGTAAACTGTTAACAAGTGTGAGAGTAACCACCAGTAATGTCAATGGTTCTCAAAGTACCCAGTACAATCCATGAAATGTGAATGAATGAGCTGAAGTCGAACATCTCACGGAATCATTCGATCGAAGGTCGATGATGTAACCCGTCGTCGAAAGCGAGAAACCTGCCATTAAGGCATGCAGATTTCAAGGTACTGACGATTTCTAGATCAACTTCCCAGATAATGAGTTGTCGTCGATAGAAAGCGATCCGTCGTAGGCAAGCCCACAACACGAAATCATAGATCAAGTTTTGAAAATATATTAGCAAGGATTGACTCAGGGATGGTCAAAATGGATGACAGATATTTTGCAGATGAATGGTTTATTTAAACTGTCCTCTTGAGCACATAACGACACTGCAGATGGCTTGGTAACAATTGACCCAAAGCTAATACCCAGAAACCGAATGAAGATTTTCAAATGAGGTTCGATTAACTATTAGGCAAAGGATTTCCCAACCCAGGTGAATGAAAGTGTCGTGTTCAAGAGTGGTTGACTGAATTTTTGAAGAATCAAAATACAACAAACACGCCCATTTTCCTCTCTTTTCCCCCACCATTTCTGGCAAGTACCTCTTTATTTTTGACAAGCTTGAGGAGGATAAAATTTTCTTGTTTATAAGCTCATCCTTCAGATGAGTCCAACTTAGTTTAAGATTCGAACCCTAAGAAGGAGTGGTTCGTTCCTGTTTGAAATTGAACAGGTCCTTTACTGTTAAATTTTAACGAGTCCAGTATAGGAGAAACTCAGTGTTTTTCAATTTTAGGAAGTCAGAAGAAAAAACTTAAGAAAACTCCATGGGTGTACTTTTTCGTAAATTTAGTCTCTCGAGCCCGAAAAAGGATAAAATAATGCGGGAGAGAACTCTATTGACCATAATTAGTCAACGTATACCTTTTTCATAAATAGTCCATTTCAGTCCGTAAAAGGGGTAAACTTATACTGAAGGGACGATTATTCATTTACTTTAACGAGTTCGAACAATCAAGTACTCGGTGATATTTTCATGTTTAGAGAGTCTGAAAAGGGCTTAAAAGAGGACTCCAATGTTTCGCTTTTTCATGAATTTTTGAAAGAGTCCGAAAAAGTGATAAAAGTATGCTCTTTGTTGAAAAATGATCAACTCTCCTGAAAAATCCAATTTCTGCACAAAAACTTGAAACATTACACATACATGTTTAAGATGAGTAAAAATGCTTCAAAAATACCCTTTTTAAAGTGAAAAATAAATAAATTAAAAATTCATCTATTCGAAAAAACTTATAAAAAGGACTTTTTCAACTTCATTTTTACCGTTCAAGTCCAGAGTGAAAAGTAGAAGCTTTTGGGTAAAAATGTTCCTGTGAAGATTCTGGAAAATCCATCCATTGAAATCGAGAACCGTCAGTCCCAGGTAATCCACGACCTCTTAATATTGCATTTAATCCATTTACAGTTCATTTTTAGGCTTTAAATCTTATTTTTAAGGAAAAATATGGTTCGAAAATCGCTCGTGGGGGTCCGCAAGTGACACACATGGTACCTGCGAACCCCGAATTTTTCCTACAAGGAAAAATTCGTGGGTCCACACTTTCCTTACAGAGTGCATGCGTTCCTACGCACTGTTTATGAAGGTAAATTTCGGTCCCCACGCGTTTAAATTTAAAACTCAAATTTCTCTTTTGCCGCCCAAAATTTTTCAAACTAGATTGTTCTAATCTATATTTTTATGTATTGTAGGATTAACAAGATGTTGATTTGGAGAGAATGTGAACACGAGGACGTGGATGATGCCGCAATGCTCCATATGCCCACAATGCAAAGATTAAGAGCATGTGGTTTATATAAATTATGGGCCATCCAAGGCATGAGAGCACAGGTAGAGCTGCTGAAATGGCTGGTTAACAGGTGGAATGTGCAGGACCAGTGTTTCATTATTGGAGGCCACCGGCTCGAAATCGAGCTGGAGGACATTTATTTTCTGACTGGTTTGTCCAAGAGGGGTGAACAACTCTCCTTGTTTGGGACTAGGCCAGGTGGCCAGACTGTCGCTAGTCTTCGACAAGAATTCTGTAATGGTGAAGCAGACCCCAGGGAAAAATGGATTGATATAAAAACTGTCATCCGTAACGAGCTGAAAGTTATTGAATTTATTATTACCAGGCTGTGCGGGAGTGCAGAATTTCATATAGCTACTGGTTCTCAGATGCGTATTGCTGTGGACTGTTTTTGCGGCACCATTTTCAACTTGTGTGATGCTGTGTTGGCTAATATAAAAGGCCAACTAACTAGAGCAAAAAATGGGAAACTAAATAACTTTGGATATGGATCCATTATCGTATCCTTTTCTCTAGAGAGGATTCTGATGCTAGCTCCATAGATTATCCCTGTTGATGCCGGTCGACTTAGAGAACCTAGGATGGTTCGTTGGTCTGCAATGATGGCCCATCACGGTATTAAGGGCGCTGAGATTGTTCGATTTCCTTCTTCATATATTCGTTGGTTGGATCGCCAACTTTTTGTCATAGAGGACTTTTCATACGCCAGGATAGATTTCCGCAGTGACCGAGAGATGACTCTCCCAGCAGGGGAACAGTGGGATGATTCAGGTAAAAATATTTCTTCAACAGTTTCTAAAATATTTTTTTATTTATTTTCGATCGTCTTGTCAAATAATAACCAAAATTTTTTTGAATACAGATGTGGGCCCACGGTGACCATCCCACCTCCAACCTTATGAAAGAAGATAACCAGTTGCAGCCGCACCAGCTCCAGCAGGCCAATCAGCAGAAGTCTTGACTGATTTAGAGCATCATCTAGAGCGTTTGACTCTAGATATTCTGGAGACAGACATAGATGATATTCCACCCAGATTGTAGAGATACGTGATTGGTGTTCTGGGACCTTTTAAGAGGTTCCTGTGTAGGGTGGCTCGGGCAGTGGTTTCTTATTGTGATCACCATCAGTGATGGGATGATCGTGTTGTAGACTCATATTTTTGACTTTTTATGTTATCATTTTCCGATCATAAGGTGTTTTCCAACCTATGATCGAAGACGATGTATATTTTTTGAAAACACTTCTATCCTATGATATATATCACTATTTACCGGCTATCTGCGTACATTTTATGAATGTTGTTTGTTTTACTGTTTTGATCACTGCAAATCTTGATTTATCATACTAGAAGCAACTACGTCTGCTAATGTATTTAAATTTATTGGAATATGTTGATATTCAATGTAGTCAAATTCACGTTCCAAGAGACGGACTCTTAAAAATAACCGTAACAACATTGGCTTTCTAATGGCATAAACCTTGTTAAGCTATAATACAACAAGTTCAGAATCCAACCTCACAATCAAACTCCGAATCCCAAATGATATGGACTCAGATAATAACTCAATCACTGCACTATACTCGGCAATGTTATTCGTTGTTTGACCAAGGCTTACCCCATGCATGGAAACTAACTCGTCAGAGGGTTAATAGATAACCCAAGCTGCGGAAGAAATGTTCTATGTACTACGAAAAGCACCATCAGCAAAACCAATGTAGGTTTGAAGAGACGTCGACATCTGCAATATCAAGAGTAAAACTCAGATAAGCAGGTATAGTGATAAAATGCACTTCTAAACTAGGCACACCTTTCTAATCTAAGACACACCAGCAGTAAAGAAATCTAATCTAAAAAAATAAAAGATCTCCACACCAGGTTTAAGCATAATATCGCTTCAGATATAACCCATTTATGGGCTTATCTAAAGGAATACCATCAAAATCTATCAGCTCATAGGCCCCTTTTGCTAGCTTTCGCTTAACAATGAAAGGACCATGCCACATGGGCACGAATTTCCCAGCCCCTAGCTTATCATCAGCTTGATCATAAACTAAGACTAGGTCTCCTTCTGAAAAATTTCGAGGGGTAACACTTCTATCATACTGAGCTTTTACTCTTTTGACATGAGCCTCATTGGCTATTGTAGTGTTTCTCCGATTTTCATCCAATTGAGCCAAGTACAAAAAGCGTTTCTCCTCTTCAGACGTAGCTGGGAGTAACTCTATGGCTAATTTCAAAGATGGAATTTCGCATTCAATTGGCAACAAAACTTCCAAACCATAAACGAGCTGAAAGGGAGTAAAACCAGTTGATGTTTTGACTGAGGTTCGATATGCCCAAAGTGATGAAAATAACATGGAATGCCAATTCGTCTTGTGAATACCAATAATTCTTCTGATCATGGTGACTAAAACTTTATTTATGGCTTCGACCAGACCATTAGCTTGCAGATAATATGGAGTGGAACTATCGTGGCGCAGGCCAAGCTGTTCTGTTAGTTTAGTCATCATGACATTCCTAAAATGCCTTCCATGATCAGTAATAATGGCTTGAGGAACACCGAACCTAGCAATTATGTGATTAAATACGAAAGTTGCAGCAATCTTGCCATCAACCGAAAATGTAGGCATCGCCTCGGCCCACTTAGTAAAATAATCTACTGCTAAGATAATATATGCATGCCCCTCGCCCGAGTGAGGGTTACATGTAATAAAATCGATACCCCATTTTGCGAAAGGACCAACAGCAATTATGGGATGAAGAGGAGCGGGAGGCGCGCACATCTTACAATCAAAAATTTGACAATTGTGGCATTTCTGGATGGCATAAATAAAATCTTTGAATAACGACAGCTAGAAATAACCAGCGCACAATATCTTTTGGGTTGTGGCATACCCAGACATATGACCACCACATGCTCCAGAATGACAATCATTTAAAACCTTTTCAGCTTCTTCATGAATAAGACAGCGTCAGAAAACAGAATCCGCTCCACGATGATAAAGCGTATCACCAATAATATTATACTGTTGGGATTGAAAATGTATCTTTCGTCGCTGAGATCACGAGATTTCAGGCCGAAAAGATTGGGTATGGAGATAAACGATAATATCTACATACCATGGATCAAGAGTACTGATAAGAAACAGATATTCGTCCGCAATGGGTTGCTCTACCACAGTTTCAGTATCAGCAGAGGGGAAATCACACATTAGTTCCGAAAAGACCAAGGATTTCTTCGCTTTGGATTTTTCAAATTCCAAGTCGAATTCCCGCAGGATGACTATCCATTTGGAATAATTGCCCCCTATCAATTGTTTGGTTAAAATGTACATCATAGGGTTGTAATCAGAAATTATCGTAGTTTTGTATAACAATATGTATTGTCTAAATCGTTGGACAACTTGAACAACTGCCAAAGCCAATTTCTCCACATGCGTATACTTAATCTCAGTCGGACGCAGATTTCGACTAAGATATTAAATCACATGTTCAGTGTTAGATTCGTCTCCCTAAACTAACACCATCCCAATGGTGGAATGAGAAGCATTGAGGTACAAAATGTAATCCTGGTTGTAGTTGGGAGGATGCAATAACGGTGCATGGGTTAACGCGTGTTTAAGTGCATCGAAAGACTGATCAGTGATCTCATCCCAAAAGAATGGAATGTTTTGTTTCATCAACCGGGTAAAAAATTTCGTAAGCTCGACGTAGTTAGGAATAAATCAACGTAAAAAATTTTCTTTCCCTGCAAAATTTGGAGTTGGCGTAAAGTTGAAGGAGGAGGTAATTTGACAATAGCTTCGACCTTCGACGGATCGACGCGAATACCTGCTTTTGAGACAACAAATCCCAGTAAATGACCTGATTCAACACATAAAACACATTTGTGTGGATTCAGTCGAATTCGATAATGCTGACATCTCATAAAGATAGCATGTAAATGTGTAAGATGGTGAGCCCTGCGTGATGAATGAGCAGGTAAATCATCAAGATACGGTTGCACAATGTGCTTAATGTCATGAAATGCATAAGAAATTTCCCTTTGAAAAGTTGCTCCAGCGTTCTTCAATCCAAAGGGTAGTTTGCAGTAAGAAAATGTCCCCCATGGACAAATAAAAGTTTTTTTGGCTGATCAGAAGAGAGTATGTTTATTTGATTATATCATGAAAAGCCGTCCATAAAGGAAAACATTTCACTGCCGGCACAATCATCAATTATTTGATCGATATAGGGATTTGGATAATTGTCTTTATGACAAGCTCGATTAATATCCCTATAATCGATACATACTCATATCGTTCCTTGTTTTTAAGTCACAGGAACAATATTAGATACCCAATCCGTTAAGGGAATTGGATAAATAAAACCTGCATGAAGTATTTTTTCAACCTCTGCTTTGATAGCAGCAGCTTTTCTAGCATGCATTTGATGTATACGTTGACAGACAGGTTTGGCATCCGGGTAAGTCTTGATTTCATGTACGACAATTGAGGGATCAAGTCCTGGCATTTCTTCACAGGACCAGGCAAACACATCACGAAATTCTTGAAATAAGGCTTTATAAGTTTGAATTTCTTCTTCAGTACAGGAAGCACCTATATGAATGTTTTAAATTATTCCAGGTTTTACTGAAATGTCAATTGGAATCGTTCGAGAAATATTTTCCAAATTTAACTCAGAATCAATATTTTTCAATGGATTCTGCGGTTCCTTGACATATTCAGCAGTAAATATTGAAGCGAAATCATCTTCAAAATGATCTAGTTCAGGTAAAAACGAAGATCGATGATGTAGATCTTCCCATGGTAAATTTTCAATGGATAATAATTCACGAATCTTCTCATCAGAATGAACAGGTTCAAGAAGTGTCGTTGTGGCTGAGCTAGATATAGAAAGTGATTCCTCGTGGATCCCATTCACTGGATCAATTTCGGTTGAAGAGGGGTCAGAAAATGACTGTACAGCCTGATATGCAAGTTCAAATGGACTCAAAGGCATCATGCCATCAATTGAATCTAACTTGGATTCGGAAGGTACGATCCAAGGATCATCAAACATAACAGAGTCTGAAGAAATCATATGAATAGTTGCAACAGAAGGCGATACATTAGGAGGAGGAATGGGAAAAGTTCCTAACAAACCGGAATCTTTAATCAAACCTACTCCAACATCCTTGTATGGGATAGTCACTTTACCAACATGCTGGATTGTTTCTGTAGAGGCTGGGTCGGAAGAAAAATAACTTAACTGATCTATTGTAACGATCTTTCCTTGATATGGAAATTTTATGACTCAGAAGACCGAAGAGACAACAACAGTCATAACATAAGACCAACTACGACCTAGAATAATGCTGTAATCAAGAGGGGCATCAACCACTTCCACATCTAGATTTACAATTTTACCTTCAACCCCTATGGGTAAATCCTGCAAAATACCAAAAGGGTGGAAACCTCGACCATCAAAAGCCTTGAGAATCGTCGGGGATTGGTTCAGTGTAGGAGAACCAAGCGACTTCCAACACTGAATCGACATAATACACGTTGAAGCTCCCTCATCAATCACAGTCCGATAGATCGGTCTGTTTTTAACTAACACTGGTATCTGGAAAGCCATCTGATGAGGTAGACGAGGTGTACTATTTTCTAAATCGAAGATTATAAGATTAGAATCCTGAACATCGACAACTCATATAGTAGAAAAAACCAATTTATGCTGTGCTAGGTATGATTGCAGCACTTCCAAAGCTGACATTGCTGAAGGAGAAATATCTAAGTCTTCAACAATGTTGTAATTCTGAGCAGCTCTTGCATGTGGATTGAAAGTTGATTTACGAAGAACACCTTTAGTAGGTGGTTTGATTATTAAGTCTAGATTTGGTTTCTTGATCTGTAGTAGACCAGAAATAGGAGGAGGTGTAGTTGATGTATTTGCATTAGAAGATTCTGCTTCTTTACCATCAACAAGATTCTTAGTACCATAATCTTGCGATCACGTCGCAATCCTTACATGAGACATCATCAAAATAGGCTCTTCTGAAGCAGTCGAGGTAGAACCAACCATCTTACTATCTTGAGTTGGAAAGGGATCCTTCAAGACAACAGGTTGTGAACCTTTGACAAATTTCACAACCTCGGCCCGATGTGGGCATTCCTTAGTAAAATGATCTTCGTCACAAATGTAACAAGGATAACGTGGTTTATGTTTTTCGTCATTGGATTCATTTTTATCAGTTTTTTCTTTCGAAATATTTTTTTTTTTATTCTTCCCTTTCTTTTTACTACCGGATTTAGATTTAGCTGTAGATGTCTCCACAACATGAATATCGGCAGAAACTTCGGGGGAAGATTCTCCTTTCGAGGAATCAGGTAAAGTTATAATTGGAGAAGAATTATTTGAAGATTTCTTCTTACTTTTAGTATTGACCGTACCAATCATACCATCCGCGGCATGAGACCCTGAAGGAGCAGCAGCTATTTGACCTTGTTTCGGAAGGTCTGGGATTTTTTCATGTAAAGTACCTGACTGCGTGTAAACGAGGTCAAGGTACTGAGCTTGAGCAATTACTTGCTCTTCAGTAAAAACACCAGCCTTAGCTACATCTTCAGTAATCTTGGGTAATAATGATTTAACAAACCATTCTGCCAAAATTTGATCGGGAATATAAACTTTCACCAAACATATCCTATGCCACCATTCATGAATATGATCAGAAATATACGTAGACGAGGATTGTTTCAGCGAAGTTAATAATTCTGTGCCATTGTCGTATCTGACTGGCAACTGAAAATGAGTCAAGAAGGCAGTTGCTAACTGACTGAAATTATGAAACGAGCCTCGTGTTAACTCAATGTACCATTTGGCTACAAGACCAATAAGAGTTCTTTGGAAAATACGTAAGCGAATCGAATCATCAATGATTGAATTAGACGCACACCAAAGGTGATAAGTCATGACGTGATTTGATGGATCCTCTCCTGACTTACCTTCGAACTTCGGTATATCACTAGGAAACTTATGCGGCATTGGCAGCTAGTGCTAATAATATAAAATTGGATCATTTGTAAGGCGCGTCAAATCAGGTAAATCTAAATTTGCGATAAATGGTAACTGACGGTTAGGGTCATGAAAACCTTGAGTAGCCAAAGCAGTTCCAGGAGGCAGATACCCAAGATAACTGGGAATCAGATTAGCATTAGGAATTGTATAACCTCCTGGAAAACCAGGATTAACCGGACCGAACTGGGGTTGTTGAGGCTGTTGATAAGTATAGCCAAGGTACGGTTGATACTGATAGTTTGGATTTTGTATATAGGGACCGAATTGCGGCTACCCCTGATACGGTTGATACGTGAATTGTGGTTGACTTGTGACAACTGTACATGTACCGGCTTGTCCCGTAGGCATCTGCACCGAAGTTTGAATCGAAGATCCTGACTGGGGTACAGAGACTTGAGGGATTTGCACGGATGTAGGGATAGACGAACTTGGGGTTACATATACTCCAGAAGTAGGTGTTACAGGTTGAGCAGGCGTAGCAGTAGTTGCAACAGTTTGAGGCAGAGTCTTAGGTGAACTAGGACCAGCTTGCTGAACAGGTCCAGGTGCAGGAATTTGAATAGTAGGCTGGACAAGTTGCTGAGTTGGACCAGAAATTAAAGGCTATCCAAGTTGATAAGGCAACTGCACATTAGGCTGCATAGGTTGTTGATATTGGCACGGATCCCACACCATATTCATTCTGGGGTATGGTCCCGCAGAAGGTTGAACGTAAGGACCATAACCTGGTTGAACATAGGGTTGATAGGTAAGTGGTACATTTCCGGCTCCCTGAATAGATGGCTGACCAGAAGGCTGTTGGAAACCTTGAATCGGGTACTGAACTTGAGGTTGATAACACTAAGGCGCGTACTGAAGCTGGGGTTGATAAGGACCTCGAGGAGCATATTGAGTTTGGGGTTGACCTTGGGGCATATATTGTCCTGAAGGTTGATACCCTTGAGGTGTGTACTGCCCTTGGGGTTGTCCCCCAAAATAATATGACTCGACAGTTTGTCCTAGGAAAAAGTTACCTTGAGGTTTCCCCCCAAGCGGTAACTGACTTCCTGAAGGTTGCCCCCCAGGCGGTAACTGAATACCTGAAGGTTGCCCCCCAGGCGGTAATTGACTACCTGAAGGTTGCCCTCCAGGTGGTAATTGACTACCTTGGGGTTGCCCCCCAGGCGGTAACATATTTCCCTGTATTGGCCCTCCAAGCGGTAACTGACTGCCTTGAGGTTGAGGATTCGGAATATTACCAGACATCATATAAATTTGCGCTGTGTTCGACGTTTCAGTTTTAACACCACTATTACCAGATGACAACATTTGTTCGATGGGTTGAGGATCTGCTCCCAAGAAAGTACCAGACAGAGCCTGATATCCCGAAGGAACAGAAGGACCACCGTGTAAAAATGATTCCGGTGTCTGGGAAAACATGGATGACTCTCCAACCATAATGGATGGTGGATAGTAACCTCTGGGTGTAGGATGAAATGGAACTCGAGGTGGAGAAAAAGAAAGACCCAGATTCTATAAAAAGTTTGTTAAATATAGATACCAAGCACTAGTTCGAATAGGGCTATAGAAAATAGATTCATGCTCCCTAATATTTAAGGATTGAGGGGATTCGGGAAGAGATATATCTTCGTCTGGATTAGTAAGTTCTTCAATGGAAATAAGACCAGCTGGAAGATCGTCAGTGACAATATTTCTTACCCTATGTGAATCAAGATAGCTAGAAGTTGGTGAAATAAATCCTGAGGATGTTTCTAAAACAGAAGGTTCAGTTTCAGGTTCAGATATTTCGGTTCGTCAGCCAGTTCACTGGAAGTACGAATACTATCAGTAACTTCAGAAATTGAAATCGGTTTTTGAATGTATTCTATTGTAGGTATTTGATGATCAGGATGGACAACTATGGATGAACTTCCAATTTCTATTGATCTAATCCTACCACTAATGGATGATACCAGAGCACGAAGCCCTTCAAGCTGACTTGGTGAATATTCAGGGGGTTTCCCTTGTAGTCTCCGGGATTGTCTCGGCAATTCTTCCACGATTAAATATTAAATAATCACATGCAAAAAAATAAATTTCAATTAAAACACCTAAAGTCTCTAAAGAAATAAACAGCTGAATCACACGCTTAAAAAATCTAAGAGTTCAAACCACACACAAACAGTAACTTTCCATACTAAAAACACTAGTTGGTGATGAAATCCAACTTAGTAGAAATTTAACACAGAAAGGGCGATTGGAACAGTTACCCCGACAATCTTCTTAATGAAACAGACTGGCACAAGTTTCCTCACAAAACCATCTCATGTGAAGAGAACCCCCAGAGAGTCAAAGTGAGTCTAGTCGATGTCTGCTCCAGGTACAGTGAGATCTTTCCTTCACCGTCACCTTAGGAAATAATCTTAGGATAATAGACACTAAGGTTACAAATAGTAACAAATATAACTGGGGGAACAGTCTACGATCCAATTTCACGTGCAAGGGAAGAGTAGAAAGCTCAATCCCCTTGAAGGATCCTTGACATGGTTAATCCGAGGTTTACCAACAAGTGACCCTAGGCTCTTCGACAATGGTTAATCTGAGGTTTACCGTTTGTAATAAGCGCAAAATCTTCTATCTTCCCCAATGAAACATAATTGATTGTCTCAAAGGTTCGGACATGATCTCGTGATTGACTTATTTAAGAGAAGCTTCCCAGATTATACAAATTACAATTGGATTTATCTCCTACTGCAATATTTGTCTACTTGTTTGTTTTTTACTACCTTGGAGAGTTAACTACTCCCTACTCCAAGATACTAGCCTAAGATATGTTGGTGATAAGACCGTAGAAAATAAAAAGATTGCTAGATGAATTTTAATTAAGCGTTACTTTTAAGAGCTGTTTTTTAAGTCAATGGGTGTGGAAATGAAACTCTGATGGTGTGAAGACTCGATTTCCAAAAGACACTAGAAATGCACCTAAAAATGATAATCAGATTGTTCTCTTTCAATGAAATTCTAATTAAGGAAAAGTTAGAGAATGCAACTCTTTTAACAAACAATTCCTTCTTTAAACATAAAGAATACTCGAAAGAAAATATTTTTGTCTTTTCCAATAAATTATCAAAGCTCACAATAAAAATCCTTTCACTTTCGAAAAACTCGAAGCTACAAAACAATTTTCCTTCAAAAGAAAGCTAGAAATTTTAAAAGCACTCGAGACTACAAACTAATTGCGAGATCTACAAAGTTTAATAACACACAAAAATACAAACTTTAATAATCTAAATGAATAAAAGATTTAAGATTTTTTGAAGAATGTTTTTACTTAGTTGTTCAGCAAACTAAGGATCTATTCGTCCAGAATAACAAAGAGATCGAAAAACACTCAATTATGTTTTTATTAAAAAATGAAATTAAAAAAAAAAATAACAAAGTTTCTTTTTGAAGATTTGCAAAGAAACAGGTAACTCTATTTCTCAATAAAGGATGATTTCACAATCAGGTCAGATCCAGCAAAAAGACTAAAAAGACCAAGGTAATTTGAGGTACTTCAAAATATCAAATGCTTAAAATCTCTACAAAGACCAAGTGAAATGAAATCCAAAATGCAAAACTTCTAGAAAATCATCAAAACACCAATACTGCTAAGATTTATTAACATAAAGCTTTTGACAGAAACAATCATCAATTTGGGTAGAAAACAAAACTGAAAATCAAATCAAGATAAACTAAAGAAATAAATATGAATTTTTTCAAAACTTTAATAGGGTCCGCAGGCTCCAAGATGTCACAGGTGCGGTCCCGCACTGTTTACACAAGAAAAGTGCGAAACTGCCCGCACTGTGAAAACAAGGCAAAGTGCGGTCCCAGAAAAAACTAGAGAAAAACTTAAAGGATTCTAAAATTTTCAAAAACAGAGAAAACCTAAGCTACCCAGGTAGATTTCAATCAATCAAAAACCAAAAAAAATGTTTCCTCAAGTCAAAATAAAAGAGAACCAAAAACAACAAGTTCTTTCCCCAGTGGAGTCGCCAATTTGTTGGAGGATTAATTCGTCTTGCGGACAAGACCGATCTCCCTAGTACTAAAAGTATCTAGCAACAAACAGCCAAACATACTAATATTTCTCTAAGCATGTAAGGTTTACAAAAATCTCTATAGAGGTGTTACTAATATTTCTCTAAGCATGTAAGGTTTACTAATATTTTTCCAGTGCTTGTTTGAAGTCGTTGTTGTCCCTCGCGCGCTTGAAGGAGTTTTCCTCATAAACCTATCACAAACAAGAAAAATATTACATAGCACCTGTATAGAAATCATCATAAACCATGCTTATCATAGTGATCAAGGAATCTATGAAATAACCCATTGATTGAAAGCTTATTGAGAAAAATGAGTATATTTGTATTAATTTAAAAAGAAGAAAATCCTTACAACCTGAGCCTTGATGTTGCACAGGACTTTCCAAGGTCTGAAGCAAGAGTCTCCTTTACTTTGATAAGCTCTGCACTCCTTCAACCAAGACAAATAGAGGTATGCAATCTCTCCTCAAAAAATTCTTAGTTAACTGAGTCTAAATCTAAACAGCACTTAACTTCAAATATTCTAAAAGCTTGAACTCCCTTTGAGGCTACCCAATGCCTCTTTTTATAGTGGAAAAGAGAAGGTTTTCTGTTCCAAGTATGAAGGGATAGAATCCTCCTTCAAAGGGATAAGCTCCTCACATCAAGGGGTTAGCTCCATAAGGTAAGGGATTCATGCACCTCACAAGAGCAGTTCTGCCACCGCAAAATCCATTCTAGAAGCTTCCAGAATTCACTTTTATTGAGCTTTTTAGGATTTACTTGCGCCTTTTTAATCTTACAGGGGTCTGCACCTATAACAAAGATAAAGTGCGTTCAGGAACGTAGGAAAGCTAAACATTGGGTGCGGGACCGCAGGCAAGATATCCAGAAAGTGTGACACCAAAGTTTAGGAGACTTTTAGGATTTTTTTCTGATTTTCAAGGCTTGACATGAGGAACTGATATGTTAGACTTGCAAAAGGGAGAAGTATGAGTAATAATGAGCTCATACACACAGAAAAATGTCAGGGTGAAAATTTTCAGTGTAACAGGTCGAGCTCACAATTTTAGAAGATATTTCAACAAGATCTAAACTGAGAACTAGAAAATAGGCAGTGGAACAACTTGCCTCTATAAGATAGGAAACTAATTCATTCAGTTGCAATTCACCCTTTGATCGATGAATCTACCTCCATGAGTAAAAATTTAAAAAAATTACATCAAGATCCATCAAATTACATCATGATTTTAACATTTGGAGATAAGAAAGTCAAACTGTCCAAAACAAGGAGAAAAAAAGAGTTACTGAGTCCAAAATGAGCAAAAATCCCCAATGTGTCGCGCCTAAAATATCTATGCATCGCGTCACTTTGGAGCCAATTTTGAAGGCCTTCCCAGTGTCAAAAGTGAGCACAAGATAGCTTGTTGGAAATCTCTACCTGTATACTTTCCAACCCAAGTGGAATTTCTGAATTTGGTTTCCATTTTCCCCTCCAACAATGAGTTTTCCCAACACTACTTCCTGTGTGTGCAAAAAGAGGCAGAAAGGTCATTTTTAGGGTGTTTTTGACCCCTCCGACAACCCAAAACTTGTCAAAATCTTTGGGTAATGGGTAGGCATGCATAATTTTTCATGAAAAATCCAAAAATACAAATTTTTACCCAAGAGGAGCTCCCAATCATAAGCGCTCGCCAAGTGGCACGACGCGTCGAGCAGAAAACTCTGTGTTTAGGCCAAAAAAAAACAAAATTGACAAAATGTGTCCCAAATTTCTTGAAATTTGGGCTGAGTGCCTACCATCATGCACTATGCTAGGCCAAGGAAGCCTCGGCCAAAATATAAAGTCTATCTTGACTTTTCCAACGCTTTGAGGCCCTCTTCAACTTGATTCGTGCCTTGCAAACATGATTTATTGCCCAATAATGATTCGCCATGTGCCTCAACATGTTCTTTTCTTTTTTATCTTTCTAAAACATCCTTTGGTCTCCTTGGTGCATGCAATTTTTTTGTAGAGTCACTGTGTTTCCTTCATCTCGGTCACAAGAGGAATCTGTCTCCAAGTTTTCCAAAGTCTATATTGTTTTGGATGAATATGAGAAGTTTAGTGCCTTTGGTTTTGTTGCCAAATATGTGGTAACAAGTGAGGGACTATGGAGGGATAGAGTAGTGGAAATGACGGACTATTGCAAAGTGAAATTTGTCAATTGAAGATTTTTGGGGCAGTCACTTGGTTTCTTGGAATAGCCTTGGGGTTTGGGGAAATTTACAATTCGGATGTGGGGTAATGGGAATGGGATAGGAAATGAATGATTTAGGGATACAAGGGAATAGGAAAATGGGCTATTGTGAGAAGATAGACAGTGAGGAGGGACTAACAAGGTGGGGGAAATGGAAATGATGAGCACAAAACCAATTTCAAAACCCTAAAGGAGCATTTTTCAGACAAGATAATAGGGTTTGATTTTTTATAATTAAATTATCATAAACATCATCGAGCACATGTTCATGGGAAACGGAGAAGTTTCATGACTTACATGGACCAAGAGAGACTGAGAAAATTTGGAGTTTTGGAAGAAATAGCAATACATTTGCTTTCCAGCCCAATGCGTCGTGCAACAAACCCAGTGCGTCGCGTCCTTCCAATGTGTCGTGCAGGAACAAATTTACACGGTGAGCATCGAACCAATGCATCACGATCACCTGATGCATTGTGACAGTCATCCAATGCATCATTCTGGAAGTTTTACACAGTCTTCCCTCAAATTTCTTGCTTTGCTCCTGACGATTTCTCCTTTGCTCACTACTGTCTTCTTGGCATACAAATGAACTTTGGAAAGATGAAAATTTTTTATATGCCAAGGATTTTGATTCTTCTTTTCAAAAAACCCACTTTGCAATGGAAAAAATCTTAAATTACTTGCACACCACAGATTTGAGCACATTTGGAAATTTTGGAGAAGTTTATGGTGAAATTGGGCTTGCAGCTCTATGCGCCGCGCCACAAACCCAATGCGTCGCACCCTTTTGCAGGAGGCTTTTGGAGACCTTCCCAGTGTCAAAATTGGGCATGGAATAGCTCTTTGGAAATATTATTTATTCTAACTTCCAACCCAACTTGAATTTTTCAATTTGGATTTCATTTTCCCTGTCAAAAATCAAATCTCCCAAGACCGGTCAAAATGTGCAAAATGAGGTTGCCTCAAGGTAGAGTGCTGTTGCAGTCAAGTTTTGAAGGTCTTCCTCAACTCAAAATTTAGCTCATGATAGATAATTGGAAACATATTTGTGTATTGTTATCATTTTACTCATCAAGCAAGTCATTTGGCCAACCAAGCTAGGAGAAATATTGATCTTCCCAAGGTCACTTTAGAGGCGTATCAATTCTCCTGAGGCAACTGTATTTTTGAAAGTTATCTAAAACCATGACACCTGTGTAAAAAGTGAAGGAGGTTTTTCTTCCTTAGCTTATTTTTGAAATAAACCTCTCTCAATTGTCCCAAATTCATCTTTTATTTCTCAGAAACGTCATTGGAGTAAAACCTATCCCGATATGTGGAACAAGGGATTTGTCGAAATGAGGTGAAATGAAGGGGATAAGGGGTTTCTAAATTCTTGAGAAAATTTTTGGAAGTAGGGAGGGATGTTAGGAAGGAGGGGAAAGTGGAATTTCAAATATTGAGTGAGGGGAAGGGGTCCAAAAGGGCAAAAAACAGGCCTAGCCTAGAAAATTGCCAAGTTGTAGCAAGAAACTAGGGTTTGTGCGAAAATGAGGAATTTGGGGGATCTCAGTGATGGGAATTGTTTAATAAGGTACATTAAGGATAGGGGAAGGTGTATGAACATCAGGATACAATTTTTGCTGATGATTTGACCATCTAAGATAAATTACCTCCAAAACCCTAGGAGAGGTAAATGAACCTTACCTAGGCACAACTGAAGCATGAACAAGGTGTAAAATGACCCATTGGAACCTGACATGATGATGACAACCCTCTGAATGATGGTACACTCAGCTGAATGGTGACATGGACCGAAATTTGGACAACTTTGACAGGAGTAAAAGAAAACCCTAGACCTAATACCTAGTGACCAAATTTTACTTGAAGACTCACTGAAATGAAAAAATTTGACCTTGACACCTTAAAATCACTTTGTAAGAGAATTTTTTATCACTGGAGGAAGGCTGCAAAGACTGACACTAACAGGTGTAAGCACAGAAAATAATTATTGATTTATTTTATTAGCACTTAATTTTAGTGTACTTTCTTATAATTCTTTGGATGGGGATTGGACGTATGAAATTTTATGAGACTCTGACTCAAACCATGCAAAAAATGTTTTTAAGATTCAGTTCGATGAAATAGATATTTCTATAAGGAGAATTTTTTCACATATCCATGCAGCAACAAACATCTAATAATGCAGTTTGGCCTAAAAATATTCAGATATCTATCCTCACTAAGAGCTATTTAACCCAAAAAATTACAGAATAAAATCAGTTATCTCAGAAAAAAATAAAAAATAAAAAATAATAAATAAATAATAAATAATTAAATAAAAATAAAAATAAAAAAAATAAAAATTATTATTTTCAAAAAGTAAATGCAACTAAGCTAACTTTTAAAACAAGAAAAAATAATATTCTAGCAGGAAACCAAGCACAGAGATCCAAAACACAGAAGCCAAACTGAAAACTAGCAACTCAATGGCTAGGGAAATCACAGCAGGGGTGAAATAACAAGTTTTGGGCTGATTAATGTTGCCTAGCAAGGATAAAATTGCATTAATAGCAGGACTAATGCACTGTTCTCAAGTAGGATTTGCGTTATAATGCTCTGAAACACACATAGGGGGTGTGTTACTGAGGAGAAACTACAGATAATGGCCCATCAAGGTCTGTTCTGAACAATGTGAGCTGATGAAATGGTCATAGAACATATGAAATGATCATAAAGGGATGTGGGAAGAATGGGAAGTGATATATGGAAAGTGTTAGCCACCTATGAAATTTTTTATACTAAAAGGTGGCTAAATCATTTTTGGAGCCTTCCAGGAACAAATTTGATTGCAAAAAGTGTTGGCTCTTGAAGACTCTTGAAGGCCTCATGCCTCTGTCCAAAATATTCCCTACTATTCCCATTTTATACTCTAGAATTCTGTTGATTTCATGAGAGACTGCTGCAAAATCCCTTTCCCCCTTCCTCCATTAAACAACTAACTTCATTTTCTACCCCTTTCATTCTCATCAAAATCCTTCATTTTCATATTTTTCTCCTTCCCCTCCATCGAAACCCCCTTTGATAAGCTTTAAGATTCCTTCTTTGCCTTATCGAAACCCTCAAACCCTTGAAAAACATTGGAAACTTCATAAAAATACATATTCTTGTGTAAAGGTTTAAGCCCCTTGGGCTAAGTCCTCAGCCATTTCCACTACCCACGCCTTGGTGCTGGAACCAGGCGCTAAACCATTTGAGCGCATATCACATCGCAGAGCCGAGCGCACAAATATTTTTCCATGTTAAAGGCTCCGATGCCGATTAGCCCCACGCGTTATAACCCCCGGTCATATTACTTTCCATATAACCCACAGCCCTGCAAACGGGCGCCGAGCCGTATTGCAAATATATTTTCTACCCCCAAAGCTTAAACCTTTGTTATATTAATTTTTTGGGTTTTAAATGTTTTCGATCATTAACTATTCAAAACCGGGAGGGATTCATCGCACCGCTTTTGAAAGGGAGGCAATTTTTTCCATTTGGCAACGATCAGTGCCACCGGTCGACCCGTGGCCTCAAGCCCTTTTAAAATACCGCCCTCATCGTGCATTAAAGATTGGATATCGGCCCGACGCGATATTGGTGTGCGTCGTCCGATTTGAGGCCAGCTCATCGGATGGTGATCGCGCTCTGAAGAAGCCCATGCGATAAGCGAAGGTATGACATAGTCATATAAGAATATTTGTCATCGATCTGATCTGTAGATCGACGGTCCACACTCGATCGCTCCTTTCCCCTCGTCCACAGCAGCAATTCCGCAGATCCGATGGTCCCCAGCACCACATCATCATCCATGCGGCAGAATTTAATTGGGGCGGGGCTTCTTTGTTTCCCCAACGTCAACAAGCCTATGTTGTGACCTGAAATAATTATACAGTGTGGTTTAATTAAAGGTTTTGAAGTCCAGGGCATATTTCTAAGGTTTGGTGGTACCCGATCTTCACCATTGATCATGTGGGCTGATCTCATCCGACGGCCCACATTCGTCCCAAGCTCCCCAATCATTTTTCAACCATTTTTTGCTGAAACAAGGTTTTAAAACCTTTTTCTCTGCTTTTTATTTTATTTTTTTTAATAATGTGACCCCTTCACGTTATTTATTCACCTCTGCTCCCAACTGTCAATCTTTGCATGATCGATGGCTCCAATTTAAATTCTTCTTCCGCCTTCCCTTTGACTTTTTCTGATCCATCTCGACCATTGGATGATGCCATCCAACGGCCACGCTCTCCCCACATGTCCTTTCAAAGTAGTAAACCTATATATGCAGGATTTCATAATGTTTTTTTGTATTTTGCAGGGTTTAAATGGTTTTTCTGCCACACTGAAGAAAATTCAAAGGCTGAGGGTGACGATCCTCCTGCCTTTGATTCATCAAAGAGAATCATTCGCAGGGTTTAAACTCCATGTTTCATCAATGTTTCATCAGACATTGATGCCATATCACCCCTGCGCAGCCCTACACACCAACAAACACAGTGAATCAGGCCCAAATCAAAGAATATCAGTGTCAAAGATAGGAACACACCAAAACATGAGATTGAAGACGGATATGTGTGGATTACGGCTATGATGGATTATCAAAAGCCTAATCCCCCTATTAAAAAATATTTTAAAGGCAAATCATAAAGGTTCATTAGATAGAAGGCCTCCACTGCCACATCTAAGGCAAATTGATTCCTCCCAGCTACCATAGTGCCACCTGTGCCTCAAAGCATTCAAACAGAGGCCAGAGTTATTGATCAAGATCAGGTATTTGCCTCAATGCAGCCAGAGAATTTAATTCTGCAAATAAACTTAATGACAAAATATCATCAGACTTACTTCAACATAACAGAGAGCCGCAAAAGTCAAAAAGAGCTCCCACCGAGCTTAAATATTAATGTAAAATATTTAATACAGTGGACACCTATGTAAGCTTCTTCATCAAGCCCCCCAAAGGCCAAGAAGCCATTAAGTCTATATTAATTATCTTTGGAGATATTTTATCAGATCTCACCTCCTCATTCTTCTATAAATACTACTGGAGAAGATGAGAGAGGGGTTGGTTGAGTTGGCTACTGAACATTGAAATGTAATTGAGCTTGAGACTTCTACCTGTAAATAGTGTTCACTAGCTCTTTGAGCTCTGCTTGTGATAGATAAGTTAGTCTGGGAAGTGTAGATGATTGCTAAACTAAAGCATTGGACTTAAAGCTGTAACTGGTTTGGAGCATCAATACAAGTTGATTTATGGGATCCTGGTCTATGTTGACGGTGACGTTATTCTCATTATGACTCGTTATTTTGTTTTTGTTTTCACTGTGTTCATATTCTCTTATAAAGAACAACATGCATAGAGATATGACCTACTGTATATCAGTACCCTTCTTTGACTGAAAATATTTATCTAAATGTTTTCTTCCAATCTGTGTTATTTAGGAATGATTTAATTCAGCTTAAGCATAGGAATGTTGGCGTTCCCTCGTCTTATTTTTTTAGCTGAATATTGTTCTTGGATGTTACTTTCATTTCATGTTAAGTAGATATGAACTAAGGAATATATGGTGTGCCCTGGTCCTAGTTTTATCCCCAAAGACTGTCTGAATGTTTCCCTTGGAATGTGTTAAAAGCTGGCTAGTTTAGAAGTACTTACCAGATCTTAGACCATCCTTTGTTATCATTTGTGTTTCCCTCTGTTTTCATATGTTTTCTATTGAAAGTGTATCAAAGGTTGGCTAGTTTAAAATTATTTACCAGATCCTATTTTACTTTCATGTCTTTCTTAAGTGTTTGTCAAAGGTTGGCTAGTTTCAAAGTACTTACCAGATCCTAGGCTACTCTTTGTTCTTCATTTGTTTAATTCCCTTTATTTTTGTCTCATTTCATTCCATAAATCAAACCTTGAAGAGATCCTTAGATATAGATGACTTGCCCCATGGACCACTCTTGAACCTGATTGTTTCAATTAGATCCTATTATGACTCCATAGCCCAATGGACTAAAACCTTCAATTATCTATCTTTCTGGCCAAAGATTGTTCTATTTGCTTGCAACTTCTCACCTTTGAAACTCTTTTCACTTAGAACTTTCCACCTCAAACAGTAATCATTCTCAACCATCCAAAAACAAAACAAACCCTCGTCCTTCATAACTAGCCTAATATCATTACCCAAAACCTTAAAGATAAATCCATATTTGCACTTATTGGAGAGATCCCTCTCCAGATTCAGGAGGGCTAGATCCTAGAATCCCAAAGTGGTTGAAATAATGTTCTCCCTATAGTTGGACTTTTGCCAATCTTGCTAATTACAGGGTGCTAACATTTATGGCGACTCTGCTGGGGATTGAAGTTGAATTTTCACCTTAGGTTCCCTTAAAAACTTCATAAAACCTTATGAGTAAAAGAAGCCTTTTCAAGCACTACCAAGAAATGGTAATCATGATGAAACTTCTTTGAATCAGTGACAAGCTAGGTAAACCCTAGGATTCTCATAAAAATTCATCTAACCTTGAAAACTCAGCCAGCTTAGCCATAAGAGTAGACTGTCTTTGTCTCATAACCGTAGCTAAGTTTTGAAACAGAGTTAGGAAATTCTTAGAAACCACAGAACTGAAAAATAACTCAGAAAACCCAAAAAATATTTCATATTGGTATCCAATAAGCATGGTGGTGGACCATAAGACTTTTTACCTCCTTAGGAGGTAAAATCTTCCACTTGGCGACTCCACAATCCTAAACAAACCTTAAGACTCCACTAGGAAGAGCCCTTATCATTGTAATATCATCCAAACTCAGTTAGAGGACTGTAGGATTAAAGTTTGTATAAACAGATTAGTTGACCTTTTAAATACTGTCATACCTGGTTGAACTTTTCTTGTTTATTTGGGTCTAAAAAACACAGCATAGTGGCTCCTATAAAGATTCACACTAGAGGCTATCCTGACCCTGACCCACCTGAGATAGTTGATAACCCAGAAGGTATCCTTAGGAAGTCTACTAGGATTAAATTATCCACTATTTTTGGATCACCCTTCAGAGCTAATTCACTTCCTGAAAATATTTCAGCTCTACAAAAGTCACAAGTCAACTTAGTAAATCCATTTATAACTAGGTCTCTTGATGATTTAGTTCAGTTAGATTCTGAGTCTTCACTTTCATCTCCTAAAAAAAGTGAACATCTTGGTACCAGAGAAACAACACCTCCTGATTTACATTTCCTTCTTAACTTAGGTGTCTCTCATCCAATATCAGCTCAGCAATCTACTCCTGGTCCATCCACTTCTGCTCACCCTACATCCATTGTTCAAGCCACTCCATTCCATCCCACTTTTCCTCTTGTCAATCTACCTCTTGTAAATCCACCTCCACCTCCTACCATGGCTACATGGTATGCCCCCTTAGTCCTTCCTGTACCATTAGTCAATCTTCCACAAGACTATCAGTCCAAAATTCCATTATATGATGCTGCAATGCTACAACGACATCACAACATGTGGATAATATGAATGAAAACTTCAACAGAAATGAAATTGATGATGATTATGTCAAGATTAGATTATTTTCTCCAAGTCTGAGGGGAGAAGTAAGAAAATGGTTTAAAGGCTTAACCCCCCATAGTATGAATGATCTCCAAGCTTTCCATCATATATTCTTAAACAAATGGGAAGTAAAGAAGAATCCTCTCCAAGTCCTTTCTAATTACAAGAACCTCCATAGAAACACTGGGGAAAGTGTACAACATTATTGTACCAGATTTAACATTGTATATAATGCACTTTCCCCAGATCTAAAACCTCCACAAGGCTCAGCTTTAAACAAGTTTCCTGAAGGGTTTGACCCTGAGATGGCCTATCAGCTGAGAGAGAGAGATCTTGCAACTCTCGAAGAGATGCAAAAAGGTGCTCTTTCTATGGAAGTCAACTTGATGGAGAAGAGAGCAAGAATGAAAAATGAAAAGAGAGTGTCCTTTATAGAGGAATATACACCATCCACTTCCAACTCAAAGATGGAGAGAATGATGGAATAGATGATAAAGAAAATGAACATCCTTGAGAGAGCATAAGCCAGCCAAAACCAAACTGCTCCTCAAAATAGAAACCAGAACTAGAATCAGAATTTTAGAAGGAACCAACCTCCAAACAGACCCAGGGAAGATGATCAATATATCACTCCCCCCTTTCATCAAAACTATGTAAGTGAGGTTGAGGAAACAGATGAGATAATAGAGGAAGATGATATCAACATGCTGGGGGTAGATTGTTGTGTAACCAGCTCCAAAAAGAGAAGAAAAGAGATATCAACGTCTTAGAAATGAGCCACTTCGAGGGGGAAACCTCCAATACATTACATAAATGAACAATTCTTGGATGATACAATTCACAAAACCTCCTTTCTATATATATAGGAGTCCATGGGGCCATAATGTAATCCTAGTGGGCCACAATGTAATCCTAGCCGACCTAACAATAATAATTTAAGGGCACAATAATAACAAAATGGGGTTACAAGGGTACAATAATAACAATAAGGGGGTTACACTAACAACAATAAGGGACTATACTAGTAATATAGGGACCTAACATGCCCCTCTCCTTCAAAAAAGTGTTGTCCTCAACGTTTGAGTAGCTCTGGGTGCTTCTGTATAAAATTCTCATCCTCCCATGTAGAATCTTCAGTGGGTAAGTTCTTCCACTTGATGAGATACTCTGAAATTGATCGATTTCGTAGCTGTCGAGTTCTTGTTTCTGTGATCGCTTCAGGTTCCAATATGATTTTTCCTTCCTCATCAAGTTCTGGCAATATTGTTTGAACTGGAATATTTTCACCTATAACCTTCTTTAAGCATGAAACATGGAAAACTGGATGCACTCGTGAAGAAGCAGGAAGCTCCAATTTCTATGCCATAGTACCAATCTTTTGCAACACCTTGTAAGGACCATAGTACTTTGGCGATAATTTATTATCCTTCTTAGCTTGCTTGAGGGACATTTGTTGGTATGGTTGTAGCCGTAAAAATACCCAATCTCCTACATCAAAACTTCTCTCACTGCGATGTTGATCTGCCTGTTGTTTCATTCGATTTTGTGCCAAATTCAGGTTATCCTTTAAGAGTTGGAGAACTTCTTGCTGATGCTCGATGTGATCTTCCACTGCTTGAACCTTCAAATTTTCTCTTAAAGATGATGTGATGGATGGTGGATGATATCCATAAAGTGCCATAAATGGGGTCATTTTTGCTGCAGTATGGAAGGAAGTGTTATACCACCATTCAGCGTGAGGTAACCACTTGACCCATTGTGTTTGTTTATCAGATACAAAACAACGAAGATATCCTTCCAAACATTTATTTACTATCTCATTTTTACCACCAGATTGAGGATGATAAGATGAGCTATGAGCTAATTGAGTACCCAAACAAGAAAATAACTCCGTCCAAAAATTTTCAGTCAAAATGGGATCTCTGTCGCTCACAATAACCCTTGGGCTTCCATGTAGCTTTTGAATTCTGTCCATAAATGTAGTAGCAACTGTACTTGCTTTAAATGGATGAGATAATGCACAAAAGTGTGCATACTTGGTAAGTCTATCAACTACCACCATGATGCCATTCTTTCCTTCAGACTTAGGTAAACCTGTGATAAAATCCATTGAAATCTCCTCCCAACGTTGACTTGGAATGGATAAAGGTTGTAGAAGTCCCTGGGTCTTAATTGTTTCCACTTTATTCTGCTGGCAAACCAAACATTCCGCCACAAACTTTTGAATATCAGATTTAAGGCCATCCCAAAAAAATTCTTTCTTCACCCTTTGGTAAGTTTTTAAAAATCCCGAGTGTCCTCCTAAAGGAGAAGTGTGCAATTCTAGAAGAATCTTTTGTTTTAGTTGGGAATTCTTACAAAGATATAAGCGATCTTTGTACCATAAGGAATCATTTTTCCAACTAAATGTATCAGATGTACTAGGATCTTGCCGCAACTTTTGAATGAGTATCCATACATCTTTGTCCTTCTTCCATTCATCTCTTGCTTCAGTTATCCAATCTGGTTGGATAATAGAAATGGCACAAAGCAATGCTTCCACGTCTTCATTCTTTCTTGAGAGTGCATCTACAACAACATTCAGCTTTCCTTTTTTGTAGATTATTTCAAAGTCATAACCCAACATCTTTGTGACCCATTTTTGTTGTTCTTCTGACGATAGTCTTTGTTCCAAAAAGTGTTTAAGACTATCATGATCAGTTTTTACCTTGAAGTGTCTTTCCATTAGGTAAGTTCGCCATTTCTTTAGTGCATGTAGTATTGCTAACATTTCCTTCTCATAAATAGGTTTCTGTAAATACTTTCCTTTGATTGGACGACTTTCAAAAGCAATGGATCTTCCTTCCTGCATTAAAACTGCACCAATTCCATTTCCTGAGGCATCACATTCCACAATAAAGGTTTTTGTGAAGTCTGGTGTAGCTAAGACCGGTGCTAGGCACATTGCCTCTTAAGACGTTCAAAGGCCTTAGTTGCTTCAGGAGTCCATGAAAATGCATCTTTCTTCAATAATGTTGTTAGAGGTGCTGCTATTCTCCCATAATTCTTAACAAACTTGCGATAATACCCTTTTAAGCCGAGAAATCCTCGCAACTGCTTTATGGTCATGGGGACTTTCCATTCCTTAATGGCTTTAATTTGTTAGGGTCTACTTTAACACCCTCGTGAGATACAATATGACCCAGATATTCCACCTCTTGTACTCCAAATAAACATTTGGATATTTTTGCATATAATTGTTTCTCCTGCAATAGTTTGAGCACCCCGTCAACATGTTCAACATGATCCTTCCAAGACCTGCTGTAGATTAGTATATCATCAAAAAATACTAGCACAAATTTTCTAAGGAAGGGTTTGAAAATGGAATTCATCAACCCTTGAAATGTAGAAGGTGCATTGGTAAGGCCAAAAGGCATGAAAAAAAATTCATAATGACCCTCAAGAGTTCGAAATGCTGTTTTTGGAATATCTTCAGTCTTCATTCTAATTTGATGATATCCTGAACGAAGATCCAACTTGGTAAAATAAATTGCTCCATGTAATTCATCCAATAATTCATCAATCACAGGAATGGGAAATTTTTCTTTAATGGTGAGCTTATTGAGCTCCCTATAATCTGGACACATTCGCTATGATCCATCCTTCTTGTGTACCAATACTACAGGAGCAGAGAAAGAACTTTGACTAGGTTGAATTATACCCGCCTCTAACATTTCTGCAATCATACGTTCAATTTCGCTCTTTTGGACGTAAGGATATCTATAAAGCCTGATGTTTGGAGGAACACTTCCTGGAATCAAATGAATAGCATGATCATGATCACGAATAGGTGGGAGTCCTTTGGGAGTTTCAAACACCTTGGAATGATTGTCCAATACTTGTTGGAGATCTACAAAAATAGATGATTTTGATGTTGGAACTTCTAGTGAGCATAATTGTGCAATTACGCCTCGCTGTTCTTTCTTTAGAAGCTTTGTCATGACATTAGAGCTTATTATCCTTCCTGGCTTCCCCACAATACCCCGTAATTCAACTTCCTTTCCTTATGAAAAAAATTTCAAGAAAAGTTCTTGAAAATTAAAAGCTACCGTCCCCAAAGATTGTAACCATTGTACTCCTAGTACAACATCAGCACCTCCCATAGGAATGGCAAGCATTGGACTAGTCAATACATATTCCCCCCATGGTTAGCTTGATATTATGGCATTTTCCAGAGCAATTTATAGTTCCTCCATTTGCAACCATCACTTGACATTCTGGTGCTGGGTATAGGAAACAATTTAATTCCTTGGCTACCTTACAATGAATAAAATTATGGGTGCTACCCGAATCAATCAACACTATTACCTTTTTCTTCTTGATATTTCCTTCTATCTTGAGAGTTTGAGGAGTGGTAATTCCTGCTAGTGCATTACAAGATATGGTCGGATTCATTTCTTCCTCTTCTAGAGCTGGTTCCTGGTGTATATCCTCTTCTTGTTCAGTTTCTTCTTCCTCTTCACAATCTATGTAAAATAATTTCTTCTCAGCACACTTATGACCTTTAGTGTATTTTCTATCACAATCGTAGCAAAGCCCTTTTTCTCTTTTTTCTTCCAATTGTTGTGGTGTCAACCTTGTAGGTTGTGGAAATCTAGGCGTAGCAACACTTCCTTCTTTATAGAATTGAGTGGTAGGCTTCCTTGTTGCCATAATTTTACATTCAACTTTTCTTGCCAACCCGAATGCCTTCTCCAATGAATCAGGTTCCAAAACGCGAACTTCATGTTGGATGTTATCCTTTAAAGTGCCTATGAAGAGATCAATCCTGTGTTCCTCTGGAATATCAGTTACCCTTATATTCAATTTTTTGGAAGTCCTCAATGTGCTGCCCCACTAAACCCTTTTGTTTGAGATTTATCAATTGGCTAAAGAAGGTGTTGCTCTTTGTATCCTCATAATGTGCTATCATTTCTCCGTAAAAATTGACCAAGTGACAATTTTTTTACGGGAGCAAAGCCATCAATACCATACAAATGTATTTTGTTCTAAATGTAAAGTTGCAATGCGTACCTTTTGTGTGTTTTGCACATTATGGAGATCAAAATATTGCTCCATCTGTAGTATCCATGTTACAGGATCCTTTCCATCAAACTTCCTCATATCCATTTTGGAATATGGTGGTTCTTCCCGCCAACATTAGAGTTTATGAAATCACGATTAACATTTATTTTGTTCTCATCATGAGGTTCTTCTACTATATTTCCGCCATTAGGAATCATTTCTTATTTTAAGCTTGTCATCAAGCCTTCCATGTATGCTTTTAGATCATTCTTCATGTTTTCCATGTTGTCTTTCACGTCATGCATCTTAGCTTCCATGCCCACTTCCATGCCATCCATCTTAGCTTGCAAACCATTCATCTTAGCTTCCACACATATCTTCAAACCATCCATCTTAGTTTCCATGCCTTTCTTCAAAACTTCCATTTCATTTTTTGTTGTTCTTTGCGAGAGAGAAATTTGTTGCACTTGCTCTTGTAATTTTGATATGTCATGTTGCCATTCTTCGTCTTCATGAGTCACAGTAGAACCTTCTAAAGGCTTAATTGGAGTTGAATTCTTTTTAGGGGCCATTTTAGAATCCAATACTAATATCTATTCTACAATATTCCCTTGGAATCAATTCAACTTGATTCTTCAAACAAGATTTACGCAATTCGGAAAAAAAAATACACACCTTTTACTTGCTTTTGAGGAGCTCTATATTGAAATTGAATTATATCTGTAATTGAGAATCTTCAATATCTGAAATTCACTTCCGTAGTAGCCTTCTGAAGTTTCTTTCAAATGCCATAGGTCTGATCTAATTTGGATTCTTCAAGACAAAGTTATTTCCAATCTCTCAAAATGACCCAATTTTGGACTGGTTCAGTAGAGCGAACTTGTACGACTTGCCACGTGTCACTGTTTCATCCTTTGTTTCTAAAATTGATAGCCAAGAAGCTACAGTCTATGTAATTCTGACCACTTTTTATGGCACTCCAATCCGATGAACAGAGAGAGAGTTATTGAACTTTTCTCACGATCACCTCTTTGAGATGAAATTCAGGAGACTGAAAAAGAACTACCTTCCACATATCCTATCTCCCAAAATATTGTGAACCAAGCTCTGAAATTTTTTGATGAGTTTCCTCAGGATTTCAGCTTCGCACCATATGAATTTCAGATTCTGAACCTTCGTAGAAACAAATTTATAGCAAAAATTCCACGATGACCTGTTTAGGATCCTGAAAAAATACCTAACTTCCACAGATCATATCTCTGACAATATTGTGAACCAAGCTATGAAATTTTTAGGAAAAATTCCTCAGGATTTCTTCTTCGCACCCTAAAAATTTCAGCTTCTGAAGCTTCGTAGAAAAAATTTTATAGCGAAAATTCCACGATGACCTGTTTGGAGCAGCGAAACCCTAGAATCCAAAGCTCTGATACCAAATGTTGTGTAACTAGCTCCAAAAAGAGAAGAAAAGAGATATCAACACCTTATAAATGAGACACTTCAAGGGGGCAACCTCCAATACATTACATAAATGAAAAATTCTTGGATGATACAATTCACAAAACCTCCTTTCTATATATAGGAGTCCATGGGGCCATAATGTAATCCTAGTGGGCCACAATGTAATCCTAGCCGACCTAACAATAATAATTTAAGGGCACTGTTAGCGCTCGAATCTACCTTAGGCTAAAATAAGGTAAAACTCAAGGCAACATCAAACCACGCTCAGCCTCGTAGCTAGCCCTACGAGGACAGGAGAGGGCTCTCTCCGGGTCTATCTCGACAAAAGCTTTTCAAAGGGGCTGAGATGACTTATAATGGATACTGATCTTAGGCTAGTAAATAGATAGGAAGGTTTGGTTTTAAATTTTTGGGTTTTCGTTGGAATAATGGGAAAAACAATTTTGGGCTCGGGGATGAGGCCAGATCTTTGCAGAATTCAAGTTGGGGCAAGGTAGGCAGTATTCTCGATGCTTTTTGATTATGTGTATGGATGGATCAGAATTAAAAGGAGCTGAAGAGGGAAAGGGAGAACAAGGATCCTCTCCAAACTGGCGAAAACATACAAAACTAAACAAATTCAAAGGCAGAGCACTGGAATCAATGGATTCTACCTCATTTACTCATTCATTTAGTTTCATAAGTAAAAGAAGGGAATGGCATACTTTAAACATTAAAGAACTTACAAATAACAGAGAGAACACACCATCAAAACTGAAAGCCACAAGAATCCCAACAGGTGCTGCAAAACCTCTGATCTTTCCTTAGCCAAAATGTAGAAAATATGTACAATAGTGTGCCAAACTTTTTCCAAGAGTCCAACTTGTCCAACCCTGAAAGTGTCTCAGAAAATACAATATATAGATCATCCTAACCCATTCCCATGCCTCTAGGGGTCGAATTCCTCCTTCTAGGAGCAGTTTCAACCAATTCTAAACAAGGAGCTAAAATCTAGGCAGCCAAACAACTTGCCTCTAAAAGGAAGAAAACTGATTCATTTACTTGAATTTCACTTTTTTGTGAGTGAATCTTCTAGAATAGGTAAAAGTGAGTCAAAGTTATATTCCAACCACAAAATTACATTAAGATAACTCGAAAATTACATCCACAATCAAAACTGGTCCACCTGGCCAAAATTCTGAGTTGGAAGATGAAAAATTGACCAAAAATCTCTATGTGCCGCGTGCCTTTGGACCTGCTTTTGGAGCACTTTCTGACATAAAAATAAATCTCATGATAGCTTTTTGGAAATCCCTAGATGTCTGCTATCCAACCCAAGTGGAATTTCCCAATTTGGAGATAATTTTCCCCTCCAAAACTTCATTCTCCCACAAGTACTTCCTGTTGGTGCAAAAGGTGGCAGAAAGGTGATTTTCATGGTGTTTTTGGCCCTTTTGATCATCCAGAACTTGATGAAATGCTTCAGCCATTTCTGAGAATGCATAACTTACCATGACAAATCCAAAAATACAAATTTTTCCTCCAGCAAGTGTCCCAATCATAAGCGCGCGTCGTGACGCACTACGCGTTGGGCGGAAAAACCTGTTTTGAGACCAAAATTTTCCAAAATGAAAGACACTTCCCCAAATTTACTGAAATTCAGAGTGAAGATCTCTCATCATGCCTCATTCTTAGCCAAGGAAGCCTCGGCCAAGATTCAGAGTGGATCAGGCCTTTTTCGCCGTTTTAGTGCTTTTCTCAACCTTGCCTTCAGGATCTTCATTTTAGCTTTGCAAACGTGATTACGGGCCCAATAATGATTTTTCATATGACGTAACATGTCTTTGTCTCTATTGGCCTTCACCAATAACTTCTCCAGATGAATGTTAACATGCATGAGGCAGGTCTCTCGATCAACCGGTGTCATGTCACCTGGTCTCTTCCGGGCCAATGCACGGTCTTCCCGGATTTGCCGCAACTCTATGAGCGTGTGTTGATGACGAAGGTGAGACCCCTTCCACACCATGTGGAGATATTACTCGCGCTGCTGATGAAGTTAATGAGACCCCTTCCACCCCGGGTGGAGATAGTACTCGTCTTGATGCTGCAAACAAGGCTCTGGCGCCTCTCTGATATGTAACGGCCACTTTTATGAGATCTCCTTGACATATTTAGCTCTGTGGTTGATGAATCACTGTCATACCCCTGCTCATAAACTGAATCTGTCTCTGACATGGCGCTGAAATCAAGATTCTTGACAAATATATGCTGATGTAGGTTTGGTGAAAAACAAGAGTTCAGTGTATTCTCTAATCCCAAATGTGTCACATGTGTATCAAGGTGCTATAGGAAAACCACAATGATAAAGGTACTGTCAAATGAGTTTGAATGGAAAACAACCACTGCTTGACTACATGGGGATTTGACAAGTGAGTAGGAAGGAGTGTAATGTTGGCGGAAATAGTTATTAGGAACAAAAGTGAAAATAGCCCTTGCAGTGACAATTAGAATTTGTCAATGGAGGATGTGGGATAGTGAATATGGGACTATGTTATAACAGAAATGATAAACAGTGAGACAATGATATGGTAATGACAGTGACAACAATGATGGAATAGCAAAGAGACCCTGAGGCTGTGGTGTATAATAAGCAGGCAGTGACACTAATGACAATAGATGGCATGATTATAGGGTTTAATGTTCACCATATCAAACATTTGCTTTTTCCTCATTTGAAACACCATAACATGTTCATGAATCAATAAGCAAGCTTGAATAACTTACTTGCAGGAAAAAGAGGCAATTTGATGCGAATTTGGGTGAGGGAATGTTGTTTGCTGGCCTTAGGGCTCTATGCACCGCGCGCATGCCCAATGCACCACATGCTCTGTATGCATCGCGCGCGTGCAAAATACACTAGCCAGTGATTCCCAGTGCACCGCGCGCCACTTGTATGCGCCGCGCGCACTATGAATTCACTTCCACGGCTCCAAAACAAGTTTTTCGCCCTTCAACACTCCAATTCGACCTCTACTTTGGAAATTTGTGAAAATAACTTGTTTCAAATGGTTTATATAGCTTTATAAATATCTCACAAGAATTGGATTTGAAAATTTGAAGAGTTTGGGTGAATTTCTAGCTTGATGGCTCAATGCGTCGCGCGCTCTTTGTATGTGCCGCGCGCTACATAGTGCATTTTTCAGGAGGATTTTGGAGGCCTTCCCGGTGTCCAAATTGGGCGTGTGATAGCTCGTTGGAAATCTCTTGGAGTATAACTTCCAGGAAAGGTGGAATTTGTTAATTTGGAGTTCATTTACCTTGTCAAAAATCAAATATCCCAACACTACTTCCTGCAGGCACATCAATTCTCCTGAGGCAACGGTATTCTTGAAATTTCTCCAAGACCATTACACCTGTGTAAAAAGTGAAGGAGGTTTTTATTCCTTGGAATGTTGTGTAAAAAAACCTCTCTCAGTGTTCCAAAATTCATCTTTTATTGCTCTGAAATAGCATTTAAGTGAAACTTATCTCGATGTGTGGAACAAGGGATTTGTCGAAATGAAGCGAAATGAAGGGGATAAGGGGATTCTAAATTCTTGGGAAAATTTTTGGAAGTAGGGAGGGATGTTAGGAAGTAGGGGAAAGTGGAATCTTAGAGATTGAGTGAGGGGAAGGGGTCCAAAAGGGCAAAACATAGGCCTAGCCTAGAAAATTGCCAAGTTGTGGCAAGAAACTAGGGTTTGTGCAAGAATGAGGAATTTGGGGGATCTCAGTGACGGGAAGTGTTTAATAAGGTACATTAATGATAGGGGAAGGTGTATGAACATCAGGATACAAGTTTTTCTAATGATTTGACCATCCAAGAGAAATTACCTCCAAAACCCTAGGAGAGGAAAATGGACCTTACCTTGGCACAACTGAAGCATGAACAAGGTGTAAAATGAATATTTGGAACCTGAAATGATGATGAAAACCCTCTAAATGATGGTACACTCAGCTGAATGGTGACATGGACCGACATTTGGACAACTTTGAAAAGAGTGAAAACAAACCCTAGACCTAATGCCTAGTGACCAAATTTTGCTTGAAGACTCATTGAAATGACAAAATTTGACCTTGAAACCTTAAAATCACTTTGTAAGAGCATGTTTGATCACTGGAGGAAAGATACAAATGCTGACACTAACATTGGCTCCAATGGGGATGGTAGCTCCTTGGAGGTGCCAAGAACGACAAATCTTTGGGAGAGCAGACCAGTGCCTTATCCATTGGGCAATGGAATCAAAAACTCAAACTGAAATGCATGACTGAAAACTGATGACTTGACGACACAAATTGACTGTCACTCAACTAAGAACTGACTCGATACTTAAACACAACCGACAAACTGGAAATATGCTCAATATGAATCTTATTCAATACAATCTACTCTAACAGTTTCATTCATCACCTGATCAAGTGAAATGGAATAGCCAATGCAACCATGTAAGCATGTTGGCTGCTATCTTAATTCTCCACAAGTGCTTGCTTATGAACAACGAGAAATAACTACTGAAAGGAAACTCCCATGGAAACTTTGAACCAAGTGGACTGTTGATAAAATTGCAAAGCATGAATTGACTGGATGACTGCAAGAATACTACGAAAGGATCTTCATACACATAGCTACTGATTTCCATTAACACATCACTACTCTGATCTAGATAATCTCCATACCTTAATCTTAAAAAATTTCTCACCTCTATGCTGTCTTTCTTTGGTGATTGCAGCAAGCTGCCAAAAGGATCCTGAATTTCGTGAATAACCAAACTTTGTTGCTGATTACAAACAGAACAAAAGTCTCCTTTATCAATCTCCTCATATGACTGCAAACCTTGATGAGGGATTTGTAATGAAAAATATGTTAAACAAGAGAATGAAGGCGACCTTTGAATAAGATTATCATCAACATTCTTTTTCGGCACATGGTTAGCTAATGAAGAAGAACTTTGACAGCAAACATCATCCAACACACGAGCAATAGGATCATTAAAAACTTGAGAAGACTGCTGCGTTGTATCCATTGAAACTGTCTGACATCCTACTGGCTGTTCATCTTTTTCTTGAGAGACATTACGAAGATTCTTCCTTATAAACTGAATTTCTTCGAAACAAAAGGGTATAGAATCTTCCTGCATCATCAAATCATGTATTTCATCTTCCACGCCTTCATCTGTAATCTGACCTTCAATTTCATTTGGTGGCTGCAAATCTAATGCTACAGGCTGCTCAAGAATTCCGTTATCTGTCTCATCCTCAACATTAACACTGAGAAATTGTTGATTTCTTACAGGCTGCTCATTTGAAGATTTACTATGCAATTTTTCTCTCAAAAACTGAAATGATTCAAAACAGAATGGTACGGAGTCACCTTATATCATTAAATCATGTGTGCCCGCTTCCAAGTCTTCAGCTGCAACTTGAAAATCAATGACTTTTGGGGGCTGCAAGTCTGAATATGAGAAGTTTTCATTGCCCTCAAGACGATCTAGATCAAGACTTGTTGACGTTTGATTTCTGATTGCATGGAAGTTATCTCTAATGAACTGAAATGAATCAAAACAAAAAGGCAAAGATCCTTCACTTACTTCAAAATTCTATGCAATTTCCTCATCATTTCCATAGCTGATATGCATCGATTGATCACTATACTCGAGCTGCCGAAAGTGACCGTCCTCTGAAAAATCAGCTACTGATTTGTCTGCAAGATCGGCTTCTTTTTGGAGAACATAATCATCATCGTACTGATCAAACTGAGGAAATTCATCGGTATAAAACACATCATCAAACATACATATCATATCAACAGCTCTCTCTTCTTCACAATGATATATAAAACAATCACTATGACAACTGGGATAAGAAACAAAATGTTTTGGGTCAGCCGCTTGTTCTTCCTCAATCAGCGAGCCATGGGCTTCAACATTATACTCATTCTTTGTGGTTTTCTTTTGTATCATCTCTTCTACTGCACTTACCAACATGTCAAGCTTTACATCTAGAGATGTCGATTTCTCCGGATCCATGTTTTTCATCTCTTCTTCCTTCAACCTTGCCCTCAAGATCAGTAAATGAGCCTCTACATTCACTGCCTTGTTCTACATTTCGTGAAGTGTTGCAATATTCTTTTCTCTCAGCTGAAACTCCATTTCCGGATCTAAGGCACCCGGGTAGTGCAAGAGAGCAGATCTAGGAGAAGGTTTTATATCAGCTGGCATCGAAAAATATACTTGGTTAAATCTAGCAGAAAATTGTTGTACTGTCTCCCCTGGCATTCTTTTCAGCTGATTATACTCCTCTATAATCAAGAAAATGTTCTTTCCGATCACCCACCTGTCAAGGAAAACTTTGACAAACTGCTGGAAATCTGAGATGCTCGCATCAGGCAGGGCTTTGAACCAACTCTTCACTTGGTCTTGCAAAGAAAGAGCAAAAAGCCTAATACTAACATCCTCTTCATCAACTTCAAAAAGGTCTAGAAAAGTCTCAACATTCTGCACATGTTGCTCAGCGTTGACATTGTTACATTCACCGTCAAATCTTGGTAGATATAGGTCATAATTTTTAGGGAAAGCATGAAGAACAGAAGGTAAAACAAGAGGTTTGTACCGATCTGGAATTTTACAAGGTGTAGGGGTATGTACAAGAGCTGCGGGATCAGCTTGATTTTCTGGCTCATCACTCTGAAGAGAGTCAACATAAGATGTGGGAAAAGTAAGGAGACCAGGATCAAAGGGAAACTCAGTATTTGTACTTTTTGAATAAGTCGAGTGAAGATTTTGATCACCTTTATCATACAACAAATTCGGAATAACCTTCAGGACAGGTTCAAGAACAACAAAGAAGTAATTTACAAGAAAGCAAATTAGATCCTGAATACCATTCCACTTTAGATACCTGAACTTTGCGTAAGATCCTAACATTTTTCAGAGAAAGAGTCAGTCCTCCAGTGGAGTCTCTACTTTGAATTGGAGTCACCAGGTGAATGATTTCAGCCTTTTTATGTTTGATCGCTGTCCACCATCAACCATCAGATATGAACTTGATACATGTACTGGGGCAATTTATAAGTTAAGTGTTACGATTACAAGCTAGACTGGAGATCGACTGAAGCAGCGTTTATCTACTTTCGCTAATGCAAAGCAAAAGCGTTTCGAAGGCTACCTAGCTAACTTCAGCCTTCTTCTGTAGCTTATAAAACAATTAACACCAACAAGCAAACCATTTTCTTCCCCAGTATGGTCACCACTATGTTAGCGCTCGAATCTACCTTAGGCTGAAATAAGGTAAAACTCAAGGCAACATCAAACCACGCTCAGCCTCGTAGCTAGCCCTACGAGGACAGGAGAGGGCTCTCTCCGGGTCTATCTCGGAAAAAGGTCTTCAAAGGGGATGAGATGACTTATAATGGATATTGATTTTAGGCTAGTAAATAGATAGGAAGGTTTGATTTAAATTTTTTTGGTTTTTGTTGGAGAAATGGGAAAAACAATTTGTGCTCAGGGATGAGGCCAGATCTTTGCAGAATTCGAGTTGGGGCAAGGTAGGCAGTAGTCTTGATGCTTTTTTATTATGTGTATGGATGGATCAGAATGACAAGGAGCTGAAGAGGGCAAGGGAGAACAAGGATCCTCTCCAAACTGGCGAAAACATACAAAACTAAACAAATTCAAAGGCAGAGCACTGGAATCAATGGATTCTACCTCATTTACTCATTCATTTAGTTTCAGAAGAAAAAGAAGGGAATGGCATACTTTAAGCATTAAATAACTTAAAAATAACTGAGAGAACACACCATCAAAACTGAAATCCACAAGAATCCCAACAGGTGCTGCAAAACCTCTGATCTTTCCTTAGCCAAAATGTAGAAAATATGTACAATAGTGTGCCAAACTTTTTCCAAGAGTCCAACTTGTCCAACCCTGAAAGTGTCTCAGAAAATACAATATATAGATCATCCTAACCCCTTCCCATGCCTCTAGGGGTCGAATTCCTCCTTCTAGGAGCAGTTTCAACCAATTCTAAACAAGGAGCTAAAATCTAGGCAGCCAAACAACTTGCCTCTAAAAGGAAGGAAACTGATTCATTTACTTGACTTTCACTTTTTTGTGAGTGAATCTTCTAGAATAGGTAAAAGTGAGTCAAATTTATATTACAACCAAAAAATTACATTAAGATAACTCAAAAATTACATCCACAATCAAAACTGGTCCAACTGGCCGAAATTCTGAGCTGGAAGATGAAAAATTGACCAAAAATCTCTATGCGCCGCGCGCCAAAGCTCTATGCGCTGCGCGCCTTTGGACCTGCTTTTGGAGCACTTCCTGACATCAAAATCAAGCTCATGATAGCTTTTTGGAAATCTATGGATGTCTGCTATCCAACCGAAGTGGAATTTCCCAGTTTGGAGCTCATTTTCCCCTCCAAAACTTCATTCTCCCACAAGTACTTCCTGCTGGTGCAAAAGGTGGCAGAAAGGTGATTTTCATGGTGTTTTTGGCCCTTTTGATCATCCAGAACTTGATGAAATGCTTCAGCCATTTATGAGAATGCATAACTTACCATGACAAATCCAAAAATGCAAATTTTTCCTCCAGCAAGTGTCCCAATCATAAGCGCGCGTTGTGACGCGCTACGCGTTGGGCGGAAAAACCTGTTTTGAGACCAAAATTTTCCAAAATGACAAAAACTTCTCCAAATTTACTGAAATTCAGAGTGAAGATCTCCCGTCATGCCTCATGCTCAGCCAAGGAAGCCTCGGCCAAGATTCGGAGTGGATCAGGCCTTTTTCGCCGTTTTAGTGCTTTGCTCAACCTTGCCTTCAAGATCTTCATTTTAGCTTTGCAAACGTGATTACGGGCCCAATAATGATTTTTCATATGATGGAACATGTCTTTGTCTCTATTGGCCTTCACCAATAACTTCTCCAGATGAATGTTAACATGCATGAGGCAGGTATCTCAATCAACCGGTGTCATGTCACCTGGTCTCTTCCAGGCCAATGCACGGTCTTCCCGGATTTGCCGCAACTCTATGAGCGTGTGTTCATAACGAAGGTGAGACCCCTTCCACACCATGTGGAGATAGTACTCGCGCTGCTGATGAATTTAACGAGACCCCTTCCACCCCGGGTGGAGATAGTACTCATCGTGATGCTGCAAACAAGGCTCTAGCACCTCTCTGATATGTAACATCCACTTTTATGAGATCTCCTTGACATATTTAGCTCTGCGGTTGATGAATCATTGTCATACCCCTGCTCATAAACTGAATCTGTCTCTGACATGGCGCTGAAATCAAGATGTTTGACAAATATATGCTGATGTAGGTATGGTGAAAAACAAGAGTTCAGTGTATGCTCTAATCCCAAATGTGTCACATGTGTATCAAGGTGCTATAGGAAAACCACAATGATAAAGGTACTATCAAATGAGTTTGAATGGAAAAAAGCCACTACTTGACTACATGGGGATTTGAAAAGTGAGTAGGAAGGAGTGTAATGCTGGCAGAAATAGTTATTAGGAACAAAAGTGAAAATAGCCCTTGCAGTGACAATTAGACTTTGTCAATGGAGGATGTGGGATAGTGAATATGGGACTGTGTTATAACAGAAATGATAAGCAGTGAGACAATGATATGGTAATGACAGTGACAACAATGATGGAATAACAAAGAGACCCTAAGGCTGTGGTGTATAATAAGCAGGTAGTGACACTAATGACAATAGATGGCATGAGTATAGGGTTTAATGTTCACCATATCAAACATTTGTTTTTTCCTCATTTGAAACACCATAACATGTTCATGAATCAATAAGCAAGCTTGAATAACTTACTTGCAGGCAAAAGAGGCAATTTGATGCGAATTTGGGTGAGGGAATGTTGTTTGCTGGCCTTAGGGCTCTATGCGCCGCATGCATGCCCAATGTTCCGCGCGCTCTGTATGCGTCACGCGCGTGCAAAAATACACTGGCCAGTGATGCACAGTGCGCCGCGCACCACTTGTATGCGCCGCACGCACTATGAATTCACTTCCATAGCTCCAAAACAAGTTTTTTGCCCTTCAACACTCCAATTCGACCTCTACTTTGGAAATTTGTGAAAATAACTTGTTTCAAATGGTTTATATAGCTTGAGAAATATCTCACAAGAATTGGATTTGAAAATTTGAAGAGTTTGGGTGAATTTCTAGCTTGATTGCTCAATGCGTCGCACACTCTTTGTATGCGCCGCGCGCTACATAGTGCATTGTTCAGGAGGATTTTGGAGGCCTTCCCGGTGTCCACATTGGGCGTGTAATATCTCGTTGGAAATCTCTTGGAGTCTAATTTCCAACCCAATTGGAATTTTTCAATTTGGAGTTCATTTACCCTGTCAAAAATCAAATCTCCCAACACTACTTCCTGCAGGTGCATCAATTCTCCTGAGGCAACGGTATTCTTGAAATTTCTCCAAAACCATTACACCTGTGTAAAAAGGGAAGGAGGTTTTTCTTCCTTGGCATGTTGTGTAAAAAAACCTCTCTCAGTGTTCCAAAATTCATCTTTTATTACTCTGAAATAGCATTTGAGTGAAACTTATCTCGATGTGTGGAACAAGGGATTTGTCGAAATGAAGCGAAATGAAGGGGATAAGGGGCTTCTAAATTCTTGGGAAAATTTTGGGAAGTAGGGAGGGATGTTAGGAAGCAGGGGAAAGTGGAATCTTAGAGATGGAGTGAGGGGAAGGGGTCAAAAAGGGCAAAACACAGGCCTAGCCTAGAAAATTGCCAAGTTGTGGCAAGAAACTAGGGTTTGTGCAAGAATGAGGAATTTGGGGGATCTTAGTGGTGGGAAGTGTTTAATAAGGTACATTAATGATAGGGGAAGGTGTATGAACATCAAGATACAATTTTTTCTAATGATTTGACCATCCAAGAGAAATTACCTCCAAAACCCTAGGAGAGGGAAATGGACCTTACCTAGGCACAATTGAAGCATGAACAAGGTGTAAAATGAATCTTTGGAACCTGACATGATGATGAAAACCCTCTGAATGATGGTACACTCAACTGAATGGTGACATGGATCGACATTTGGACAACTTTGAAAAGAGTGAAAACAAACCCTAGACCTAATGCCTAGTGACCAAATTTTGCTTGAAGACTCATTGAAATGACAAAATTTGACCTTGAAACCTTAAAATAAATTTGTAAGAGCATGTTTGATCACTGGAGGAAAGCTGCAAAGGCTGACACTAACAGGCACAATAATAACAAAATGGGGGTTACAAGGGTACAATAATAACAATAAGGGGTTTACACTAACAATAATAAGGGACTATACTAGTGATATAGGGACCTAACATAGATGATGATGACTTTGAGATTCATTACGATAGAAAACCAGGTCTTTATACACCTTATGATGAAAAAGGAGGTGATGATGAAAGTTGTTATCAAGACATGGAAAATGTCATCATAGAGTCTAAAAAATAATATGACCTTAGAATAAAAACCAGTCAGCAAACTCCCAACACTAAAACCTCTAAAAAGTTTTCACAAAACAGCACTGCAACCAAGCATAAAGTTGTCAAACAAAAGGAAAAAATAGTGACTGTTAATTCTGATAAAGGTAGAGAGAAATGCACTCAAAACAATGAAAAACAGAGTGTTGACCTTAGTAGTACTAACACTTTAGCTAGTACTCCTGTTAAAACCATTTTGTCAAATGTAAATAAAACGAATCAACAAGCTGATGGTGCTAATAGACTAGCAGTTAGTAAGGCTGAATTTTTTTTTTCAAAGAACCAAATCCCTTTCAACCTAGAGCAGGAAATTTCAAAGATCAAAATCTTTGTTCCCCTTACTGAGTTAGCTGCCCAGAATGTATATAGGACCCAAATTTTTAAGGCTTTAAACATTGAAGAGAATAACGACACGGTTAATCTTAATGATGACTAGCCAGAGCTTATTTTTGGTCCTAAGATTGAAGGTAGATATCAAGAGGGACCTGTTCCTCCCTTTTATATAAGTTTAAATGTTCATGACAAAAATTTTCACAACACTATGCATGTTTCAGGCACCTCTCATAATTTAATTCCCAAAGCTATCATGGAGAGCCTTGGTCTAGAAATCACCAGACCTTACAAAGACCTTTACTCCTTTAACTCAAGCAGAGTAAAATGTTCATGATTAATCAAAGACCTTTGTGTTAACTTAGCCCAGATTCTAGCCAAATGCTTAATAATGGATATTGTTGTGGCTGATGTGCCCCCAAAGTATGGAATGTTATTATCTAGATCTTGGGGGGCTAAGTTACAAGGGACTATGCAAATGGACATGACCTATGCGACTATCCCTATTTTCAATCAGACTAGAAGACTTTACAGGGAATCTCACATGCAATACATAGTCACAAGTCAAGAAAGACCACGGACCTCTCCCCTTTATTCTGTAAAAACAGGCCTGGATTCATTTATCCTTTTCAATGATGAAAATTTCAGTGAACGAGTGACCTTGTCTGATTTAATGACAGATAGAGAGAAGGAAGAGGATAACGTCAGAGTGTCTAAACAGTTTGCTACATTTGAAAATATCAGCAAACAAAACATAGGTCTCGAGCTACAAGTCATTCATCCATTGCTCTTAAACCTTGATATTCAAGAAAATAACCCTCAACACAGCGAAAAAATTGAGGAGTTGAAACAAATCCAACTAAGTGCTGATATTCAACAACAATTAGAAGGCATGTTAGTTGAAGAGGACGATCACCAAACAGAAACCAAAAATAGTCCTCTGTGGATTATGTATTTTGACGGATCCTGCACTAAGAACAACATTGGTGCAGGTGTTTGGATATGCAACGCTGAGAATAATCACACAGAAAGCATTTCCTGCAAATTGAATTTTCAGTGTTCTAACAACATAGAGGAATATGAATCCCTTCTCTTAGGCTTACATTTGTTGAAAAAGTTAGGAGCCAAGAAAATCAAAGCATATGGGGATTCGGAGTTGGTCATTAGGCAAGTCAATGGGGAGTATAACACAAATCATCCCAGACTTAGGGCCTACCAAAACGATGTCATGGACCTTTTAAAAACATTTAAGGAGTCCAAACTGATTTTTTCCTAAGAAAAGTAAATATTGTCGCCCACAATTTAGCCTTTGCAGCTAGAACATGCTTAACGCCATATGAAACCAAAGACTGCACAGCTCAGATAAAATTTAGACCAGTCGTGCCTGATAATGAAAATTATTGGTAGGTGTTTGACGGAGACAAACAAATATAATACTTCATGCAATTCAGAAATGAATTCAAAATACACAGTTCGGACTCAGATTATGAAACAGACTGCAGTGAAGAAAATTTTGTTGGTGAAGAAGAGCCATCTCCTGAGCTTGTCAATATTAAATTTCTGACCAAAAAACTTAAAAAAAAAATAGAATTCAATGCACAGTTAGAAACAGAGGAGTTAGAAACTCTTCACTCTAAAGATCAAAGTTTTCCAAGCGGTCTGGCCCCTTTAGAAGAGTTGTTTGATTTTAACAATGTGGCAAATAAACCAAAACTGGAACCTGTAGAGACTGAAGTGGAAGAGTGCAATATAGGCAGTAAACTTAAACCAATGATGATCAAAATGTCTAAGACTTTACCATCTCACATTAAACTCAAATACATAGAGTTGTTTAAAGAATTTTCTGATGTTTTTGCATGGAGTTACGAAGATCTTAAATCCTATGACACTGAAATAATACAGCACAAAATCCCTCTCAAGGAAAACCAAAAACCATTCAAATAGAAACTATGAAAAATAAAAAGTGTCCATTTGCCTTTGGTTCAGAAGGAGATCATGAAAATGTACGATGCTGGTATTATTGTCCCTATTAGATATTCTGAGTGGGTATCTAATATGGTGTCAGTTAGGAAGAAAACTGTAGAGATCAGTATAGACTTTAGAGACTTAAACAAAGCTTCATTAAAAGACAACTACCCTTTACCTAAGATGGATCATATTTTGCAAAGGGTGGTAGGGTCTAGAATAATTTCTTTTCTTGATGGCTACTCAGGGTACAATCAGATCTTAGTTCACCCTGCTGATCAATTAAAGACAACCTTTACTACGCCAAGGGGCACTTTCATGTATTTGAAAATGCATTTTGGTCTATTAATGCTGGAGCAAATTTTCAGAGAGCCATGGACATAGCATTCTCGTAAGAACTAGGATTTTTCATCATTATATACCTCGATGATGTTACTGTGTTTTCAAAAATAGATGAAGAGCACTTAGAAAATTTAAGAAAAGTTTTCGAGAAATGCAGAAAGTTTGGGATATCTTTAAACCCTAAGAAAACACTATTTCTTGGGCAAATCATTTCAGAAGAGGGTATTAAGATAGATCCCAAAAGGATTGAAGCCATATTGCAGATCTCACATCCTCAGAACATCAAGGAGTTGAAATCTTTCATTGGAAAGATTAAATTTTTGAGAAGGTTCATCCCCAACTTGGCTGAGCTTCTTATAAATATCACAAACATATTGAAGAAGGAGAAAGGGGTAAAATGGACTTTGGAAGAAAAGAATTCCTTTGAGATGGTGAAACAAGCATTAACCAAAACACCGGTTCTATTAAGTCCTGATTTTTCGAAGGATTTTTATATTTTTTCATTTGCCTCAGAACATACCATAGCTGCTGTCCTTTTACAGAAAAATCCACAAGGACAAGAGCAGCCTATTTCATTCTTTAGAAAGGTATTGAGGGACGCCCCTCTGAAGTATAACATTATGGAAAATCAAGCTTTTTCTTTGGTTAAAGCTTTGAAATACTTTAGAGTATACATCCTTCATTCACACATCATTGTCTTTGTCCCGAACTCAATTGTGAAAGACATTCTAATACAGGACCCAGACGGTAAGAGAGGTAAGTGGATTGTTGTCATTCTTGAATATGATTTAGAGATAAAGCCCACTAAACTCATCAAAGGCCAAGGTCTAGCTAGATTAATGGCTGAATCAAACTTTGAAGTTCTTGATATAAATATGATTAATGCTTTGGATGATCAAGAGGAAATCTCAACTCCCATTGTTGAAGACCATTTCATGAATTCCTCTTGGTATGCTGATATTATTTATTTTTTGCTTAATTTAAATACACCTCCTATTTTGACAAAAACAGATACAATGTTCCTAAAGTTAAAAGTTGTAAACTATTGCATTATAGATAGATGTATTTATTGGAAAAATGCAAGTAGTGTATTGCTTAAATGTTTGCCTGAGTTTGATGCAGAGAAGGTTAAGCATGAGTTCCATGAAGGAGAGTGTGGAGGTCATTTGTACTGGAAGACAACAGCCAACAAAATTTTGAGGGCTGGTTTCTATTGGCCTACTCTTTTTCTTGATATACACAAGATGATCATAGCCTGTCATAAATGTCAACTTTTTGAAGGTAAAAGAAAATTGCTACCCCTACCTTTGCATCCAATCATTGTTGAAGCCCCTTTTCAACAGTGGGGACTTGAATTCATAGGAGAAATCCATCCACCATCTTCTGCCTAGTATAGATGGATTCTCACACCCACAAACTATTTCACTTAGTGGATAGAAGCCATACCTTGTAGGCAGGCCAATAATTCTGTTATTATAAAATTCATGGAGACTAACATTCTCTCTAGATTTGGTTGTCCTACCAAGATCATCGCTGATAATGCAGTAGCATTTGGGTCAAAGAGGATGGTTGAATTCTGTCATAGATATCAGATAAAATTGGGGCATTCCATGGCCTATTACCCTCAAGGTAATGGACTTGTAGAATCCTCAAAAAAAAGTTTAGTGAACATCATCAAGAAATTGTTGGAGGACAACAAAAAGTCTTGGCACACAAAGCTAGTTCATGCACTTTGGGCTGACATATTGACTTTGAAGAAATCTATTGGTATGTCACTTTTCCAGCTTGTCTATGGTACTGATGCAATTTTTCCAAACAACCTTGGTGTACCAGTGATGAAGTTGATTCAAGAGTTGCAAATTGAAGATAATGACATAATCAGAAGAATAAATCAGACCATTCATCTTCAGCAAACTAGAGAGGAGGTTTATAACCAAGCATTGCAGAAGCACGACAACATTAAAAATATTTTTGACAGAAGAACAAAGGCCAGCAATTTCAATATTGGGGAAATTTTTTTAAAGTGGGACTCAAGGAGGGAAGACAAGGGAAAGCATGGAAAATTTGACAACTTATGGCTTGGCCCTTACTCTATCCATTCAGCTGCTGGTAATAATGCGTTTTTCTTGTAGGAGTTGAATGGAGCATAATTGTTTGGGGGTCCTGTCAATGGCAGGATGCTTAAGCATTACTTCTCTTGATACATTTAATGTTCTAAAATCCTTTTAATATTTTTCTCATTATAAATATCTCACCCATCATTGCATTCAAAGTTATAAAAATCAAAAATACAAAAACAAAGAAAGAAAGAAAAGAGGGCAGATTGTAAAAACAAAAGGTATAGCCCCATACCAAAAAGAGAAAAAAATGTGAAAGTGTGCAAGCTTAAATGCCACTCCTGAAAAACACACTTCTAGTTAGTCAAACAGCCTAATCTTGACTAATTAGTTTTAAATTTTCTGCTGATAGGATAGTGAATTCGATTTTCCAAACTGTTTAACCTTGGCTTGTCAGTAGATGGTTTAGGACATAAATTAAAGGTTCAAACATGTTCAAAATTTGAACCTAAGTTTCCAAAGAGAGTGACTCAAATATTTTTCGAATTCTGAGTCAAGAAAGATGTAAATCTAGTTCTAATTAGCTCAAAATCTGAACTAGTTGACAAAGGAAAGACATCTCAAGCAAGAGTCAAAATAGAGCTGTGAAAAGGGTGAAGGAAACACTTTGAATTTTCAAATCTCAAGCCTTCCATTTTGTTTTAAATTTTGTGAAAAATAATGTCTATGTGCAGCTTTTTTTTATGCCATATACCAGCATCAAGTTAGAGTGTTCAATCCTGACTTGTATGCTTTTTAAATTTCTATTGTAGAATTTAGAGAATAAAATCTGTTGGACAGTTTAATCCCAACAGATAGTAGATTAGGTAGAGAATCATATGGGCTCAACTATTTAATTTGAGTCCGTGGAGAAATAAGGGGTAGAAATAGATTAGATTTCCTTCTTTCAAAAGAATAAAATGTTGAAAAGAGTTTTCCAATCCAGGTGCACTCTAAAGAAGAAAAAATGTTAGATCTGTAGGATTGGGTAGGTAGAGAGCCTGTTGATGAAAGATCCATTGTTTTTATGGCTGCTAATATGTTTTCAGAGAAAAATAATATCATACAAGGAAAGAAAGACAACCCAATGGATGAGGCACAGGTCAGCCTCCTAGAGAAAGCAAGTCTGAAGTTCTTGATGCCTTCAAGAAGGCACCATCCCCAAGTGGAGCCACTGTTAGCCACCTATGAAATTTGTTATACTAAAAGGTGGCTAAATCATTTTTGGAGCCTTCAAGGAACAAATTTTATTGCAAAAAGTGTTGGCTCTTGAAGACTCTTGAAGGCCTCATGCCTCTGTCCAAAATCTTCCCTACTGTTCCCATTTTATACTCTAGAATTCTGTTGATTTCATGAGAGATTGCTGCAAAATCCCTTTTCCCCTTCCTCCATTAAACAACTAACTTCATTTTCTACCCCTTTCATTCTCATAAAAATCCTTCATTTTCATATTTTTCTCCTTCTCCTCCATCGAAACCCCCTTTGATAAGGTTTAATATTCCTTCTTTGCCTTATCGAAACCCTCAAACCCTTGAAAAACATTGGAAACTTCATAAAAATACATATTCTTGTGTAAAGGTTTAAGCCCCTTCGGCTAAGTCCTCAGCCATTTCCACTACCCACACCTTGGTTCTGGAACCAGGCGCTAAACCATTTGAGTGCCTATCGCATCGCAGAGAGCCGAACGCACAAATATTTTGCCATGTTAAAGGCTCCGATGCCAATTAGCTCCACGCATTATAACCTCCGGTCATATTACTTTCCATATAACCCACGACCCCGCAGACGGGCGCCGAGCCGTATTGAAAATATATTTTCCGCCCCCAAAGCTTAAACCTTTGTTATATTAATTTTTTGGGTTTTAAAATTTTTCGATCATTAACTATTCAAAATTGGGTGGGATTCATCGCACCGCTTTTGAGAGGGAGGCGGTTTTTTCCATTTGGCAGCGATCAGCACCACCGGTCGACATGTGGCCTCAAGCCCTTTTAAAATAACGCCCTCATCGTGCATTAAATATCGGATATCAGCCCGACGTGATATTGGCGTGCGCCATCCGATATGAGGCCAGCTCATCGGACGGTGATCGCGCTCTGAAGAAGCCCATGCGATAAGCGAAGGTATGGCACAGTCATATAAGAATCTGCGCCGTCGATCTGATCTGTAGATCGACGGTCCACACTCGATCGCTCCGGTCCCCTTGTCCACAACAACAATTCCACAGAGCCGGTGGTCCCCAACGCCACATCAGCATCCATGCGGCAGAATTTAATTGGGGTGGGTCTTCTTTGTTTCCCCGATGTCAGCAAGCCTATGTTGTGACCTGAAATAATTATACAGTGTGGTTTAATTAAAGGTTTTGAAGTCCGGGGCATATTTATAAGGTTTTGTGGTACCCAATATCCACCGTTGATCGCGTGGGTGGATCTCATCCAACGGCCCACTCATTTTTCAACCATTTTTCACCGAAACAAAGGTTTTAAAATCTTTTTCTCCTCTTTGTATTTTATTTTTTCGAATAATGTGACCCCTTCACGTTATTTATTCACCTCTGCTCCCAACCGTTGATCTTTGTGCGATTGATGGATCCGATTTAAATTCTTCTTCCGCCTTCTCTTTGACTTCTTCTGATCCATCTCGACCGTTGGATGATGCCATCCGATGGCCACGCTCTCCCCACATGTCCTTTCAAAGCAGTAAACCTATATATGCAGGATTTCATAATTTTTTTTTGTATTTTGTAGGGTTTAAATGGTTTTTCCACCACGCTGAAGAAAATTCAAAGGCTGAGGGTGATGATCCTCCTGCCTTAGATTCATTAAATAAAATCATTCGCAGGGTTTAAACTCCAAGTTTCATTGGTGTTTCATCAGGCATTGATGCCATATCACCCCTGCATAGCCCTGCACACCAACAAACACAGTGAATCAGGCCCAAATCAAAGAATATCAGTTTCGAAGACAGGAACACACCAGAACATGAGATTGAAGATGGATCTGTGGGGATTACAACTAAGATGGATTATCAAAAGCCTAATCCCCCTATTAAAACACAGTTTAAAGGTAAATCATAAAGGTTCATCAGACATAAAGCCTCCACTGCCACATCTAAGGCAAATTGATTCCTCCCGGCTACCACAGTGCCACCTACGCCTCAAAGCATTCAAATAGAGGCCGGAGTTATTGATCAAGATCAGGTACTTTCCTCAGCGCAGCCAGAAAAGTTAATTCTGCAAATAAAATTAATGGCAAAATATCAGCAAAGTTACTTCAACATAACAGAGAGCCTCAAAAGTCAAAAAGAGCTCCCACCGAGCTTAAATCTTAATGTAAATTATTTAATACAGAGGACACCTATGCAAGCTTCTTCATCAAGCCCCCCAAAGGCTGAGAAGCCATTAATTCTGTATTAAGTATCTTTGGAGATCTTTTATCAGATCTCACCTCCACATTCTTCTATAAATACTACTGGAGAAGATGAGAGAGGGGTTGGTTGAGTTGGCTACTGAACATTGAAATGTAATTGAGCTTGAGACTTCTACCTATAAATAGTGTTCACTGGCTCTTGGAGCTCTGCTTGTGATAGATAAGTTAGTCTAGGAAGTGTAGATGATTGCTAAACTAAAGCATTGGACTTAAAGTTGTAACTAGTTTGGAGCATCAATACAAGCTGATTTATGGGATCCTGGTCTATGTTGACGGTGACGTTATTCTCATTGTGACTCGTTATTTTGTTTTTTTTTCATTGTGTTCATATTCTCTTATAAAGAACAACATGCATAGATTTAGGACCTACTGTATATCAGTACCCTTCTCTGACTGAAATTTTTTATCTGAATGTTTTCTTCCAATCTGTGTTATTTAGGAATGATTTAATTCAGCTTAAGCATAAGAATTTTGGCGTTCCCTCATCTTATTGTTTTAGCTGAATATTGTTCTTGGATTTTACTTTCATTTCATGTTAAGTAGAGATGAAATAAGGAAGACATGGTGTGCCATGGTCCTAGTTTTATCCCCAAAGACTGTCTGAATGTTTCCCTTGGAATGTATTAAAAGCTAGCTAGTTTAGAAGTACTTACCAGATCTTAGACCATCCTTTGTTATCATTTGTGTTTCCCTCTGTTTTCATATGTTTTCTATTGAAAGTGTATCAAAGGCTAGCTAGTTTAAAATTATTTACCAGATCCTAGTTTACTTTCATGTCTTTCTTAAGTGTTTGTCAAAGGTTGGCTAGTTTCAAAGTACTTACCAGATCCTAGGCTATTCTTTGTTCTTCATCTGTTTAATTCCATTTCTTTTTGTCTCATTTCATTCCATAAATAAAACTTTAAAGAGATCCTTAGACATAGATGACTTTCCCCATGGACCACTCTTGAACTTGATTGTTTCAATTAAATCCTATTATGACTCCATAGCCCAATGGACTAAAACTTGCAATTATCTATCTTCCTGGCCAAAGCTTGTTCTATTTGCTTGCAAATTCTCACCTTTGAAACTCTTTGCACTTAGAACTTTCCACCTCAAACAGTAATCATGCTCAACCGTCCAAAAACAAAACAAACCCTTGGCCTTCATAACTAGCCTAATATCATTACCCAAAACATTAAAGTTAAATCCATCTTTGCACTTATTGGAGAGATCCCTCTCTGGATTCAAGAGGGCTAGATCCTAGAATCCCAAAGTGGTTGAAATAATGTTCTCCCTGCAGTTGGTCTTTTTCCAATCTTGCTAATTATAGGGTGCTAATAGAAAGAACCAAAGGCTAAAAAGTAAACAACCAGGAACTAAGGATTAGTCCCTAGTGGAGTTTCCAATTTTGCTCAGGGCTAAAATTCATAGGTGGTAGCTAGAGTATGATCCCTCTTGGGCCTTCCTGGGACCCAAGGCAGACAGTCAGATTAGCAAGAACATTCACAAAGAAAATACATACATGTTAATACTAATGATTGATTGAAAAAGTGAAGTATTGAAGGATTACCTCGATGTATAAGGCCGATCTTTTGGAGAGCACAATGTAGTGTGGTGGAACTTGTCCTCCTCACTGACCCTGTTATCACTCCACTGGATCTCTGAAGGCTGAGAAGGAGACTAGCAAAGGTAACCACAGACTGCTTTGGCCTAGTAGCTAGCCCTACTAGGAAGGAGAGAACTCTCTCCATGAGATCACAGCCAAATTTACTGGATAAATAAATATTTTAGGCTAGTTATAGTAGCTCTAGGGTTTGATTTTTTGATTTTGGGTGTTGAATGGTGAATTAGGCCAGGAAAGAACTAGGTTATGGCACAGAGTATTAGAATTGCAGAGATATGATGGGTCAAGGTAGGTAATTACTTTAACACTTTTAGGTATCTTTGGTGAATTTGAGAGACTGTTGGTGTTTAAAAAAGAGCATGGAAATCATGAATTATTTTAAACCATAGTAAAATGAAACACAAATGTGATAATTTATCCAAAACAAAGCATCAATATAATGATTTTTTCTTTTCAACTTAGAAATTAGTCATATAAATAAACGGACATGAATATGGAAGGCATAATACATTCAAACATATGAAAACATAAGAAGCAGTGTTGGTGTCCCGTGTTTTGATAGTTTGGAAAATCAAAAGACAAGGAAACATCAGAACCAATCTTTAGAGTTACAGGATCTAGCCCTCCTATTCTCAGAGAGGGATCTCTCAAAAGTTTGTTTGCAAAGGTTTATCTTTTGTGCTTTGAGTATTGGTTTTAGACTAGTTATTAAGTGCAGGTGTTTATTTGTTTGTTTGGTTGGTTGGAATGATACAGCAGAACATGAAAATCCTAGGAAAGATATATAGGAGAGAGAAATATCTGGTTCATTGGGCAATGGAGTCAAGAAAATTTCATAAAAAACTCATCAATGGATATGGGATATCAAAGGGAAAATCTAACTTGGCCACAGGATCCTTTTTTTTTTGGAATGAGATGAACATTAATGATTTGGAAGGAGAGGTTTAATTCTCAAAAAAGGGAATTTGAAAGCATAATTTGAACAATAAAGAGCTCTTTGATAGAAAGGGCTAACCATAAATTCTACAAATCACACCTTTAAGCAAATAATGATTTCAAAACAATTTTTAAAATGAAATCTAAGATTTGGGGAACACCCTATTTCCTCAAATATTTATTTTAAAGGACTTAGAAATATAAAAGATTTACTGATAATTACAATCATAGAAGAGGGAACACCTAAAGACATCTATGATCATAATTATAATGAACTTTAATCCAATATTTTAAGTGAGGACAAAGGGCAAGATAAAAACCGACCTCTTTGATTCACTGTAAGCAAAGAACTTCAAAGGGAGACTTCAATAACAGTGTTTAAGTGGCAGCAGACAAGCAGGGAGAACCATAAATCATGCTGAAACCAAATGTTTGAACTATTAAGGAAATAAAAAAGCATGAAGATTAAAGAGAGAGATTAAAGACTCTAAAATACTTCAGCAGAAGAAAACATAAAACAGTGAAGGATGAACAGGTCTAAGGTGCTTCCAAGAGTCATTTCTTAACCTAAAAATTTCAACCTACTGTAGTAAGAAATTATGGAACATAATGAAAACAGGGGAAAAACATTAAATAGTTCAGAATACTTCACCAAAAACCAAGCTCATGGATCCAATGATAGAGCCTTCTCAGTCACAAGCATGCAACAACATCATCAGGGCTTCCAAGACTTCAATTTCTTCTTCAACTTCAACAGACTATGTATTTATTTCAGAGAGTTTTAGTATTACAACTGGTGATCAAATAACAACCAACAGTTTCTCATCTTCTACAGAAGTATTTATAGAAGGATGAGGAGGTGAGATCTAACAAAAGATCTCTCAAGGCAATTAATACAGATTCAAGACTTCTTGGCCTTTTGAGGGGCTCGATGAAGAAGTTTATAGGTGGATTGTTGTATTAACTGTTTTACATTTATGAATAAAACTCGATGGGAGCTTTCTTTGACTTCGAGGCTCTGCGTAATGTTTGGAGTAACTCTGTGGATATTTCTGCATTTATTTCCTTGCAGAAGTAACTCTTTGGCTGCACTGGAGGCGAATATCTGATTTTCTTCAATATGTTTAGCCTCTGTCTGAATGTTTTGAGGCAACAGGTGGCTCTATGGTAGCTGAGAAGAATTAATTTGCCTCAAATGTGATGGTGAAGGCCTTTCTACCTATTAAACACTCATGATGTTTCCTTTAATTGTGTTTTAATTATGGGAATTAGGCTTTTGATAATCATTCTTAGCCGTAATTCCCATATCTTTCTTCAATCTTCTGCTTTGCTGCGCTATGTCTTCAAAAAAATGATACTCTTTTGAATGTGATTTAAATCACAGTGTCTTGTCGATGTGCAGGTTGCACAACACTCGTATGGCATCAATTCCCATGGATCATTGACGGAACATAGAATAGAGCCTGACGGATGGTTTCCTTTGATAAATCAAAGGCGTGGGAATCATCATTCCCTACCTTCAGCTTTCCTTTATCATAATGGACAAACCATTCAAACCTGCAAAATAAAAACGAAAATTATAAAATCCCGCGTTTTTTTAGGTTTAACTGCTTCAAAAGGCGGGGAAAGAGCATGGTTTTTGGATGAAAGCATCCAACGGTGGAGATCTGTGTAGAAGAGGCAAAAGGAGAGTGGAGAGAAGAAAAAGGCGGAGTAATTTTGGACAGTCCAATCTGGACACATGGACGGTCCAGATCTAATCGGAAGATCACAATCGGAGACAACACTCAACTGGCGCCACTATAAAAATGTGATGTGATTTAGCGCAGACCGTTGATCTAAGGATGAGATCAACGGTGGAGAATGAATTAGGGGACTGGCCGATCGGGGGAAGAAACAATTTCAATGCGATTGAAATTGCGCCGCGATTGAGCGATGGCCGTCGATCTAAGGATCAAATCGACGGTGGGAAACGAATTGGAAGGATGTCGATCGGCGAGAGAAAAAGAGTGTGTGCGATGGAAAACCCCGATGCGATCAGGCGTTGGCCGTTTGATCAGATTTCGATCAATGGCAGGGATTTCTTTTAGAATGAAGTAGCAGAAACCCTTATGATATATGAAAAACCCAAAGTTTTAATATAAACAAAGGTTTTTAATGGATCGGGGGGCGGAAAGAATATATATAAAAAGGCCTGGCACCCGATTGCGGGGCCTTTGGATGTATGAAATGTGATAGGCCCGGGGCTTAATAAACAAAGGCCAATTGCAATCGGAGCCTCGGGCCTGGTCTTTTTAATCTACCCATTGGAAATTTTGCGATGCGATTGGTGCCTGGGGTCCCGGGGGAAAGTCATATGAAATAATGGTGGGGCAGAAATAACATATATAAGACCCAATCGCATCAAAACTTTTGATGCGGGTCTTTTCGATCAACCCATTGAAATTTCTCCAATTGTGATTGTGCGATCGGTCTTTCAATATACCCATTGAAATATTTAACACGTGATTCTGACTTTTTAGACCAGAAGTTAGGATAAATGGGTTTTTGTATTTTACAAAGGAAAAATGAATCGGGATGGTTTATTCAATGGTTTTTAGGCGCGGAAGGTGGGCCCACAGGATATATATATATAAAATAATATGATCGAGGTTTATAAACACGGGTTTATATAAAAGAGTTGATCGCATCAGGATTTAAATGGAACACAGGACTTACGCACCATCGAAAGTTTCCGATGCAATAAGCGCTATATGGGTTTAATGCTTGGTTCTAGCACCAAGTCGCATGATGGGGAAGTGGTTTAGGACTTAGCCCAAGGGGGCTTAAGCCCTTAATGCAAAAATATTTATTTTTCATGAAAATTTTCAAGGTTTTCAATGGTTTTGGGGGTTTCGGTAAGGTTAAAGAGTGAGTCTTTAACCTTGTAAAGATGATTTTCATGAATGGAAGAAGGGAAATCATGAAAAATAGAGGAATTTTATGGAGAAAAGGGGAGAAAATGAAGGTTAATTTTGGAAGAGGGGGAGGGGGAAAATGATGGTTTTTCAGTATTCTTTTCTCATGAAATCAACAGAATTTATGAGTATAAAATGAAGATTTTTGGACGGAGGCATAAGGCCTTCAAGAGTCTTCAAGAGCCAACAATTTTTAGTAATAAAATTTGTTCTTTGAAGGCTCAAAAAGTCTTAGCCACATTTTTCTATAACAAATATTATAGGTGGCTAACAGTGGCTCCACTTGGGAATGATACCTTCTTGAAGGCATCAAGAACTTCAGACTTGCATTCTCTGGGAGGCTGACCTGTGCCACATTCATTATGTTCTCTGGGAGGCTGACCTATGCCTGATCCATTGGGCTGCCCTTCCTTTGCTGGGATGATCTTCTCTGAAAACATATTAGCAGCTATAATGGACCATCATCAATACAAACTTTCTACCTACCCAATCTTACTGATCTAGCATTTTTTCTTCATTAGAGTGCACTTGGATTGGCAAACTCTTTTCACAACAATTTATTCTTTTGAAATCAAGAAATCTAATCTATTTCTACTCCTTATTTCTCCATGGACTCAGATTAAACAGTTGATCCCATATGATTCTCTACCTATTCTACCATCTGTTGGGATTAAACTATCCAACAGATTTTTATTCTCTAAATTCTAAAACATAAATAAATAAAAAAAGTCAAGTCAAGATTAAGTTGTTTGACTTATTGTGATCTATGGCATAAAAACAAGCTACACATAGACATTTATTTTGCAGAAAATTTAAAACAAAAATGGAAGGCTTAAGATCTGAAAGTTTCTTATCATGGCCTTCTCTTTTTACAGCTCTGTTTTGACCCTTATGTGAGTTGTTTCTTCCTTGCTCTCTGGTTCAGATTTTCAGTTGTTTAGAACCAGATTTACCTCTTTCTTTTTTTTTTCTTTTTTGACTGAGAAAATAAAACAGATTTGAGTCATTTCTCTTTGGAAACTTAGGTTCAGATTTTGAACATGTTTGAACCTTTAATTTCTATCCTAAACTATCTACTGATAAGCCAAGATTAAACAGTTTGGAAAATCACATTCACTACCCTATCAGCAGAAAATTTAAAACTGATTAGTCAAGATTAGGCTGTTTGACTAACTAGAAGTGTGGTTTTCAAGAGTGGCATTTAAGCTTGCACACTTTCAGATTTTTTCTTTTCTTTTTTGGTATGGGGCTATACCTTTCTTGTTTTCACAATTTTCCCTCTTTTATTTCTTTCTTTGTTTTTGTATTTTTTATTTTTCTAACTTTGAATGCAATGGTTAGAATATGATATTTACAATGAAAAATAAAATTCTTTGAAACTCAAGATTCTTGGCAGAAGTAATGCTTGAGCATCCTGCCATTTACAGGACCTCCATATAGATCTTCTCCATTCAATTCTTTCAAGAAAAATGCATTGTGACCCCTCTTAGTATGGATAATATATGGTCCTTTCCACAAGTTCTCAAATTTTCCATGTTTTCCCTTCTCTTCTCTTCTTGAATCCCATTTAAGAACAACATTTCCAATTTGGAAATTGTTTGCCTTAGTCCTCCTATCAAATAGCTTCTTCATATTTTCTTGGACTAACTGTGTTCTTTCATAGACTTCCTCTCTAGTCTGCTATAAATGGATTTTTTGGTTGATTCTTCTCTGCATATCATTCTCTTCAATTTGTACTTCTTGAAGGAGTTTCATGACTTGAACTCCCAATAAGGTAGGAAAAACTGCATCCATGCCATAAACTAACTGATAGGGGGACATATTTATTGATTTATTTGTAGTTAACCTATCAGCCCACAAGGCATGAACCAGCTAACTGTGCCATGATTTCTGATTCTGTTCCAACAGTATTTTGATTATATTGATGAGAATTTTTTTGGAAGATTCAGCTAATCCATTTCCTTGGGGATAGTAAGCAGTGGAATGGCCCAAGGATATGTGGTATTTGTAACCGAAATCAACCATATTCTTAGATTTAAAAGTAGCAGCATTGTCTGTTATGATTTTTCTGGGACAACCAAATCTGGATAGGATATTTGTTTCAAGGAACTTGATAATGACAGAGTCATTAGCATTTCTGGAGGGTATAGCTTCTATCCACTTGGTAAAGAAGTCAGTGGTTGTGAGGATCCACTTATGTTGAGCTGAGGAGGATGGGTGAATTTCCCCAATGAAGTCTAAACCCCATTGTTGAAAAGGTGCCTCAACTCTGATGGGATGTAAGGGTAAGGGAAGGAGTTTTATTTTGCCATCAAAGATTTGACACTTATGGAAAGACATGACCAAATTTTGAGTGTCTGGGAAAAGGGTAGGCCAATAGTAACCAGATCTAAGAATTTTTTTTGTTGTGGCTTTATAATAGAGGTGTCCTCCACATTCTCCTTCATGCAACTGATGCATGATCTTTCCTGCATCATCTTCAAGTAAACATTTAAGAAAAAATCCAACAACATTTTTCCAATATAGTACCCCATCCAAGATGAAAAAAATCAAAGCCTTTTGTTTCAAGAATCTTGCTTTAGTTTTAGACAAAGAAGGAGGGTCATTTAAATATAAAAGCACATAAATAATGTTAGCATACCAAGGAGAATTTAGAAATGTTTCTTCAATAAAATGAGCAGTAGATTCTTCTATTTCTTCCAACACATCTACCATATTCATGTCTAGTGCTTGGAAGTTAGACTTAGCCATAAATTTTTCTAATCCTTGCCCTTTAACAAGTTTGGTGGGCTTGATCTCTAAGTCGTACTCAAGAATAGTTGCAATCCATTTTCCCCTTTTAACATCAGGGTCTTGACTTAGAATATCCTTGACAATAGTATGTGGAATAAAAGCAATTATGTGAGAGTGTAAAATGTAAACCCTAAAGTCTTTTAAAGCTTTCACTAATGCTAAGGATTGCTTCTCCATGATGTTATATTTTAGAGGAGCATCTCTTAAAGCCCTACTAAAGAAAGATATTGGTTGTTCTTGCCCCAAGTCATTCTTTTGAAGCAAAACTGTAGCTATTTTATGTTCAGACGCAAAAGAAAAGATGTAAAAGTCTTTGGTAAAATTTGGACTAATCAGAACTGGTGTTTGGGTAAGAGCTTGTTTGACCAGTTCGAATGATTGTTTAGCTGGTAAATTCCATTTTACACCCACATCTTTCTTAAGCATGTTTTTAATGTTTTTTAATAGCTCAGCAAGGTTGGGGATAAACCTTCTCAAAAAATTTATCTTTCCAATGAAAGATTGTAATTCTTTGAGGTTTCTTGGATGGCTAATTTGCAATATGCCATCTATCCTTGTAGGGTCTATCTTGATTCCTTCTTATAAAATTATGTGACCAAGAAGTTTACCTTCTTGGAGACCGAAGAGTGTCTTTTTGGGATTCAATGACAAGCCAAATTTCCTACACTTCTCAAAAGCTTTCCTTAAGTGAGTCAAATGTTCTTCATCAATTTTTGAAAAGACAGTTATGTCATCAAGGTAAATAATTATGAAATAGCCAATATCTTCATAAAAGGCTATGTCCATGGCCCTTTGGAAGGTGGCCCCTGCATTCATTAACCCGAAAGGAATTTTGACATACGTAAAGGTGCCCTAAGGTGTGGTAAAATCAGTTTTGATTTGATCGCTTGGGAGCACTAACACCTGGTTGTAACCCGAGAACCCATCTAAGAGTGATATCATTTTTGACCCAACTACCCTCTGAAGTATATGATCCATCTTGGGCAATGGGTAGTTGTATTTTAGGGATGCTTTGTTTAAGTTTCTTAAGTCGATACAGAGTCTGATCTCCCCTATCTTTTTCCTAACAGAAACTAAGTTTGATACCCATTCTGAAAATCTAATTGGTACTATAATGCCAACATCATGCATATTTTCAATTTCGGCTCTAACTAAGGTAATAAAAGTGGGTTTATTCTCCTTAGTTTTTGTTTGAAGGGCTTTTGATTTTCCTTCAGGGGAATCTTGTGCTGAATGATGCTGGTATCGTAAGATTTTAGATCTGTGTATGCCCAAGCAAAAACATCTTTAAACTCCTTAAACAGATCAATGTATCGAGATTTTATGTGAATTGGAAGAGTGCTGGACAATTTAATCATCTTGGGTTCTGTTAGGGAGCCTATGTTGCGTTCTTCTATGTTTGTTTCTACAGGCTCCATTTTTGGTTCTTTGGCTACATCATTGAAGTATAAAAGGTGTTCCAAAGGTGAGAGACCTCTTGGAATTGAACCGTTTTTACATTCTAAAAATTCCAGGACTTTTTGGTCCATGTTGTCAATTAACTTTGCTTCAAACGGATTCTCATAATGATTTATATTAGCAGAGTGTGTTATTTCAGCTTCTGGGATTTCTTCGATATATGGACATTTTTCATTATGGCTAGATTTTGATGTTGGTATGCTGAAATCATTTTCTGATTTCAGGAAATCATCTATGTGTTTGTCTGAATCAAACACTTGCCAGTGATCTTCGTTATCAGGCACTGCAGGCCTATGTTTTACCTTTACGCTAAGCTGTTCATTTATCTCAGGTATTTGACAGTTACTGGCATTGAAAGCGAGTTCATTTTCTAAATGATGAAATGCTCTAGGAATGAAAACAAGTTCGTATTTTTCAAAGGTTTTCAATAAATCGAGGGCAGTGTTCCGATATTCCCTAAGCCTCGGATTTCTGGCTGAGTATTCTCCTTTGATTTGTTTTATGATAAGTTCAGAATCTCCTAAGATTGTTATATTTTGGGCTTCTAATTGTTTGAGCAACTGTAAACCTAGGAGAAGTGCTTCATACTCAGCGATATTGTTAGTGCATGGGAAATTCAATTTGTATGAAAAAATTTGATTCGTATTCTGGATCCATATGCTTGCACCTGTGCTTGCTTTATTATAGGATCCATCAAATTTTATTGTCCACATTACGTTTGAATCATTTTCATTTTCTTGTTGCTATTGATTGTCGATGTTTTGAAGTTGATTCGAGAGAAGGTTCGATTTTTCTAGTGAATCAGTTGGGTCTATGTTCTCTTTATCTTGTTGAGTAATTTCATCTTCGTTACATAAGATAAAAGAATCTAAACTTGATTGAGTAGAATAGATTGGAGTTTTTTTTGGTTTTTCTAGGTTGCTCACCATGTACTTCATATGAGATTCCCTGTATAGTCTTCTGTTTTGGTTAAAAACAGGGATGTTGGCATAAGACATGTCCATTTGAAGGCTTCCCTAAATTTTGGCTCCCCAAGATCTTGATAAGAGCATGCCATACTTAGGGGGGATGTCAGCTAGAACTATATCCATAGCTAGACTCTTAGCAGGGATCTGAGCTAGATTAACACATAAATCTTTGATTAAACCCAAACATTTGACTCGGCTTGGGTCAAAAGAATACAAATCTTTGTATGGTTTAGTAATCTCTAAGCCTAAGCTCTCCATTACCACCTTGGGAATTAGATTGTGTGAAGCTCCTGAATCTAACATGGCATTGTGTAAAATTTTCTCGTGTATGTTCAAGCTAACATAGAAGGGAGGGACAACCCCTTCTTAGTATTTTCCTTCAAATTTTGGGCCAAACAACAGCTCAGGGTTGTCATTTGTCAAGTTCAGAGTGTCAGTATCACTTCCTAAGTTCAAAGCTTTCAAAACTTGGTTTTTGTACATTTCTTAGGTTACTAGTTCAGCTAGGGGAATGGCAATTTTTATCTTAGCAATCTCTCCCTCAAGGTTGAAAGGACTAATTGATTTGTTGATATTTACATCTATTTTTTCAATTGAATTCTTTTCAGCAACTTTGATTTGCTGAACCTTGTTTGGACTAGTAATCGGGACAGTTTTATTAGGACCACTAGCTGAAGTGTTAGGGGTACTCTGTTGAACCTTTGGCTGGACACCTTTATCTTTGTTTAAGTCTGGTTTCTTGGCCAAAATGTTGGCTTTCTCTGCTATCTTTTTAGACTGAGTTTCTTCATTTTTCTTGACAGCAGTATTAGTGTTCTTGTCTTTTGAGTTGTCTACATTCCCTTTGCTCCTAAGATTGTATTTTTTATGCACTTCCATGATTTCATTTTCAAAACCCAATCTATAGTCATCAGACTCTTAATAGGTGTTTGTATTTTGATCATAAGAGAAGAAACCTTGTTCTTCTTCAGTGAGGAAAACATCATCTCCACTGTCTGATCCAATCAAGTTTACATGATATTCTTCCAACCTTTCCAACTCCATATCTTCCTCATATTGATCTACATAGTTCTGATGAAAAGGAGGAGTGATCTACTTATCATCTACCCTAGGTCTGTTTGGAGGTTGTTTTCTTCTAAAATTTTGGTTTTGGTTCTAGATTCTATTTTGAGGAGCAGTTTGGTTTTGATTTGCTTGTGATTTCTTAATTATGCTCATCTCTTTCATCATTTCTTCCAACATCCTCTCCATATTTGAGCTTGAAGTAGAAGGAGTGGATTCCTCTCTAAAATATACTCTCTTCTCAGTTTTCATTCTTTCTCTCTTCTCCATTAAGTTGACTTCCACAGAAAGAGCACCCTTTTTCATATCTTCAAGAGTTCCAAAATCTCTTTCTCTCAGTTGATAGGTCATGTCAGAGTCAAACCCTTCAGAAAACTTGTTTAAAGCTGAGCCTTGTGGAGGTTTTAGTTTTGGGGATAGTGCATTATAAACACTATTGAATCTAGTGCAGTAAGCTTGCACACTTTCCCCAGTGTTTCTATGGAGGTTCTCGTAGTCAGAAAGGACTTGGAGAGGATTTTTCTTTACTTCCCATTTTTTTAAGAACGTTTGATGGAAGGCTTGGAGATCATTAATACTATGGGGGGCCAGGCCTTTGAACCATTTTATTGCTTCTCCCCCTAAGATCTGAGAAAATAACCTAAGCTTGACAGAATCATCATCAATTTCATTTCTTTCAAAGTAATCATCCATCTTGTCCACATGTTGTGATGTAGTTGTAGCATTGTTAGCATCATATAATGGAATTTTGGACTGATAGTCTTTTGGAAGGTTGACTAATGGTACAGGAAGGAATAATGGAGCATACCATGCTACCATGATATGTGGTGGAGGTGGATTCGCAAGGAGTGGATTAACAACAGGAACAGTGGGATGAGGTGTAGTGGTTTTAACAGTGGATGTAGGGTGAGTAGAAGTGGATGGACCAGGAATAGACTGCTGAGCTGATATTGGATGAGAGACACCTAAGTTGTGAGGAAAATTTAAATAAGGAGGTGTTGTTTCTCTGCTACCAAGAGGTTCACTTGTTTCAGGAGATGATAGTGAAGACTCAGAATCTAACTGATCTAAATAACCAAGAGACCTAGTTCTAAAAGGATTTACTAAGTCAACTTGAGATTGTTGTAGAGCTGAAAGATTTTCAGGAAATGAATTAGCTCTCAAGGGTGACCTGAAAACAGTTGATAATTTAATATTAGGAGACTTCCTAAGGATGCTTTCAGGGTTGTCAACTACTTCTGGTGGGTTTGGGTCAGGGTAGGCTCTAGTATGAATCTTTCTAGGAACCACTATGCTATGTTTTTCAGGCCTAGTTAAAAAGAAAGTTTAACCAAATATGACAATCTTTAAGAGGCTAACTGATCTTTTCAGAAGAAGGAAATTTGTAATCTTAAAGCCTTCTAGCTAAGTTTTTATGATGCTATTAAGACTTGGGGTCTTCCCAGTGGAGTCTTAAGGTCTGTTTTTAGGATTGTGGAGTCACCAAGTGGAAATTTTTAGCTCTTTTAGAGGTAAAAGGTTTTATGGTCCACCACCAAGTTTATTATGAAGCCAAAATGAAATGTTTTTTGGGGGTTTTCTGAGTTATTTTGGTCTTATAGGTTAAGAGAGTGTTATAAGTCTGATTTAACACTTATCTAGGTTTTCAAATCGTATAGAGCTTACTCTTATGGCTTGGTAACTGAAATCTTCAAGGTTTGATAAGGATTTATGAGAATCCTAAGGCTTACTTAGTTTGTCACTAATTCAAAAGGTCCTATCATCATTACCATTATGCTTGGCAGTGCTTGAAGAAGGTTACTTATGTTATGCTAGATAGTGAGTGTTTAACTTTAAAAATTTTACTTAGGGTCCCACCGTGATCGCCATTATGTTGGTGTCCCGTGTTTTGATAGTTTGGAAAATAAAAAGACAAGGAAACATCAGAACCAATATTTAGAGTTATAGGATCTAGTCCTCTTGTTCTCAGAGAGGGATCTCTCAAAAGTTTGTTTGCAAAGGTTTAGTTTGTGTGCTTTGAGTATTGGTTTTAGACTAGTTATTAAGTGCAGGTGTTTATTTGTTTGTTTGTTTGGCTGGAATGATACATCAGAACATGAAAATGCCTAGGAAATATATATAGGACAGAGAAATATCTGGTTCATTGGGAAATGGAGTCAAGAAAAGGTCATAACAAACTCATCAATGGATATGGGATATCAAAGGGCAAATCTAACTTGGCCACATGATCCTTTTGTTTTTGGAATGAGATGAACATTAATGATTTGGAAGGAGAGGTTTAATTCTCAACAAAGGGAATTTGAAAGCATAATTTGAAAAATAAAGAGCTCTTTGATAGACAAGGCTAACCATAAATTCTACAAATCACACCTTTAAGCAAATAGTGATTTCAAAACAACTTTTAAAATGAAATCTAAGATTCAGGGAACACCCTATTTCCTCAAATATTTATTTTAAAGGACTTAGAAACATAAAATATTTACTGATAATTACAATCATAGAAGAGGGAACACCTAAAGACATCTATGATCATAATTATAACGACCTTTAAGCCAAATGTTTAAGTGAGGAGAAAGGGCAAGATCAAAACCGACCTCTTTGATTCACTGTAAACAAAGAACTTCAAAGGGAGACTTCAATAACAGTTTTTAAGTGGCAGAAGACAAGCAGGGAGAACCATAAATCATGTTGAAACCAACTGTTTGAACTATTAAGGAAATAAACAAGCATGAAGATTAAAGAGAGAGATTAAAGACTCTAAAATAATTCAGCAGAAGAAAACATAAAACAGTGAAGGATGAACAGGTCTAAGGTGCTTCCAAGAGTCATTTCTTAGCCTAAAAATTTCAACCTACTGTAGTAAGAAATTATGGAACATAATGAAAACAGGGGAAAAACATTAAACAGTTCAGAATACTTCACCAACAGCCAAGCTCATGGATCCAATGATAGAGCCTTCTCAGTTGCAAGCATGCAACAACATCATCAGGGCTTTCAAGACTTCAATTTCTTCTTCAACTTCAACAGACTATGTATTTATTTCAGAGAGTTTCAGTATTAAAACTGGTGATCAAATAAAAAACAACAGTTTCTAATCTTCTATAGAAGTATTTATAGAAATATGAGGAGGTGAGATCTAACAAAAGATCTCTCAAGGCAATTAATACAGATTCAAGACTTCTTGGCCTTTTGAGGGGCTCGATGAAGAAGTTTACAGGTGGATTGTTGTATTAACTATTTTACATTAATGAATAAAACTCGGTGGGAGCTTTGTTTGACTTCGAGGCTCTGTGTAATGTTTGGAGTAACTCTGCGGATATTTATGCATTTATTTCCTTGCAGAAGTAACTCTTTGGCTGCGATGGAGGCAAATATCTAATTTTCTTCAATAAGTTCAGCCTCTGTTTGAATGTTTTGAGGCAACAGGTGGCTCTGTGGTAGCTGAGAGGAATCAATTTGCCTCAAATGTGATGGTGAAGGCCTTTCTACCTATTAAACTCTCATGATGTTTCCTTTAATTTTGTTTTGATTCTAGGAATTAGGCTTTTGATAATAATTCTTAGCCGTAATTCCCATATCTGTCTTCAATCTTCTGCTTTGCTGTGCTATGTCTTCAAAAAATTGATACTCTTTTGAATGTGATTTAAATCACAGTGTCTTGTCAATGTGCAGGTCGCACAAGAATCGTATGGCATCAATGCCTATGGATCATCGATGGAACATAGAATAGAGCCTGGCAGATGGTTTCCTTTGATAAATCAAAGGCATGGGAATCGTCATTCCCTGCCTTTGGCTTTCCTTTATCATAATGGAAAAACCATTCAAACCTGCAAAATACAAACGAAATTATAAAATCTTGCGTTTTTTTAGGTTTAACTGCTTCAGAAGGCAGGGACAGAGCATGGCCGTTGGATGAAAGCATCCAACGGTGGAGATCTGCGTAGAAGAGGCAAAAGGAGAGCGGAGAGAAGAAAAAGGTGGAGTAATTTTGGACCTTCCGATATGGACACGTGGATGGTCCAGATCTAATCGGAAGATCGCAATCAGAGGCAACACTCAACTAGCGCCGCTGTAAAAATGTGATGTGATTTAGCACGAACCGTTGATCTAAGGATGAGATCAACAGTGGAGAATGAATCGGGGGACTGGCCGATCAGGGGAAGAAATAATTGCAATGCGATTGAAACTGCACCACGATTGAGCAATGGTCGTCGATCTGAGGATCAGATTGACGGTGGGAAACGAATCGGAAGGATGTCGATCGACGGGAGAAAAAGAGTGTGTGCGATGGAAAACCCCGATGCGATCAGGCGCTGCCGTTTGATCGGATTTCGATCAACAGTGGGGATTTCTTTTAGAATGAAGCGGCGGAAACCCTTATGATATATGAAAAACCCAAAGTTTTAATATAAACGAAGGTTTTTAATGGATCGGGGGGCGGAAAGAATATATATAAAAAGGTTTGGCGCCCGATTGCAGGGCCTTTAGATGTATGAAACGTGATAGGCCCGGGGCTTAATAAAACAAAGGCCAATCGCAATCGGAGCCTCGGGCCTGGTCTTTTTAATCTACCCATTGGAAAGTTTGCGATGCGATTGGTGCCTTGGGTCTTTAACATTTGGGCCCGAGGGAAAGTCATATGAAATAATGGTGGGGCGGAAATAACATATATAAGACCCAATCGCATCAGAACTTTTGATGCAAGTATTTTCGATCAACCCATTGAACTTTCTCTGATTGTGATTGTGCGATCGGTCTTTCAATCTACCCATTGAAATATTTAACACGTGATTCTGACTTTTTAGACCAGAAGTTAGGATAAATGGGTTTTTGTATTTTACAAAGGAAAAATGGATCGGGATGGTTTATTCAATTGTTTTTAAGCGCGGAAGGTGGGCCCACAGGATATATATATATAAAATAATATGATCGGGGTTTATAAACACGGGTTTATATAAAAGAGTTGATCGCATCGGGATTTAAATGGAACACAGGACTTACGCACCATCGAAAGTTTTCGATGTGATAAGCGCTATATGGGTTTAATGCTTGGTTCTAGCACCAAGTCACATGATGGGGAAGTGGTTTAGGACTTAGCCCAAGGGGGCTTAAGCCCTTTATGCAAAAATATGTATTTTTCATGAAATTTTTCAAGGTTTTCAATGGTTTAGGGGGTTTCGGTAAGGTTAAAGAGTGAGTCTTTAACCTTGTAAAAATGATTTTCATGAATGGAAGAAGGGAAATCATGAAAAATAGAGGAATTTTATGGAGAAAATGGGAGCAAATGAAGGTTAATTTTGGAAGAGGGGGAGGGGGAAAATGATGGTTTTTCAACAGTATTTTCTCATGAAATCAGCAGAATTTTTGAGTATAAAATGAAGATTTTTGGACAGAGGCATGAGGCCTTCAAGAGTCTTCAAGAGCCAACAATTTTTAGTAATAAAATTTGTTCTTTGAAGGCTCAAAAATTCTTATCCACCTTTTTCTATAACAAATATTATAGGTGGCTCACAAACAACACTGCTAAAGAACACACCACAGGAATTCCACCAACATAGTTGCAACTCTGTCTATTATTTCTTGCAAAAAATGACTGATTATGCTAGTGTTCAAAGATCAATTACACAACATAAAACCCTTGCAATGAGAAAGGAAATGAAATATATAGACCAAAATAGCACCTCCCAACTCTTATGGGGTCGAATCCATGACTTTTGGAGTAGTTCCCCAAATTCCTCAACTAGAATCCTAATGACTAGGGAGGTCAACAAACTCATCCCTATCATTGATGAAACTGATTCACTTGACCCAAAATTACATTTACTTAATTTATCTACCTCTAGTAACTGAAAAAGACATAATTAAATTTAATTTCTACATTTACATCAATAAAAATCCATGGAATCCATTAATCAACTGATAAAAAGTGAAAATTATGGAGAAAACATAAGACTGGAAAAAGCACAACGTGGTCCTTAAAATTTACTTTTGACTCCCTTCATGAAGTCAAAATTGAGCCCAAGATAGCTCATTCAAAATATCTTCTTGTCTAGTTGTCAAAAATTTCATCAAGCTCTGAAAATGATGGAGTGAATCTCCTCAAAAATGAAATCTCCCAAGACTGGTAAAAAGGCGTAGCGTGAGGCTGAAAAAGGTGGAAGAAAGGTATTTTTTAGGTGGTTTTTGGGATTTTGCACCTGTCAAAAGCTCAGTTTTTGGAGTTAAAATAGTCATAATTTAATGTAGAGACCATTATCTATCCAACCATGTAGATTTTTTTAGAATTTAAAGGCCTCCATAAAAATCGCAGCGTGGCCCACATTGCGCTTTTTGCAGGTTGACTGTGAAAAAAGTCTGTAAAATTTGATAAAAATGCCCAAAACCACAAAAAAATTTTGAATGGGGTCTTGATGAAGTATGTCAAGAAACCAAGGAGGAATCAACAAGTAATTCAATTTTCCCCTTCTCCTTTTTGCTGATTAGGGTTTCCTTGAGCTTATCCTGCATTTGCTTTACCTTGACACTGAAAATCTTGTTTCTGGTATGGTAATGGTCAGCCAGACACCTTAACATCTGATTGTCCTTATTGGAATTGTGAAGAAGCTTCTCTCGGTGTATGTTTACTCTATTAAGCCAAAGTTCTATGTTCTCATTAATTTCCATTGCAATTATTTCCTCAAAGGTGAGTTCCTCATTTTGTTTTTCCTGCTCCAATGCTCTTTTTAGGCCCCTTGTTTTTGGTCTCTTCTTGGTGATTTGAGCCTCATCCTATAATAATGTACCATTTCTTATTTTCCTTTGAGATCTTGCCTCTTAACCTTCAACAAGTCCATTTCCAAGAGTACTTGTTTGTCACTCAATTATTTGTTTTCATGCTCAAGGAAGGAAATGACAAAGTGTGCCCTTGCCAAATTATCTTGTAGCTCTCTGATTTTGGCATATTTCTCTTTTATGAATAGGTTTGAGGTTTCATGATCATCTTGGACCTCCAAGTCCACAGGAAAAAATCCTATTCTTCCTCATGGTGAAGGGTTTATTTCTCTTGGACAGCTGCCTCCTGCTGCTGATGATATCCCTGTTTTGCAGATGTAGAAGGCAAGGCCCCTTCCACAATTTGTAGTGAAAACACTTGCCTATGTCATCTCTGATAGGTTTTGACCTATTTTTCCTTTTTAGTCTTCTTCACTATAGCCATTCTAGATAACCTAGTTTTCTTGTGAGAAACTGATGGTTATGGTGGATTAGATCTAGCAGGCTGATGTGGTGGTGGTGTGAATACCTTTGCCTCAATGAAAGTCTCCCATGCAATGTTCAAATGTTTGAGGTGATGAAGGAAAATGATTTTAATGAGTGAATGATGGAAGAGACTATTAATTTGAAGCTCATACTCTCCGTTATGCACTATGCAGGCCATATTTTCAATGCTCCTACACAAATAATAAGGAAGGTTGAGAAATGTCACCCTGGTAAAATGCATGAGAAATCTAATGTGGTAGATGTACAACCTGGAGAATATACCCTCACATAAATATTTCATGATGATCTTCATCATGGGAGAAAACCTATTAAGAAACTGACCAAAAGGAAAGATTTTCTTAATGTTTTTTTTATATGGTTCTTTAAGGTAAGGTTCATACAACTGGGCATCCAAATCTTGAGTTTCGAACCATTTTTCACCTACATTAGGTATACATGTTGTTGCTACAATGATGTCTGTATAAATGGTGAATGTCACCCCTGCAATAGTGACTTGGTTCTTTTGTAGGTTGGTAATGAATATCTTGGTCAAATTAGGATGGCTCTCCACTCTTTGAACCATCTCACAAAACTCAAAACATCCTACATGTTGGAAACATTTAACTACTAGGGGTGAGGACATCGGTTCCCTAGTGTGTGATGGATCTAGTCTCAAGATTATTCCTCCTTTATTGTAGGTCTTCTTCTCTTCTTCTGTGGTGTTTCTCTCTTCCTCCACAATGTTTCTCTCCTCCTCCATTATGTTCAATTTTTCTTAAAAACCCTAGGGGAGAAGGGGAAGGAAAAGGGAGTGGGATTGTAGGGTTAGGGATTTGGGATATGTGAGGGAAAATTTAGGGAAGGGTGTAAGGGGGTTAGGAAGCTTAGGGAAGTGAAGGGTAGTTGAAACAATAAGGGGGATGGGGTAGGGAATTCAATTATAGGGATGTTGTCTAGTTGCCTAGATAAGTGCAGCATAGGGGTGGGATTTTAGGGAATATAGCTTAGGAATGGGGAATGAAGGGATGTGAGGGTCGTGGGGAGTGAATTAGAGAATGAGGGAGGTAAATGGATCTAAGGAAAACGAATTAACCTTAAAAACTTTGAAAAATAGGGTTTAATTACTAGAACATGACATGGATAGTAAAGGAGAGGTTTCCACCATAAACTTATGACCATGAGCTGAAAGGAGGAGCTTGGAAGATTTACCTTACTTGGAAATGAGTGAAGAAACCCTTAATTTCTATTTAGAAACCTTGGAGACAAGATTTGAGGTGGTATATCCTTCACTACAAAAATCGCAACGAGCTTGATAAAGGCGCAACGAACACTGAGAAAAGTGCAGCGTGCTTCAGAAAAACACAACATTCCCACTTCAAAAAGCATAGCGCTTGTGGAAAAAGCACAATGATGGACCCTGAACCCGGATTTGTGAGGAAAAAATGATTTTTTTCTTGGGAAAATTTGAGAGATCAATGTTGGAGAATGAAAATGAATGAATTTTGGTCTTTGAGGGCCTTTTATACTTGGAGAAATATCGTTAAATAGACTTGGACCTGCATTTGCTTTTCTCAAAATCAAATTTACATTTCTTTTAAGCTTTAACCTTTGAATTTGAACTTTGAACTTTATCTTTTGATGGATTAGGAACACTAAATTGTTTTTTGGAACCTTGATCATTCGCTGATGGAACTTTGAGTTTTTGTAGCTACTTGGAAACCTGAAGTACTTATTACAAATTAGGAACGTAAAATTACATTGAAAAAAATACATTTTCATTTGAAATCAAATTTACTGATGAAATTTCTTTATTGTCACTCCACTTGCTAGACATTATGCAATGCAATGGTGGTTTTATGACCTTGGAACCCTAAGACTTAATGTATACTCTAGACTAAATTAAACAATGATGAAAATGAATGAAGTGAGGATGTCAACTTATGAATGATGGTACACTCAGCTGAGAAGTGAAATGAGCCAGCAAGTAGTAAAATTTTGAAAGGAGTGAAATCAAACCTAGATCTTCATCCAGTGACCAATTTTTTCCATGATGACCTAATGGAATGATAAAAATTTGAAAATGGGACCCTAAAAAGACATGATAAGATTATATTTTATCATTGGTGGTAGGATGCAAAAACTGACACTAACATGCCCCAAGTCTGAATCCTGTAAACAAACAACGAACTAGTGTAATCTTAATATTTTTATCACTATAAACAATAAAAATTATAAAATCAAACAATAAAATATGTAGATCTAAGCCACTTATAACATGTATCTTAAAAAAATAAACAATATATGCATCAATAAGACACCAAGTGGAAAAAATAGAGGTAGTTCTATTATTTAGAGAAGGAATATTACAACCATCTGTTTGGTCAATATTCCCTCAATCCTCCGACCCCTAGCTCTCTCTCAATACCCAATTGTGACAATTCTTAGGCCAAGAGTTCTCAATGAACCTAGACAATCATGAAACCTCACACTCAACAATAAAATTATGCTCCTCACTCAATCAACCTTTCGACCTTTGACAATGATCCCTAGCCTCCAATATATAAGAGTTTGGGAGGATTAAAATAGGAAAGATAGTGCATTAAACTAGGCACTAAGGCTCCCTTAAAGAGGTAGGGATGCGTTATAAATCAACCTAGCTATCTCTAGGGTGTGTTACATTGGAAAAATAGGTCTCTGTCTAGGTTGTTTTCTTCCTTCCATGTATCATTCTCCTTTGAGCCGATGTGGAGGTAATTTGTACTGTAACACCCTTGTATGCCTCCAAGACCTTGTATCTGCTTATTCCTTGACTTATTGAGCTGATCCTTATTTTCTACATTGTCCTGCACTATTCTTCACCAGACTTAGAGAGCCCAGGCTCTAGTCCTTGTTTTATTCTTTAATTTGGATCCTTCTTGACTTCTAGATTTATACTCAGGACAATGTTGTATACTTATATACCAATCCTTTGTATGCAACCCTTCTAACAAACTATGTATATATATATATATATATATATATATATATATATATATATATCCTTTTATGGTACTGTCCCTTCTTGCACTTATTGCAATTCTTTAACACAGTTCTATAACCACACTTTAGCACACCCTAACATAAGTCAAGTAACCACACTTCCCTGTACCTTAACACATTCAGGAATCCGCACTTGAATCCTCCTCTTCCACAGTATTATGTATGCACCTTGAAACAATATATTTCTTCACTTGAACACAATCGTATCTAGTACTTATTGCAAATGATTATGATCACATATTACTCATACTTAATCGAGGATAAGTATTCAAATAAAATGCAGGTATATCTTCCATTTAATACTTCACCTCAGTCCTGTAACTCTCACCTTAAGTACACACTTATTGCAGTCTGAAGTCTGCACTTTTTACTATCTGAAATACACACTAATCATTGTCTGAAATCTACACTAAATCATAGAATTTATTTTCCAAAATTCACTCAGTTCTGCATAGTACCTATAGGGTATATATAGGTGTTTCCACCTGTAATTGAGCCGACCTATCATAGGGTAATATAGCTGACCTGTTATATGGTTATAGAGACGAATTGTAGGGCTTAATTTCTAGATTTAAGGAGGATGTCTTGAGGTATGATTTGAGCATCATTCTTGATCCATTTTCTTCACGGTTTCATGACAAGGTCTTGAGGCATATTATGTTGACTGGACCCTTCATATACATGACTTGTAATTACATTTATAACTAGAATACAAATCCCAATAAACATCACGAATAATTCCATTGACCTAAAATAAAACCTTTCTCATGAAACCCATGAGGCAAGCATAAAAAAAACATATTTTATTATCTTTGTCTTATTCTTTACATGTATACATAACTACATAGTCAATATGAAGATTGATCCCAGTTACACTTTTCAATAGTTTCTAAAGTGATTATTAGTGTCTTAGTATTATTTACTAGTGAAATAAAGTTTTAAAATTCCCACAATATTGATTCACCCCACCCCCCCCCCCCCTCTTAGTATTTTATTGGTTTCTAAAAATTGGTATCAGAGCCACAAGTTACTTCAGATTAGTTTAACAGTTGGGAGAAAGATCAAGGATCATGGAAAACTAGAAAGGAGGATACACCAATAGGGAACCAATGTTCAATGGAACAAACTATGCATTTTTTTAAGGTTGAAAACCTATAATCACTCACTTCGTGTCTATTTATGGGATGAAGTGGAAGAAGACTATCAAAATACTCAAGCCTTGATTACTATAGATCATAAGATGGAATGTACATGCAATGCTAAAGCTATGAATTCTCTAATTGTTGAACTAATTGAATAATAAATGGTCAAAGTCATGGATTGCAGTATTTTAAAACCTATTTGGGACAACATGAGTAGCTTCTATGAAGGTGACAGTAAGGTAAAGTAAGAAAAACTTCAAGGTTTTATAATGCAATTTGATTATTTGAATATACATGATGATAAAGATATTGCTAAGTAATTTATTAAATTTAATGAGGTTAAGAATATTATAAGAGGTCTTGATGAAGAGGTAGAGGAGCCATTATTAGTCTAAAAGGTGTTGAGAAATCTCCCTAAGATATTTAATCCCAATGTTTCAGCCATTAAGGAGATGACAAATTTGAAGCCTCTCTCTTTGGAACAACTACTTGGAATTATTACTACCTATGAGATAATAATTTCCAATGGAAAGCCAACAACAAAAGAGTCAAACTTCAAAGCATATAAGAATCCCAAGGAAGAACATAATGATTCATGTTGTGAATCAGATGCTGAGGAAGCTAAATTCATGACTAAGCTCAAGAGAAGCTCCTGCAAGTAGAAAGGTAACTTTACCTTTCAAGTTATTTAACTATGGTAAATTGGGAAACTATGTTTCGAAGTGTCAAGAAAAGAATAACAATGAATATGACTCTTGAGAGAAGTTTAGAAAGTTAAAAGGACAAAATGAAGGCTAAAAAAAAATTATACACCCAAGATTCAAGCTCCTCTCAAAGTGTTTCAATGGAAATCACGAGCTATTTCTTCATGATCTAGTGTCTGAATAGATCACCAGAAAGACAAAGGCACGGCTAGGAAGATATGAAAGATCCCAATCCCATATGATTCAACAAGAAACTTGTAATTAGATGTACATTATGAGGGAAAAAATGGCACCTCTCCTCCTCGCAGTTTAGGGAAAGATCTTGAGTTCATAGTAGAATTATTTCACTCCACATGAGCGATATACTCCATCTGCTCTCAATCTCAACACCTGGAAACAATAAAAAACAATCATGGACGAAAAAATATCTTCCTCAGAAGATCGTTAGATAAAAAGATGATATAAACCAAGCAAAAGTTTTGAAACATGATTATGTAAGTGAGGGAACATATATATTCATTAATCTCATAAAAATGATACAACACTTCTTTACCTTTTCTCCAATGAGTCATCTCCACGATCCAAAATATTTTCCCCAATAGATCCAATGAATGAGCATGAATAGTGCTCACATAAGACTAAGACCTCACAAGCTCTCAATGTGGCAACATAAGATCAAGATCCCAGCTCATCAAAATACTAGCTCTCCAAAAAACATAGCATGGCTCTCTAAACTAGTCTGACCCTCTTAAATGAACCAGTATAAATATGTAAATGATAGTTCCCAAGATGATGAATATGGATGCTCAGGATGACGAGAATTTACAAAAGCGTCTAATGGATGAGTCCTGAAAAGCTCGAATAAGTGAGTAATTGAACTGATCTCCTAGGGACTAAGTAATTTTGGAAGATTCCCTTGGACACAGGCATAACAAAGGAATGATTAGGGCCTTATCTATGGGAACAAGAGAACTAGGTAGCAGCTAGAGGCATTTTTCCATAGGCACAAGCTTGCCTGCCCACGATTAGGGGTCAAACTAGAAAAAAAAGGTCACCCCAACTTAGGAAAAAAACATATGACTGAAAGCCCTAAGGTTTAGTGACATATGGGTAGAAAAATAGGATGATAAAAATTCCCCCCTAATGCATGAGATAATAATGAGATGTTGATGGCCAAAATACATTATAATCAAAATAAAAGCTCAAATCGGAAGTGGGGAAATAGAGCCAAGAAAACAGATTAGAAAAAAATGAAGTTGAAGTCTTAACTAGGATGATAACATCCCCAAGGCATGCATACCCATTCTTGGTCATAAGAAAATACTGAACATGGCCACCAAATATACATTGCGGATTCATGACGAAATTAATGAAAAGATCGTAGCCACTAAGAAATACAATCGTGGATCTATGTGACAGTATACATCAGTAGGAATATGGACACATGAAAGACAAAGAAGTGTCTTAGATAGCTCTCAAAGTACATAAATGGTACATAAATCCAATGAAATCTGGGAAGGATTCCATATAAGAGTGAGATGTCCCTAACCTAGGGTCTTTGGCATAACCCTTGTTAGCACTCCACCAGTTCTCCCAAGGCTAAAAAGGAGACTGACAAAGGTAACCACATACCACTTTGACCTAGTAGATATCCCTACCAGGCTAAGAGGGATCTCTCAATGAGATCACAGTCAAAGATTGACTATGATATGAGGGATATTAGGCTAGATATGATAGGCTCAGGTAGGTTTTGAGTGTTTTAGGGTTTGATGTTGGATCAAGGCTGAAACCAAGTAGCTAGTTCTAGGTATCAAAAGGGTTTACAACTGCAAAGATATATAAAGGAGAAAGGTAGTAGTGGATCTATGATGGATTTAGGGTTTTTTAGGTATGGTGGAGGGTCTGAAAAAGTAGAGGGATTTAATGAGCATGTTTAATCATGAATTCATTAAATTGGAAGCATGAAACACAAAATGACATTCCCTTATAAACAGAGCTAAATGAAAAGAATTATGCAAGTGAACTATAAGGAAAGCCACTGAAGATAAAATATATGGAAATAGGAGCTATATATCATTCACTAAATACTATAACAAAAAAAGTACATGATCATAAACTTACTGCACATGAATTCTTAGATAATAGTTGCAACTGCATCCTTTAATTTATGAATATGAAAGTGAAAGTAAAAGCTACAAGAGTTACAATCCTCTGATGTCCAACCAGTCAAATGACTCTGAAAATGATAGATATAGACGAAAACAACATCTCCCGTCTCTCAGGGTTCGAATCCCTCAATTGTGGAGTTGATTACATGATATGCTCAATAAAACCCTAATGTCTAGGGAGGTCAACCAATTCACCTCATCATAGAAAACTAAATACATTTGACCAAAAATTACATCAACAAGCATGTATCTACCCTATTTCACTATTCACCTAGTCAATTACACTTCATGCCATCACATGATCATCATCATTCATCAATTACATAGGTGAAAAGTCAAAATTGGTCAAAATTCCTGTGAAAAAAACACACCAGAGAAAACACAACGAATTCTGGAGAAAACACAACATGGTTGCAGAAAACACAACGTGCTTGGGAAAAAGGAAATTTGAAGGCCTTCTAGTTGTCTAAATTTTGATATGAAAGTTGCTATGGATAGCCATGGATGTCTACTACATTATAGGATGTTCAAGAACTCAAAAAGGTGGCTTATATCACTCAAAATATTCATTGTCCCAAGGGTACTCAAAAAACATAGCGTGGCCTCTAAAAAGAGAGAAAAAAATGCCATTTATTGCTAGTTTTTGGGCATTTTGACCCTCCAAAAGTTGCTGACATGGATCCACTGCTAACTAAGATTGAAGTATGAAATAAGAGGAATCCACCAATGTTGAGAATGCATCCATTGGATGTCCATAAAAAAATCACAGTGTGACCCATGCTGTCTTTTTGCAAGTAGGACTCGTTTTCCAAATTGTCAATTTTGACCAAAAACTCACAAAATGTAATATCCCAAATGGGGAATGCAGCAATACATGAATGCAAAAATGAAAGAGATGTGGAAAATTAACTCAATAAAATGTGTATAGAACACATTTACATCATATCATGATCACAACAGCAAATTTATGCCTTCATACACTATCTCCAAGTGGGGAAAAGCAGCAATCTGGACCATAAAAATGTTATTCCCAGGAATTTACGCTATAAAAAGGGGAAATAACACTTATATCCCTTAGAATATAGACTATGTCCCTCACATGCAAAAGTGTTTCAGAAAAAAATCTCTTTTGATAAGTTAAACAGATATCTCGGCCTTAAAATGTCTTAAAACACCCAAACCCCATGACCTAGATTATTGTAATATTCCAAAATGGGGAAATTCTAAACTATCGGGAATATCTTAAGATATTCCAGATGTGGAGATCCAATAGATATACTCATATTATGTGTTCATAAACACATAGTCTTCAATTGAGTGAAAAAACAGCAAAAGATGAATGCCTACACATTCCCAAGTGGGGAAAATACAGGAATTAGACCATGGAAATGTTATTCCTGAAGATTTTCATTTTTATTGGGTGAAATAAAATTGGTTTCCCTTAGCATATTATGGTAGTCCCTCACATACAAAAGGGGATAAGAAATAAATCCCTTTTGATATGTTAAACAGACCTTTCGACTACCTAACAACTTAAAACTAGCCAAATCCCATGACTTGAGTTATGCAGAAAAATACTGAAGCATGTACAGTGTTATTTTATAATATTTCTGCAGTAAAATGATAAAATAAAATGGATCTGGAACTTTAAGGAACAATATGCCAAGAAAACAAAGATCTGACCTCCTTATTACATTATAAAGTTAACTCGGCAAGGGTTTCATGAAACACATGTACAAGAAAGAGAAGATATAAATATTCAGCTCAGAAAATGCAATATTACTACAAAATTACAGAAATATATCTGAATAATACAAAATAGGGATGAGGATCCCTTCCTCTAGCTTTCTAGGATAAGGGTTGGCCCTTTCCCTAGGAAACTAGCTCAAAAACAAGGGTCTTAACCCTACTACAACAAATCTCATAAAATGATGCAGTTCCTACAAGGGACTACACTATAGGGGATGAGAACCACTTTGGCCTACTGCCAAGATATGAAATGTGCTAAAAAATCTTCCTAGCTGATTTCTCAAGAGAACGAAGGAACCTTATACTGAGAAACAAACCAAGAAGTGGTGTAAGAATCCTCCACTGCAACACTATGCAACTCAGCAATATCCTTCTACAGAAATAATACTGGGACTAAATAATGATGCTTGGCCTTAAGCCTGGATGTGTAGAAATATAGGACAAGCTCTCCCAAGAGGCCTCTCAAGGGAAGAGGTGGGATTCCCGCTCGGGAATACCCAGTGCTACCTTGCTAAACAACAAGAGCAAGCCAAGTCTAAATAGACAAGATCAAGAAATCGAAATAAAAAAGCATGAATAACAAATGCCTCCTTCCTCTCCATATATAGCAAGCGAACCCCTCCTCATTGGGTCCCATCCATATGTGCCATCAAGCTCATGCAAGTTGTCCTCCACCAAAACTGTATTGTCCATCAAGGTGGTTCAATGTATCTAAACAACTTTGTTGACTTGGTCAAAGTTGACTGAAACAACATGTCCCCATCTCTGTTCACACCCAAGGGTGCTCAAATAAGTTGCTTATTCTTACTCCTTTCACATTAAGAGTGTTATTTATCCTTCTAAAGAGGTTAATGGGTGTCCCTATCCATTTATTCACCTACCTAGTGACAAAACAACTCTAATATTCCATTTAGCTTGAAGGCTAAAAATTTGGAATATTACAGTCCTCCCCTCTAAAATGTTGCTTGTCCTCAAGCAACTGTATAAGGAGAGAAAAATCCTCCCCTCTCTTCTTGGGGCCTCCTCATTGAAAATTCTCCACCACTGCTCAACATGATTTGCTACAAATTTGTCCTCCAATGTCTCCTCCCAAGCATGCAAAACCCTATGGCTCACATCATAGAAAGGTGGAAGATGTAAGTGGAAACCTCCCTATTGTCCAATGGCCTCCTTAAGGTAGGAGTGATGATGAACATGGGGAATATTATTCCCAATGAGTGACTCCCACACCCATGCTATCATCCAAATGAAATGAGCCAATCTAGTCAGCTCAAAAAGATCCTCAACCCCCAGTTCATGCAATGTGTTGGGGCTGCATGGAGAGATCAGATCCTCCCAACCAAGTGGTTTCTATCCCCATTTATGATAAGTGTGGGGTTGCTGCTGATCTTGGGTTGAAATTTCATGACCTCCAAGAGTGGCCCAAGCTACCCCATCAAACAAATAAACCATGAAGTGCCTCCTCCAAAAACTCAAGTTCTCCAAATGGCTTCTCCCACATGAAGAAGAGAGATGTAATTTGGCAATCATGGGCTGCCCATTGCTTCTCCTGAAACATGCATCATCCAAAGCAGGGAGGATCATTCTCCCAATGGGCATCTTCAACTCATATCCCACTCTCCAAACAAAGCTTCTCATGAACATAGAGTTATCAGCAATACATGGAAGCAAAAACCAATAGAAACAAGTTGTCACATGACAACCGGAAAGTGGATCAAGATCCCACACAAGGAACCAGCATAGTGCTTTCCTTGCCTACATCAAATAAAAAAAAACAATTGCTTTTCCAGCCACTTGTTTTCTATCAAAATCATTCTACAAGATATAAACATGAAAGTACAAAAGGGTGTCAATGGTGCACACCAAAAATTATGTGGCTTCCCACACAAACCACCAATGAGATAGCCAATATCAATGCTACAAATGGCTTCAAGTACATCATTATACAATATGCAAGAAAGAATAATCCTCCTTGGTACCATATGCTGCTCATAAAAAGACAAGAAGTACAAAACATAAGGTGAAATTGTACATTCTCCATCATTCACTTGAGGTCTTGAGCTGAAATGGCTCAACTAGAAATGCTCCCTTACTCCCAATGAGTAGGAAGGTGGCTGTGACATCCTCTCTATCACCATTCAGGCTATGCATCTCTCCATATGCTGAAATATGTCATGATTAATGCCCTCCCAAATGAACTCCTCTTCCGAGGAAAGATATGCATCAAAATGCATGGAAAAAAAGTCCTCATGTGCTGCATGTAGCAACTTCTCCTTGAGACTAGTCAAGAGGACTCTGCCATGTGAATAGATGACCATATCATCCACCATATACTCATCATCTCTATCTGGGTCATCAAAAATCATGCATGCACCAAGATCCTTGGAGTACTCTACTAAGAGCCGAGATCTCCAATAAGGATCAATCCTCCTAAGAGATAGTGCTAGTGATCTGGCATGTGAAACTTCCTTCATGATGTTGCCTACTACTTTGACATCCCCCATGTCAAAGTCTCCTTCAAAACTTTTCACCTCTCTAAATTCCAAGAGTGGTGAACCAAATGGCAAGGTTTCTCTTACCAACTCCAAGTCTGGTGGCCTCCCCAGTGGAATGCCTCCATGCAGTGAGACATCCATGGTAAGAGAGGATTGTTCATATGGTTGGGAAACCTTGCCCTTGCCCTCACAGTGAAAACCAGTGTCCCTTCTCCTTGCACCAGCTCTCTGAAATATATAGGGGTGTGTGCTTCTCATCAAGTGATGATGTCCTTCCTCCCTACCTTCTCCTTCCATCAATATCATCTCACAATCATGCTGCTCATTGATTTTACTTTTCCTCCCATATGTGAGATCCTGGGGAACTTCTTGTAATGACACAATAAACCCTCATGTTGGAGCATGTGCTCCTCCCTCTGCATGAGGCACTAGATATATTCTAGATGTGACAGCACTGTAACCCCCATCCTTCTCTTCATATTCAATATGAATAGGAGGTAACTGCTCAAATAGAGGATTCTTCTTTGCAAAAGGACCCTTCATGCCCTCTTGTCCAAGGTTATGAAACAAGGATCTTGCCTCCAGCAAGGTATCATGCAAAACACGACCTCCTCCAATAGGTTTCTGAAGTGGTTTTGAGTTTGCAGGTCCTCCCAACTTATGCAAAAGTTTCATTGGTTTGATTGTCTCATGTTTCGTATCAAACCTTTCAACCAATCTTTTAGTGAACTTTGCAAAAGAAGAAGTATTAACATTTTTCAATGAAAATGACTCAAACATCCACCAAGCATAGGCCTTACCTTCAAAGTGCAGCACTGCAACTCTGATAGCTTCTTCTTAAGAAACTGGGTGCTGCTGCAAATAAGTACACAACTCCTCTACCCAAGCTTTGGCTGAGCAAGTTGGGGATCCATAAAAGGTAGATAGAGAGAATCTATCCATGTCATGCAGCTGGCTCCTCTCCACTTTGATCTTGTAGAACTCTTTGAAAGTAATATGATATCTAAAATTCTCAATTTGATATTCATACTCTTGTAGAAAATTTCTAAGAGTTCCCTTCTCCGACATTTCCTCTTCTTTCATCTCTCTCACAGCAAACTTGGGCATTTGACTGCACTGTGCATAATAGGGTGTAGTTACATGCTCACACATATTATGTACCAATGTAGATCTGGCTCTAGATCCAAACTCCTCAGGAGATTCCATCTCTCCTCTCATTTTCTTAAGATTTTCATTGTAGTAGATCCAAATTCCTTAGGAGATTCCATCTCTCCTCTCATCTTCTTAAGATTTTCATTGATGCACTACACAGATTTTGGAAGAAGCTTTGTAAGCCTATCTTCCCTTTTTCCTCTGGGTAATGGAATATTATTTCTTTTCACATCTCCTTCTTTGGATAGCTACATGTCTGAGTTCCATAGGTTGAGCCAAGATTGAAGCTCTGATTCCACTGTAATATTCCAAAATGGGGAAATTCTACACTATCGAGAATATCTTAAGATATTCTAGATGTGGAGATCTAGTATATAGACTCATATGATGTTTTCATAAACACATAGTCTTCAATTGAGTGAAAAAACAACAAAATATGAATGCCTACACATTCCTAAGTGGAGAAAATGCAGGAATTAGACCCTGGAAAAATTATTCCTGAATATCTGCATTTTTATTGGGTGAAATAATGTTGTTTTCCCTTAGCATATGATGTTAGGCCCTCACATACAAAAGTATTTTAGAAATAAATCCCTTTTGATATGTGAAATAAACCTCCCAGCTACCTAACAACTTAAAAATAGCCAAATCCCATGACTTGAGTTATGCAGAAAAATACTAAAGCATGTACAACATTATTTTATGAGGGTTTCTATATTAAAATGATAAAATAACATGGATCTAGAACTTTATGGAACAATATTCCAAGAAAACAGAGATCTGGCCTCCTTATTGCATTATAAAGCTAACCCAGCAAGGGCTTCATGAAACAAATGTACAAGAAAGAGAAGAACTGAATATTCAGCTCAAAAAATGCATTCTTACTAAAACATTACAGAAATATAGCTGAATAATACAAAATAGGGATGAGGATCCCTTCCTCTAGCTTTCGGGGAGAAGGGTTGACCCTTTCCCTAGGAAACTAGCTCAAAAACAAGGGTCTTAACCCTGTTGCAGCAACTCTGCATACAATGACATAGTTCCTGTAAGGGACTGTGCTTTAGGAGATAAAAACCACTTTGGACTGCTGCCAATATATGAAATGTTCTCATAAATATTCCTAGTTGATTTCTCAAGAGAAGGAAGGCACCTTCTACTGAGAAACAGACCCGGAAGTGGTGTAAGAATCCTCCACTGCAACACTCTGCAACTCAGCAATATCCTACTACAGAAATAACGCTGGGACTAAAGAATTATGCTTTGCCTTAAGCCTAGATTTGGAGCAATACAGGACAAGCTCTCCCAAGAGGCCTCTCAAGGGAAGAGGTGGGATTCCTGCTCGAGAACACCCAGTGCTACCCTGCTAAATAGCAAGAGGAAGCCAAGTCTAAACAGACAAGATCAAGAGATCGAAATACAAAATCATCAATAACAAAGGCCTCCATATTCTCCATATATAGCAAGTGAACCCCTCCTCATTGGGTCCCATCCACATGTGCCATCAAGCTCATGCAAGTTGTCCTCCACCAAAAATGCGCTGTGCATCAAGGTGGTTCAATGTATCTAGACAACTTTGTTGACTTGGTCAAAGTTGACTAAATCAACATGTCCCCATCTCTGTTCACACCCAAGGGTGCTCAAATAAGCTACCTATTCTTACTCCTTTCAAATTAGGAGTGTTATTGATCCTTCTAAAGAGGTTAATGGGCCTCCCTACCCATTTATTCACCTACTTAGTGATGAAACAAATCTAATATTCCATTTAGCTTGAAGGCTAAAAATTTGGAATATTACAATTATGCAGAATTTATGAAGTGCATGATAATATTATTCTGTGAGGGTTTTTGCAAAATTATAATATAAAATCATAGATCTGGAGCATTATAGAACAATATTCTAACAAAATAGAGATCTGGCCTCCTTAATGCATTATAGAGATAACCCAACAAGGGTTTCTTGAAAGCTTAAGTACAAAAATAGTAGATCTGAATATTCAGCACTGAAATAATGTAGTGTCACTACAACATTACATTTATGTGGCTGAATAATACAATAGAGGAATGACAATCCCTTCCTATAACTTTTTGAGAGAAGGGATGGCCCTTTCCCTAGGAAACTAGCTCAAAAACAAGGGCTTAAACCCTGCTGTTGCAGCTCTATGAAAAATGAAATAGTTATTGCAAGGGACTGCGCTGTAGGAGATGAGAGATGCTTTGGAAAAGTGCCAATATGTGAAATGAGCCTAGAAATCTTCCTATCTGATCTCTCAAGTGAAGGAAAGCTCCCTCTACTGAGAAACAGTCTCAGAAGTGGTGCTATCAATCCTCCACTGCAACACCCTTCAATGCAAAACTATTCTCTGTAGAAATAACGCTGTGAATGAAGACTGATGCTTGGCCTTAAGCCTAGATGTGGAATAATTTAGTACAATGCTCTCCCAAGAGGCCTCTCAAGGGAAGAGGTGGGATTCCCGCTTGGGAACACCCAGTGCTAAACATCACTGCAACCCTGCTAAACAGCAAGAGGAAGCCAAGTCTAAACAAACCATATCAAAATAATAATATCATAACATGAATAACAAAGGCTCCAATCCCCTCCATATATGGCAAGTGAACCTCTTCACATTGGTTCCCATCCATATTTACCACCAAGCTTATGCAAGTTGTCTTGCACTAAAACTATGTTGTTCATCAAGGAGATTCAATGTATCTAGACATCGCTATTGACTTGGTCAAAGTTGACTGAATCAACACGATCCAATCCTTGTTCACAGGTGCCTAATCTAGCTGCTTATTCTTCCTCCTTTCACATTAAGAGTGTTATTGGTCCTTCTAAAGAGGTTTATGGGCCTCCCTACCCATTTATTCACCTACTTTGTGATAAAACCAACTATAATATTCCATTTAGATGAAGGCTAAAATTTTGGAATATTACAGTCCTCCCCTCCAAAATTTTTCTTGTCCTCAAGCAACTACATAAGGAAATAAAAATTCCTCCCCTCCTCCTCTTGTGGCCTCCTCATCAATATTTCCCACCACTGCTCAAAACAATCTGCAATGAATCTGTCCTCAAATGTTTCCTCCCAAGCATGCAAATCCAAATGGCTTACATCATGAAAGGGTGGAAGGTGTAAGTGGAAACCTTCTTTCTGTCCAATGGCCTCCTCAAGGTAGGAGTTATGACAAGCATAGGGGATCTCATGACCAATGAGAAACTCCTAAACCCATGCTATCATCCAAATGAAATGAGCCATTCTAGGTAGCTCATCAAAATAATCCTCAACCCCTGTTTTATGAAATGTGTTGGGGATGCATGGGGAGATTATATTTTCCCATCCAAGTTGTTTCTCTCTCCATTTATGGTAAGTATGGGGTTGTTAATGATCTTGGGCTGAACTTTTATGGCCTCTAAGAATGGCCCAAGTTACCCCACCACATAAATCAGCCATGAAGTGCCTCCTCTAAGAACTCAAGTTCTTCAAATGGCTCCTCACATTATAAGAAAAGAGGTGTGATGTGGAAATCATGGTTTTCCCATTGCTTCTCCTGAAACATACAATATGTAAAGTAGGGAGAATCATACTCCCAATGGGCATCTCCAACTCATATCGCACTATCCAAACAAAGCTCCCTATGAACATAAAAATATTAGCAATACATGGAAGCAAAAACCAATGGAAACAAGTTGTCATATGACAACTAGAAAGTGGATCAAGGTCCCACACATGGAACTAGCACAGTGGATCCTTTGCCTGCATCAAAAAAAGTAATAATAAGTGCTCTCCCAGCCACTTTTTTTCCGCCACAATCATTCTATAAGATAGAAGCATGAAAATACAATGTGGTGTCAATGGTGCACACCAAGAATCATGTCGGTTCCCCCACAAACCACCAATGAAATAGCCAACCTCAATGCTGCAAGTGGCTTCAAGTAAATCATCATATAATATGAAAGAAGGGATAATCCTTCTTAGTACAACATGCTACTCATAAAAGATAAATAAGTACAAATCAAAATGAAAAATTGTACCTCCTCCACCATGTACTTTGGTCCTTGAGTTGAAATGGCTCAACTAAAAATTTTCCCTCACTTTCAATGAGTAGGGAAGTGATTGTGACGTCTTCTCCATCATCATCTGGGCTATGCATCTCTCCATATGCTGATGTATATCCTACTGCATGCCCTCCCAAGTGAACTCCTCCATCAAAGAATGAAATGCATCAAAGTGCGTGGAAAGAAAGTCCACATGTGTTGCATGTAGTAGCTTCTTATTGAGCTCAAAAACTTTAGTAAAGAAGGTCTTTCCATAAGAATAGATGACCACATCATCCACCATGTATCTATCATCTCCCTCCGGGTCATCAAGAATCATGCAAGCACCAAGATCCTTGGAGTACTCAACCAAGAGTTGAGACCTCCAGTATGGATCAATCCTCCTAAGAGATAGCACTGGTAATTTGGACTGTGAAGCTCTCCTCATGCTACTGTCTACTCCTTTGACATCCGTCATGCCAAAGTCATCCTCCAAATTTCTGCCATGCCTATGATGCAGCTGCTCATGCTCAAATAGAAGTGGTGACTTTTGGAAGTTGGCCTCCCATGAAGAGCTACCATCCAAAAAGAACCTCCTGATCTTGGCCAATGTAAGCATGAGTGGCCTCCATCTACTCCAATGTATGGAGGATTCCTTCCTCAAAGGAAATACCCTATGTTTCTTCAAATCCATGGAGCAACTCTCTTGCACCATGAAGGTGCCATCTCCCATCACTGCAACAGCCTCTTTTAGCGCAGTGTATGTAGTGAGAGCAGGTAGTGATGAAAATGGGAGAATGTCTCCCTCCTCCTTGAGTCTATCCCAAACTCTCTGCGTTGTAGTAGACCCCTCCAAGGTATTCACCCCTTTGGAATATAAGAGTGGTGAACCAGATGTCAAGATTTCTCTCACCAAATCTAGATTTCGTGGCCTCCCAGGTGGAATGCCTCCAAGTAATGAGACATCAATGTCAAGAGTAGACTATACATATGGATAGACAACTTTGTCCTTGCCCTCACAAATTAAATCAGTCTGCCTCTTCCTTGCATAAGCTCTTTGAAATAGATAGGGGTGTGTGCTCCTTGTCAAGTGATGTTGACCTTCCTCCCTACCTTATCCTTCCAACTGAAATGCCTCACAATCATGCTGCTCATTGATTGTTCTTTGGCCTCCATATGTGAGATCCTGTGGAACTTCTTACAATGATACAAGAAATCCTCCTGTTGGAGCATGTGCTCCTCCTTCCTTTGCATGAGGTACTTGACATTCTCTAGATGTGACAATGTTGTTGCTCCCATCCTTCTCTTCCTCTTCAATAAGAATGGGAGTCATCTGTTTAATAAGAGGATCCTCTTTTGAAAAAATAACCTTCATGCCCTCTTGTATAAAGTCATGAAACAAAGATCTTGCCTCTAGCAAGGTGTGATGCAAGATGTGAGCTTCTCCAACAATTTTCTGAAGTGGATTTGAGTTTGTAGGTCCTTCCAACCCATGAAAAAGTTTTATTTGTTTTGGTTTGATTGTTTCAGAAATTTTTCCATCAAACCTTTCCACCAATCCCTTAATGAACTTTGCAAAAGAAGTATTGACATTTTTCAATGAAAATGACTCAAACATCCACAAAGCGTAGGCCTTACCTTCAAAATGCAACACTGTAACTTTGATAGCTTCATCTCCAGAAATTTGGTGCTGTTGCAAATAGGTGTATAACTCCTCCACCAAAGCTTTGGCTGAACCAGCTGGGGATCCATAAAAGGTAGATAGAGAAAATCTATCCATGTCATGTTGCTTGCTCCTCTCCACCTTGATCTTGCAAAACCCTTGGAAAGTGATATGATATCTAAACTTTTCAGTTTGAGATTCATACTCTTGCATAAAATTACTAAGAGTTTACCTCCTTGGAATTTCCTCTTCTTTAATCTCTCTCATAGTAGATATGGGCATTTGAATGCGTTGTGTATCATAGTGTGTAGCTGCATGCTCAGACCTATCATGTGCAAATCTAGATTTGGCTCTAGATCCAAACTCTTCTGGAGATTCCATCTCCCTTCTTATCTTTTTCAGATCTCCTTGAATGCTCTGTATAGACTTTGGAAGAAGCTTTGAGAGCCTCTCCTCCTTCCTTCCTCCACATAATGGAGTCTTCTCTTTTCTATACATATCCCCTTCTCTTGATGGCATAATGGCTAAGATCCATAGGCTGAGCCAAGATTATGCTTCAATACCACTGTAATATCCCAAATGGGGAATGCAGCAATAAATGAACACAAAAATGAAACAGATATGGAAAATTAACTCAATAAAATGTGTATAGAACACATTTACATCATATCATGATCACATTAGCAAATTTATGCTTTACACTATCTCCAAGTAGGGAAAAACAACAATCTTGACCATAAAAATGTAATTCCTAGGAATTTACGCTATAACAAGGGGAAATAATACTTAGATCCCTTATAATATATGATATGGCCCTCACATGAAAAATATTTTCAGAAACAAATCTCTTTTGATAAGTTAAACAGATCTCCCGGCCTTAAAATGTCTTAAAACACCCAAACCCCATGACTTATATTATGCATAATTTCTGAAGTACATGATAGCATTATTATGTGAGTGTTTCTGAAAAATTATAATATAAAATCATATATCTAGAGCTTTATATAACAATATGCTAAAAAAATAGATATTTGGCCTCCTTAATGCATTATAGAGATAACTCGACAAGGGTTTCTTGAAAGCTTAAGTACAAAAAGAGCATATATGAATATTTAGCTCTAAAATAATGTAGTCTCACTACAAAATTACATTTATGTGGCTAAATAATACAATATATGGATGATAATCCCTTCCTCTAGATTTCTGGGAGAAGGGATGACCCTTTCCCTAGGAAACTAGCTCAAAAACAAGGGCTTAAACCCTGTTGTTGCAGCGCTATGAAAAATGACGCAGTTCCAGCAAGGGACTGTGTTGTAGGATATGAGAGATGATTTGGTCAAGTGCAAATATGAATGAGCCCACAAATCTTCCTAGTTGATCTCTCAAGAGAAGGAAAGCTCCCTCTATTGAAAAATAAGCCCGGAAGTGGTGTTATCAATCCTCCACTACAACACCTTGCAACACAACACTATTCTCTGCATAAATAATGTTGTGAATAAAGAATGATGCTTGGATTGAAGCCTGGATGTGGAATAATTTAGTACAATTCTTTCCCAAGAGGCCTCTCAAGGGAACAGGTGGGACTCTTGCTCGAGAACACCTGGTGCTAAACAGTACTGCAACCCTGCTAAACAGCAAGAGGAAGCCGAGTCTAAACAGACCAATAGAAAAATAATAATATCATAACATGAATAACAAAGGCTCCCATCCTCTCCATATATAGCAAGTGAACCTCTTCACATTAGGTCCCATCCATATTTACCACCAAGGTCATGCAAGTTGTCCTCCACTAAAATTGCATTGTTCATCAAGGAGATTCAATGTATCTAGACAACATTGTTGTCTTGGTCATAGTTGACTAAATCAACATGATCCAATTGATCCAATCCCTGTTCACACCCAAAGGTGCCTAATCCAGTTGCTTATTCTTCCTCCTTTCACATTAGGAGTGTTATTGGTCCTTTTAAAGAGATTTATGGGCCTCCCTACCCATTTATTCACCTACCTAGTGATAAAACCAACTATAATATTCCATTTAGATGAATGCTAAATTTTTGGAATATTACACAAAATTTAAAATTTGCTCGAAAAATCTTCAAAACTGGTCCATAGATTCCTAACAAGGTATATTATGCTACAAAAAAGCATCAACAAGTAACTCCAAGTTACCCTTCTCCTTTTCACTAATTAGGGTTTCCTTCAGTTTTTCTTGCAATTGTTTGACTTTGACTTTGTAAATTTGATTCCTTGGGTAGTAGTGGGAAGCCATGTGTTTTTTCAACTTGTTTTCTCTGTTGTCCTTGTCAAGGAGATTATCTAAGTGAATATTCACTTTATCAAGCCAAAACTCCCTATTTTCATTAATTTCCATGGCTATCCTTTCTTCAAATGTCAATTCTTCATTTGGTGGATTTTTCTCTCTTTCTTTCTGAAGTGCCCTTCGGAGACCCATGGTCCTTGGCCTTTTGCTTGCCACCTTCTCTGCATGCTTATCTAAATATTCTCTATCAGCCACTGATTTTCCCTTCACATCTTGCACACTAGCTTTAAACTGATTTTTCTCTAAATACAATTGCTCTACCTTCAACTGATTGTTCACTTTCTCTACGAAGGAAATTATGAAATTAGCCCTTGCCAAATTGTCCTTGGGTTATTGATATGATAATATGTATCCTTGATGATATACTTTAGGTTTTCATGCTTTTCATTGGCCTCCAATTCTATTATGTCAATGTCATTATGTATGAGCTCCTCATCATGCAAATATGTCTCATGCTATAATGGTAATCCATGTTCTACTGATGTGGGCTTGGCCCCTTCCTCAATATAAGGAGAAAACAAAAGACTTCTGCTTCTCGGGTATGTCTTAGTGACCTCAATGCTCCTCCTCACTAAAAATGTGCTAGGTAATCCAACCTCCACATGTCTATATGGTGCTGATGGTGCTGATGGTGAACTAGGGCTAGTAGGTTGGCTACTAGAAGGAAAAAGGACATCTGATTGCATGAAGGTTTCCCAAATGATTCTCTTATGTTCAATCTGGTGTAATAAAATGATTTTGATAAGAGCGTGATCGAAGAGTCTGACTTCAATACCACTCTGCCTATGCTGAACGTTTTCTTCCATCTTTGCCAAAATTTTGTAGAGGTAGTAGGGACAATTGAGTGGGTTTACCCTTGTGAAATGCATGAGTATTCTGACATGATACATGTGTAATCTCTAAAACCTTCCATCACAGGTGAAGTCCCTCATGCTGATTTTGATCAGTGGTGTATACTTCTCTAGGAGGTGCCCAACAGGAAAAACCTTCTTCATGTGTTGTTGATAGTGTCTTCTAAGGTAGGGCTTGTAGTTTTGGATCTCTAGGTCTTGGTTCTGTTAGCCCCCCTATGAAATTCTTGACAAGCAAGCCGGGGGCTGGATTGTTCTGGAGCCTTCAAGGAATGATTTTCCCCTGAAAACCCATTCTCCTTGAAGTCTCTTTGTGTTGTGCTCAACACAAATCCTCTCTGCTGATCCATTGCTCAAAAGGACCTATTTCTCCCTCTTTTACCCCTATATCCTAGCAAAATTCCCCATCACAACATATGTTTTCCCTTTGTTGAATTTTCCCTTTAATCCCTCCATTATCCCCTTAAATTCCCCCTTCACCTCCCTATCCTTACCCCTTCTAGCCTTTAATTTCATTTAAAACCGCCTTAAAACCCACTTTCCGACTTTATAACAGGGCTTAGCCCATTTTCCCGCCAGCCCCATTTAAACCACTTCCCCACGTAACCCTTACCCATGACCAAGCGCTTAAAGCCTTAGGTGCGCATCGCACTTATTGCATATCGCAGTTTCGTTATATGTATTTGATTGATCCATCACAAACATTTGCGATGCGATTTGATCGCGTCGCAAATATTTGCGATGTGATCGCCCATCACATTTCCCTTCGATCGCGCCATCGCACTTTCGCCTTTGCGATTTGCGATTTCTGTACGGGTCCCGCATCGTACAATCATTCCCATCCACCTCATCGTATTTCATTACTTTTCCTTTGTATTTCCTTCGTGGCCTGAACCCTCGCATTTTCATTAAATTCCAATGTTTTTGTACATTTCGCCCATCTTCATATATCACTCCCTAGTTCACCATACCCCAGGCCATCGCCGTTCATTTACATATTGATCCGACGGTCCACGCTTCCTCTGCTAGTGGACCCCGCGGCGCATTATCCCTGAAACCGCCGCTAAGTTCCGCACCGCTCATCCGCAGAAGGTGGTTTTCCTCCATCGCCCAGCGATTCCACTCAACGCGTGCCACCTGTCCCCTGTACGATTCTAAAACCACTTTTCTCCCATGCGTTAACTCTCGGCTCGGGACGCTCAGCAGAATTGTTAAAGATCGTCAGATCTGGAGGAACTCATCTAACGGCTATCTCCCAACGAACCTGCGCACTTCTTAACGCGTGATCGTCGTAGCCGCTGGCCCATCACCTGTCATTCTCAACCGTCGATCTCCACCTCGATTGACAACCCAGATTTGTTTGTCTTTCGTTTACCGTTCCTCGTCGCCCCGCCTCACCATGTGCACCCTCCGTACTTCCTCCCCATCCATTACGTATAGTTGGTTCTTTTCATATGGTTTAATGTTGTCATTCATTTTTCATGTATTTGCTATGTGCTCCGTCGAACCTCCACCAGAGAAATTTGTCATCGTTTTTTCACGATTTCTCCCCAGTCCTCCATCTGCATGGCTTTTTCCGCGTTCATATTGTGTCCTCGCTGCCTCCATCATTTCCCGCCCATGGATTTCTTCACAGTTTGTTGTTTTGCAGGGTTGCTAGAGGTGAAATACTATATATTCCGGTCGTACCATCTTAATGAAGAAGTTTGCAGACAAAATTAAATCCGAGGGCCGACGCTGCTATAAAATTGTCAAAGAAAGTGGCTGACGGGATTTGCACTAAGGAAAAGTGGGATTCCAGACTCTGAGAATCTCCCATCACCATTAAGACCTGAGCTAACCTGTCAGAGGTGGAATTGAAGCAGCAGAGCATTCCAGTACAGAGAAAAGGGAGATTAAGACCCGCTAATGAAGATATTAAGCCTTAGATCAGTGTTTTAAGAGGCAAAGCACCAGTTTGAAGACCCCGAGGATCGATCCAAAGGATCCTGGGCACAATAGCAGGTACCATCTGGTTTTATTCATCAGCAGAATGCTTTTCTCCATCAAGTACAAGGCACCCATATAGCTCTTATTATGCAGAATGTCCCTAAAATAATTTCCACCCTAACTACAGTTCAAAAGATAGTCAGACGTTTATGAAGCAGACCTCTCAGTAGTTGTGCATCATTTGTTTATTCCCCACAAGTACAACAAATTATGGCCACCAAAATGTAGCAAAGTCATGTCTGGAGTAAAGGTAAATCTGAAGAAGATCACTCCTGCATAAAGAGGTGACAGAGATTAAATACGTAGCAGTCAAACGACATGGGCTTCCACAACTTATTCAATTCTCTGTCCATTTCACTTCTTATGTGCTGAATACTATTCTCTTGTAACTGATTGTGTTCTTGAATTAGAACATCATAATCTCTGTGCCAATAATCTTCCATATACATTTCTCAAATGTACAAATGCCTTTTTCCCGGTTCTTCTTCTGGTTTCTCATTCATGACTTCATCATTCCTTGCTTCAAATTCCAGCATACCTTCCATTAATCCGATCTGTTCTTCTTGATTCAGATTAACTTCACACTACCCTTTCCTTGCATGTAAATCTTCATCAAAATTAATGAAATCAATAAACACAAATGCTTTACCTGGCTTCCTCATCAAAATATTCGACTTATACCACAAATTTGCCATCTCATCTGGAAGTTCTTTCAAAAGTTCTGCACAATCTTTACTAACTGCATTGTCCACAATTTCTGTCTTTAATCCTTCTTTACTCTGCATATGACTATGAGTAGTCATCTCTTCATCTGTTAATACAACAGTCTTCAATAACTGTTTGTCTTTCCTCAAGTTGATATGACCTGCAAACACAAAACAACCTTCAGTTTTCAAAATACAATACCTTCCATTCTCTTTTGATGCTTCAAGCACCAATCCTCTATCATAGATATTTTGGATTTCAGTGGATCCTTCTTGTTGTGACCCCATTTCTCTGAGTCTTTCTTTCTTCAACAAATCAATATGAATTTGTTCAAGTTCCGTGAACTCGTTCATCAGCTTGCCATTCAACCTCCATTGCAATAGCTTCCATTTCACCCTTTTCTTCAGTCTCCATCTGTATCTTCGGTCTTTACTTTTCTTTCTTTGTACTGCCAGACTAATTTCTGGTTCTTCATTCTGCTGCCAGCTTCTATACTTTTGCAATTTAATGCCTTCCTCAAATTCATTCTCATGTGGCTGATCATTCTTTCCAAATTTCTGGTTACTTCCATATTCATCTTGCTGAGTTAATATTTCTGTCTCCTTTTGCCTCTGAGGACATAACTTCCTTGTTGCTCCTGATCTTTCATCTCACCTTCATATAATCGCTACTCAATTTCTCTAATTTCAGCATCATATTTATTAATGCTGTCTTCCACAACTTTTCCTCCATCAGGTTCTGTAAGCTTCGTTTCTCCTTTAGGTTCCTTGAGTAATCTCTCCAAGAATTCTATCTCCTTGTGAAATCTCTCCAGCAGTTCATCACAATTTCCATTCTCAGCTTCATTCTTTTCTTAGCAATCCTCCTGAGTTGACCTGTTTTCCACATTATGATATTGCAAGCATCTTTCATCAATTCCATTAAACAAATTCATTGGTTTACCTTTTTGTAGTCCCACTATGGAATTATCATTAGACTCCTCGTCTGACTGTTTCACACCAAACAAGACTTCATCTATGAACTCCTTCTGTTGCAATAGATCAATGCCTTCTTCCTCTAAAAGGGATTCACCATCATACTTTACCTCAAGAGCTTCATTCCTGGTTGTGAAAATTTCATCAGGCTGTCCATCATCCTCTGCATATCCTGCAAACATACACAAACTATAAGAATAAAAATCACAAGGCTTCATTGCCTCATCTGATTCCTTTGTCAACATCTCTTTGAATTGTTCTGAACTCTGCCAATAGTCCCTGAGATCTTCAGTTGTCCTCTCATTATCCTCTTCCCCCAACATTTCAACTTTTTCTGGTCTGCAAATGGAAACTTCCAATTCTACCTTTGCTTCTTTGAGTTTCTCTAATTCCTCTTGAGCACTCAATATCTGCTCAATCTTTCTCCATTCTTCTACTATTTCTAACTTCATTTGCTGATTTCTCCTTTCTCGTAGCCTTCGCCATTTTACTCTTTTCCTCATGGTCCAACCATTCTTCTGGTCTTTAATATTTCTCTGCAGCATCTTCATCAATATTCCAATCTGGAAATCTATCTCAGCTTTCTCTCAGTCAAACTCTTCTTGACTCATCCTCATGCTTTTTGCCTTGGCATCTTCCCTTCTGCTGTGGCTTCTTTGTGAACTTCTGTTATGACTATCTGTAGTCATTTTCTGCTCCTCTCTTTCCATGAGCTCCTCGCACCTCTGCAACAATAAGTCCTCCTTACTGCAACCTTACCTCACTAAGCTCTCCTCACTCAGTCTTTTGGTAAGCACGATCCCCTATCTGGAATCTTCTCCTGAGCAACACCTTTGCTCACTCTAGGCTTCTGCAATCTCTCACTTTCTCTTTCGAGAACACTTCAATTGTCCTCTGTCCAATCTCTTGTTGGATTCTTCAGGTTCACTGCCACTTCTAAGGACTTTCTCTATTCTGCTTTTAAGAACTCATCTGGTTCTTCTCTCACAGCTTCTCTTAGTCTAGATTGTTGCAGTCTTCATTCTTTCTTAAGCTATCACCTGTGTTTTGAATGGATTTCCTCTCTACTGCAATCTGGTACTAAAATTCATTCAGAAAACAAACATATTCAATTTCAACAGAGCCAAGCTCTGATACCAAAAATGACGCAGAGACACCCCTGCGATACCCAGAATCACACTCTAATCATGCAAACAACGAATACATCAAAACTGTCCAAATAAAATTTCAGATTGCTGGCAATTTCATACACTATCTTTTCCACACGCAAGCTCTTTAATATATGTTCACAATACCATTCCCTCAGAAGCTAATAACATCTATTTCAAGATTTGAAAACCATAAATACACATGGTGCTTTTATAGAACCCAACATTTCAATTACTCCACATGAATGCCACACAATTCAATTTCTCTCCCACCTTATTCACAATGCTTCGATACATAGATCCATTGCGCTCCCATTATTAATTGAACCAAGGTTTCAAACATATATGTGTGCCTTTATCTTTTTAACCCATATATTAAAACTGGCATTTACTTACCTTCTTTATTATCGAACCCGACTTTTCTCTATATCAGTGTTGTGCTCGTCCTCTACTCTGATTTCTACATTCAGAAAAACAACAACATTTCCAAAAGAAAATCATGCAAATCATACCTTTCTCCACTTGGATACAGTCTTGGCACATTCAATAAGAACCACTTTTATCGTTATTGGCTACCGGATTCCCCACGAGTCTTCATCCGTCCTTCCTTTCCGATATGTGATTATCGGAATATAATATCTTGGTTCTTTATCATTAAAACAACGTTAAAACGCTTTCAAACCAATTTCATATATACATAAATTGCATCAACCCATATTTTATTGATTCGATGCCGAATCAATTTGCCAATTGTTGTATTATGATATGCCACAAGAATTTGGGCATTTAACCACGATTTGATACGGTATCACTACACCTTCTCAACTGCAATGCGCTCCAACTTCGATCTGCACTAACATACGCCAATTCCACAAACGCCGATGTAATTCTTCGCTACTCCGTCCAATTCCGATTCCATACAAACTCCGTTACACCGATCCGATAAGATCAGTATCGGAATTCGCAATGAATTGAATGCCAAGCTATCAAGAACTCAGCAACTCCGATCCGATCCAATCAGATCCCGGAAATCACGATTGCAATACGATCTCTATACCGGTCTTCCGAAGTATTAGAGCGATCCAATCAACAATCGGAACAATTACCATTTTTACCTGTAAAATCACGGACCCGATATCCTTTGGAACCAATTAATACCACTTCGCGTTAGATTCATTACTAAATTGGTTGATATGGAAACCTTCCCCTTTTATTTCAATGCCATAAGTTATGGGGATCCGATGCACTTCAAACTGTCTCATATGTTAATTCGTCTTCACTCCAAAAGATCCACAAAGTCTTTTCAAGTTATTTTCCTGTGTAAAGACGTTTCCCAACTCACAAAAATTGATAACGTCGAGTTGCAATACACACAGAATTCTCAATTTAAAAACACAGATCAAACTCAATTCAGTCAATAACAAATGCATCAACCTTATACTCGTCTTACATCAACATTCAATTTGTTCATAACAGAGTCTCGTTCTTTGCCTGGTCAAACAACACTCAAGTATTCACCATTGTCATTCGATTTGCACAGAAGATGATGGCGTTTCATAATACTCAAAAACTAAACAGAGTTTGGCTTTTGCCTCACTTGCACAAAGAAAACTAACCACCATTTCATACAAAAACAGTCCTCCATTTATTTTAACAATTTCACACAAGATCAGTATTCAAATTCCACGGAGCATCATACAAAGAGACACATGATACTTATTTTATGCATAAAACTTAGAAAACTAAAACAAGATTTCGGCCTTCGGCCCAGTTATACAAAGAAATCGATTTCCATTATAACAATCCACACACCCATTCGAGCTTTCGCTCTACTATAAGCCACACACAAACTCTAATCAATCTAAAAGAATCCTCTCCTCCATTTATTACAATTTTCCTCTATTTATTATCCACTCGAATAATTCTCCTAAATTATCTAACAGATTTTCCCATTTTTTTTCAAGAAAGAACAGAATTCTTCTATTCTATTTCTTTTCAAGCACACCTAGACTAACATCTCTATCTCAAAATCCAAAATAAGCTAATCTCCCATTTATTACAATAAAAAATTATTTGAGGAATCCAACCTCCTCAGTAAATTGATTTTTGACCGACAATCACTGAATTACATTCTGTTTTAGCCACAACATGTGACCAGTTCATCACATTTCTGGCTAGGTCTAGATGCTCCTGCATCAGACTCCCAAAGTTTAAATTAACCATGATCTCCTGATCATGCACTTCATGTCTGTGTCCCCCTGGATCCCATACTTGGTTTGATAGTCTGTCCTTGGTTACTGTTGTTGTTGTTTGTCCCTCAAGTCTCCATTCTTTATGCTGTAATGCCTCACTATATACTGCTGTCCCTTTCACATATTTTGCTGCTGTTTTTCTCACTTTAATTTGCAATTTTACATTCTCTTCACCTGTACCATTTCTTCCAGCCAATTTTCCTTTCTTCTTTTGTCCTGTATTTGTTTTATTGGAATGCTGTAGTATGAGTTTCCACAACTTATTCAATTCTCCATCCATTTCACTTCTTATGTGCTGAATACTATTCTGTTGTAACTGATTGTGTTCTTGAATTAGAACATCATAATCTCTGTGCCAATAATATTCCATATACATTTCTCAAATGTACAAATGCCTTTTTCCCAGTTCTTCTTCTGGTTTCTCATTCATGAATTCATCATTCCTTGCTTCAAATTCCAGCATATCTTCCATTAATCCGATCTGTTCTTCTTGGTTCAGATTAAATTCACACTGCCCTTTTCCTGCATGTAAATCTTCATCAAAATTAATGAACTCAATAAACACAAATGCTTTACCTGTCTTTCTCATCAAAATATTCGACTTATACCACAAATTTGCCATCTCATCTGGAAGTTCTTTCAAAAGTTTTGCACAATCTTTACTAACTGCATTGTCCACAATTTATGTCTTTAATCCTTCTTTACTCTGCATATGACTATGAGTAGTCATCTCTTCATCTGTTAATACAACAGTCTTCAATAACTGTTTGTATTTCCTCAAGTCGATATGACCTGCAAACACAAAACAACCTTTAGTTTTCAAAATACAATACCTTCCATTCTCTTTTGATGCTTCAAGCACCAATCCTCTATCATAGATCTTTTGGATTTCAGTGGATCCTTCTTTCTCTGACCCCATTTCTCTGAGTCTTTCTTTCTTCAAAAAATCAATATGAATTTGTTCAAGTTCCGTGAACTCGTTCATCAGCTTGCCATTCAACCTCCGTTGCAATAGCTTCCATTTCACCCTTTTCTTCAGTCTCCATCTGTATCTTCGTTCTTTACTTTTCTTTCTTTGTACTGCCAGACTAATTTCTGGTTCTTCATTCTACTGCCAGCTTCTATACTTTTGCAATTTAATGCCTTCCTCAAATTCATTCTCATGTAGCTGATCATTCTTTCCAAATTTCTGGTTACCTCCATATTCATCTTGTTGAGTTAATATTTTTGTCTCCTTCATGCCTCTGAGGACATAACTTCGTTGTTGCTCCTGATCTTTCATCTCACCTTCATATAATCGCTGCTCAATTTCTCTAATTTCAGCATCATATTTATTAATGATGTCTTCCACAAATTTTCCTCCATCAGGTTCTGTAATCTTCATTTCTCCTTTAGGTTTCTTGAGTAATCTCTCCAAAAATTCTATCTCCTTGTGAAATCTCTCCAGCAGTTCATCACAATTTCCATTCTCAGCTTCATTCTTTTCTTGGCAATCCTCCTGAGTTGACCTGTTTTCCACATTATCATATTGCAAGCATATTTCATCAATTCCATTAAACAAATTCATTGGTTTACCTTTTTGTAGTCCCACTATGGAATTATCATTAGACTCCTCGTCTGACTGTTTCACAACATACAGGACTTCATCTATGAACTCCTTCTGTTGCAATAGATCAACGCCTTCTTCCTCTAAAAGGGATTCACCATCATACTTTAACTCAAGAGCTTCATTCCTGGTTGTGACAATTTCATCAGGCTGTCCATCATCCTCTGCATATCCTGCAAACATACACAAACTATAAGAATCAAAATCACAAGGCTTCATTGCCTCATCTGCTTCCTTTGTCAACATGTCTTCGAATTGTTCTAAACTCTACCAATAGTCCCTGTGATCTTCAGCTGTCCTCTCATTATCCTCTTCCCCCAAAATTTCACCTTGTTCTGGTCTGCAAATGAAAACTTCCAATTCTACCTATGCTTCTCTGATTCCTCTTGAGCACTCAATATCTACTCAATCTTTCTCCATTCTTCTACTATTTCTAACTTCATTTGCTGATTTCTCCTTTCTCGTAGCCTTTGCCATTTTACTCTTTTCCTCATGGTCCAACCATTCTTCTGGTCTTTAATATTTCTCTACAGCATCTTCATCAATATTCCAATCTGGAAATCTATCTCAGATTTCTCTCGGTCAAACTCTTCTTGACTCATCCTCATGCTTTTTGCCTTGGCATCTTCCCTTCTGCTGTGGCTTCTTTGTGAACTTCTGCTATGACTATCTGTAGTCATTTTCTGCTCCTCTCTTTCCATGAGCTCCTCGCACCTCTGCAACAAGCCTCTGCAACAATAAGTCCTCCTTACTGCAACCTTACCTCACTAAGCTCTCCTCACTCAGTCTTTTGGTAAGCACGATCCCCTATCTGGAATCGTCTCCTGAGCAACACCTTTTCTCACTCTAGGCTTTTGCAATCTCTCACTTTCTCTTTCGAGAACACTTCAATTGTCCTCTGTCTAAGCTCTTGTTGGATTCTTCAGGTTCACTGCCACTTCTAAGGAATTTCTCTATTCTGCTTTTCAGAACTCATCTGGTTCTTCTCTCACAGCTTCTCTTAGTCTAGATTGCTGCAGTCTTTATTCTTTCTTAAGCTGTCACCTGTGTTTTGAATGGATTTCCTCTCTGCTGCAATCTGGTACTAAACTTCATTAAAAAAAAAACATATTCAATTTCAACAGAGCCAAGCTCTGATACCAAAAATGACGCAGAGACACCCCTGCGATACCCAGAATCACACTCTACTCATGCAAATAACGAATACATCAAAACTGTCCAAATAAAATTTCAGATTGCTGGCAATTTCATACACTATCTTTTCCACATGCAAGCTCTTTAATCTATGTTCACAATACCATTCCCTCGGAAGCTAATAACATCTATTTCAATATTTGAAAACCATAAATACACATGGTGCTTTTATAGAACCCAACATTTCAATTACTCCACATGAATGCCACACAATTCAATTTCTCTCCCACCTTATTCACAATGCTTCGATACATAGATCCATTGCTCTCCCATTATTAATTGAACCAAGGTTTCAAACATATATGTGCGCCTCTATATTTTTAACCCAGATATTAAAACTGGAATTTACTTACCTTCTCTATTATCGAACCCGACTTTTCTCTATATCAGTGTTGTGCTCGTCCACTGCTCTGATTTCTACATTCAGAAAAACAACAACATTTCCAAAAGAAAATCGCGCAAATCATACCTTTCTCCACTTGGATACAGTCTTGGCACATTCAATAAGAACCACTTTTATCGTTATTGGCTACCGGCTTCCCCACGAGTCTTCATCCGTCCTTCCTTTCCGATATGTGATTATCGGAATATAATATCTTGGTTCTTTATCATTAAAACATCGTTAAAACGCTTTCAAACCAATTTCATATATACATAAATTGCAGCAACCCAGATTTTATTGATTCGATGCCGAATCGATTTTCCAATTGTTGTATTACGATATGCCACAAGAATTTGGGCATTTAACCATGATTTGATACGGTATCACTACACCTTCTCAACTGCAATACGCTCCAACTTCGATCTGCACTGACATACGCCAATTCCACAAACACCGATGTAATTCTCCGCTACTCCGTCCAATTCTGATTCCATACAAACTCCGTTACACCGATCCGATAAGATCGGTATCAGAATTCGCAATGAATTGAATGCCAAGCTGTCAAGAACTCAGCAACTCCGATCCGATCCAATCGGATCCCAGAAATCGCGATTGCAATACGATCTCTATACTGGTCTTCCGAAGTATCAGAGTGATCCAATCAACAATCGGAACAATTACCATGTTTACCTGTAAAATCACGGACCCGATATCCTTTGGAACCAATTAATACCACTTTGCGTTAGATTCATTACTAAATTGTTTGATAGGGAAACCTTCCCTTTTTATTTCAATGCCATAACTTCTAGGGATCCGATGCACTTCAAACTGTCTCATATGTTAATTCGTCTTCACTCCAAAAGATCAAAAAAGTCTTTTCAAGTTATTTTCCTGTGTAAAGACGTTTCCCAACTCAAAAAAATTGATAACGCTGGGTTGCAATACACATAGAATTCTCAATTTAAAAACACAGATCAAACTCAATTCAGTCAATAACAAACGCATCAATCTTATACTCGTCTTACATCAACATTCAATTTGTTCATAACAGAGTCTCGTTCTTTGCCTGGTCAAACAACACTCAAGTATTCACCATTGTCATTCGATTTGCACAGAAGATGATGGCGTTTCATAATACTCAAAAACTAAACAGAGTTTGGCTTTTGCCTCACTTGCACAAAGAAAACTAACCACCGTTTCATACAAAAATAGTCCTCCATTTATTTTAATAATTTCACACAAGATCAGTATTCAAATTCCACGGAGCATCATACAAAGAGACACACGATACTTATTTTATGGATAATACTTAGAAAACTAAAACAAGATTTCGGCCTTCGGCCCAATTATACAAAGAAATCGATTTCCATTAAAACAATCCACACACCCATTCGAGCTTTCGCTCTACTCTAAGCCACACACAAACTCTAATCAATCTAAAAGAATCCTCTCCTCCATTTATTACAATTTTCCTCTATTTATTATCCACTCGAATAATTCTCCTAAATTATCTAACAGAGTTTCCCATTTTTTTTCAAGAAAGAACATAATTCTTCTATTTCGTTGCTTTTCAAGCACACCTAGACTAACAGCTCTATCTCAAAATCCAAAATAAGCTAATCTCCCATTTATTACAATAAAAAATTATTTGATGAATCCAACCTCCTCAGTAAATTGATTTTTGACTGACAATCACTGAATTACATTCTATTTTAGCCACAACATGTGACCAGTTCATCACATTGCTGGCTAGGTCTAGATGCTCCTGCATCAGACTCCCAAAGTTTAAATTAACCATGATCTCCTGATCATGCACTTCATGTCTGTGTCCCCCTGGATCCCATACTTGGTTTGATAGTCTGTCCTTGGTTACTGCTGTTGTTGTTTGTCCCTCAAGTCTCCATTCTTTATGCTGTAATGCCTCACTATCTGTTGCTGTCCCTTTCACATATTTTGCTGCTGTTTTTCTCACTTTAATTTTCAATTTTACATTCTCTTCACCTGTACCATTTCTTCCAGCCAATTTTCCTTTCTTCTTTTGTCCTGTATTTGTTTTATTGGAAAGCTGTAGTATGAGTTTCCACAACTTATTCAATTCTCTTTCCATTTCACTTCTTATGTGTTGAATACTATTTTGTTGTAACTGATTGTGTTCTTGAATTATAACATCATAATCTCTGTGCAAATAATCTTCCATATACATTTCTCAAATGTACAAATGCCTTTTTCCCGGTTCTTCTTCTGGTTTCTCATTCATGACTTCATCATTCCTTGCTTCAAATTCCAGCATACCTTCCATTAATCCGATCTGTTCTTCTTGGTTCAGATTAAATTCACACTTCCCTTTTCCTGCATGTAAATCTTCATCAAAATTAATCAACTCAATAAACACAAATGCTTTACCTGGCTTCCTCATCAAAATATTCGACTTATACCACAAATTTGCCATCTCATCTGGAAGTGCTTTCAAAAGTTCTGCACAATCTTTACTAACTGCATTGTCCACAATTTCTGTCTTTAATCCTTCTTTACTCTGCATATGACTATGAGTAGTCATCTCTTCATCTGTTAATACAACAGTCTTCAATAACTGTTTGTCTTTCCTCAAGTCGATATGACCTGCAAACACAAAACAACCTTCAGTTTTCAAAATACATGTTGCAATACCTTCCATTCTCTTTTGATGCTTCAAGCACCAATCCTCTATCATAGATCTTTTGGATTTCAGTGGATCCTTCTTGCTCTGACCCCATTTCTCTGAGTCTTTCTTTCTTCAACAAATCAATATGAATTTGTTCAAGTTCCGTGAACTCGTTCATTAGCTTGCCATTCAACCTCCGTTGCAATAACTTCCATTTCACCCTTTTCTTCAGTCTCCATCTGTATCTTCGGTCTTTACTTGTCTTTCTTTGTACTGCCAGACTAATTTCTGGTTCTTCATTCTACTGCCAGCTTCTATACTTTTGCAATTTAATGCCTTCCTCAAATTCATTCTCATGTAGCTGATCATTCTTTCCAAATTTCTGGTTACTTCCATATTCATCTTGCTGAGTTAATATTTCTGTCTCCTTCATGCCTCTGAGGACATAACTTCGTTGTTGCTCCTAATCTTTCATCTCACCTTCATATAATCGCTGCTCAATTTCTCTAATTTTAGCATCATATTTATTAATGATGTCTTCCACAACTTTTCCTCCATCAGGTTCTGTAAGCTTCGTTTCTCCTTTAGGTTCCTTGAGTAATCTCTCCAAATATTCTATCTCCTTGTGAAATCTCTCCAGCAGTTCATCACAATTTCCATTCTCAGCTTCATTCTTTTCTTGGAAATCCTCCTGAGTTGACCTGTTTTCCACATTATCATATTGCAAGCATATTTCATCAATTCCATTAAACAAATTCATTGGTTTACCTTTTTGTAGTCCCACTATGGAATTATCATTAGACTCCTCGTCTGACTGTTTCACAACATACAGGACTTCATTTTTGAACTCCTTCTGTTGCAATAGATCAACTCCTTCTTCCTCTAAAAGGGATTCACCATCATACTTTACCTCAAGAGCTTCATTCCTAGTTGTGACAATTTCATCAGGCTTTCCATCATCCTCTGCATATCCTGCAAACATACATAAACTATAAGAATCAAAATCACAAGGCTTCATTGCCTCATCTGCTTCCTTTGTCAACATATCTTCGAATTGTTCTGAACTCTGCCAATAGTCCCTGAGATCTTCAGTTGTCCTCTCATTATCCTCTTCCCCCAACATTTCACCTTGTTCTGGTCTACAAATGGAAACTTCCAATTCTACCTCTGCTTCTCTGAGTTTCTTTGATTCCTCTTGAGCACTCAATATCTGCTCAATCTTTCTCCATTCTTCTACTATTTCTAACTTCATTTGCTGATTTCTCCTTTCTCGTAGCCTTTTCCATTTTACTCTTTTCCTCATGGTCCAACCATTCTTCTGGTCTTTAATATTTCTCTGCAGCATCTTCATCAATATTCCAATCTGGAAATCTATCTCAGCTTTCTCTCGGTCAAACTCTTCTTGACTCTCCTCATGCTTTTTTCCTTGGCATCTTCCCTTCTGCTGTGGCTTCTTTGTGAACTTCTGCTATGACTATCTGTAGTCATTTTCTTCTCCTCTTTTTCCATGAGCTCCTCGCACCTCTGCAAAAAGCCTCTGCAACAATAAGTCCTCCTTACTGCAGCCTTACCTCACTAAGCTCTCCTCACTCAGTCTTTTGGTAAGCACGATCCCCTATTTGGAATCTTCTCCTGAGCAACACCTTTGCTCACTCTAGGCTTCTGCAATCTCTCACTTTCTCTTTCGAGAACACTTCAATTGTCCTCTGTCCAATCTCTTGTTGGATTCTTCAGGTTCACTGCCACTTCTAAGGACTTTCTCTATTCTAATTTTAAGAACTCATCTGGTTCTTCTCTCACAGCTTCTCTTAGTCTAGATTGCTGCAGTCTTCATTCTTTCTTAAGCTGTCACCTGTGTTTTGAATGGATTTCCTCTCTGCTGCAATCTGGTACTAAAATTCATTCAGAAAACAAACATATTCAATTTCAACAGAGCCAAGCTCTGATACCAAAAATGACGCAGAGACACCCCTGTGATACCCAGAATCACACTCTACTCATGCAAACAACGAATACATCAAAACTGTCCAAATAAAATTTCAGATTGCTGGCAATTTCATACACTATCTTTTCCACACGCAAGCTCTTTAATCTATGTTAACAATACCATTCCCTTGGAAGCTAATAACATCTATTTCAAGATTTGAAAACCATAAATACACATGGTGCTTTTATAGAACCCAACATTTCAATTACTCCACATGAATGCCACACAATTCAATTTCTCTCCCACCTTATTCACAATGCTTCGATACATAGATCCATTGCGCTCCCATTATTAATTGAACCAAGGTTTCAAACATATATGTGCGCCTTTATCTTTTTAACCCAGATATTAAAACTGGCATTTACTTACCTTCTTTATTATCAAACCCGACTTTTCTCTATATTAATGTTGTGCTCGTCCTCTGCTCTGATTTCTACATTCAGAAAAACAACAACATTTCCAAAAGAAAATTGCGCAAATCATACCTTTCTCCACTTGGATATAGTCTTGGCACATTCAATAAGAACCACTTTTATCGTTATTGGCTACCGGCTTCCCCACGAGTCTTCATCCGTCCTTCCTTTCCGATATGTGATTATCGGAATATAATATCTTGGTTCTTTATCATTAAAACAGCGTTAAAACGCTTTCAAACCAATTTCATATATACATAAATTGCAGCAACCCATATTTTATTGATTCGATGCCGAATCGATTTGCCAATTGTTGTATTACGATATGCCACAAGAATTTGGGCATTTAACCATGATTTGATACGATATCACTACACCTTCTCAACTGCAATGCGCTCCAACTTCGATCTGCACTGACATACGCCAATTCCACAAACGCCGATGTAATTCTTCGCTACTCCGTCCAATTCCGATTCCATACAAACTCCGTTACACCGATCCGATAAGATCGGTATCAGAATTCGCAATGAATTGAATGCCAAGTTGTCAAGAACTCAGCAACTCCGATCCGATCCAATCGGATCCTGGAAATCGCGATTGCAATACGATCTCTATACTGGTCTTCCGAAGTATCAGAGCGATCAGATCAACAATCGGAAAAATTACCATGTTTACCTGTAAAATCACGGACCCGATATCCTTTGGAACCAATTAATACCACTTCGTGTTAGATTCATTACTAAATTGGTTGATATGGAAACCCTCCCCTTTTATTTCAATGCCATAAGTTATGAGGATCCGATGCACTTCAAACTGTCTCATATGTTAATTTGTCTTCACTCCAAAATATCCACAAAGTCTTTTCAAGTTATTTTCCTGTGTAAAGACATTTCCCAACTCACAAAAATTGATAACGCCGGGTTGCAATACACACAGAATTCTCAATTTAAAAACACAGATCAAACTCAATTCAGTAAATAACAAACGCATCAACCTTATACTCGTCTTACATCAACATTCAATTTATTCATAACAGAGTCTCGTTCTTTTCCTGGTCAAACAACACTCAAGTATTCACAATTGTCATTCAATTTGCACAGGAGATGATGGCATTTCATAATACTCAAAAACTAAACAGAGTTTGGCTTTTGCCTCACTTGCATAAAGAAAACTAACCACCATTTCATACAAAAACAGTCCTCCATTTATTTTAACAATTTCACACAAGATCAGTATTCAAATTCCACGGAGCATCATACAAAGAGACACACGATACTTATTTTATGCATAAAACTTAGAAAACTAAAACAAGATTTCGGCCTTCAGCCCAGTTATACAAAGATATCGATTTCCATTAAAACAATCCACACACCCATTCGAGCTTTCGCTCTACTCTAAGCCACACACAAACTCTAATCAATCTAAAAGAATCCTCTCCTCCGTTTATTACAATTTTCCTCTATTTATTATCCACTCGAATAATTCTCCTAAATTATCTAACAGAGCTTCCCATTTTTTTTCAAGAAAGAACATAATTCTTCTATTCCATTTCTTTTCAAGCACGCCTAGACTAACAGCTCTATCTCAAAATCCAAAATAAGCTAATCTCCCATTTATTACAATAACAAATTATTTGAGGAATCCAACCTCCTCAGTAAATTGATTTTTGACCGACAATCACTGAATTACATTCTGTTTTAGCCACAACATGTGACCAGTTCATCACATTGCTGGCTAGGTCTAGATGCTCCTGCATCACCACTCCTCATTTTCCATATTTATGCATGGAATGATAGATTTTGGTGACCTTAACCCTAATGACCTAATGGTGACACTGAGATGAATGAAAACCATGATGATGTTGACTGAAGTGATGATGATGATATTTCAATTATGGTACATTCAACTGAGTGATGACAAGGAACAAAATGTAAAATTTTTGAAAGGAGTGGAAAATAGCCGTAGAAACACTATCTAGTGACCAAAATATTATTTGAAAATCTAATGAAATGACAAAATTTTGGCTTTGAGAACCTAAAAGGACATTGTAAGAGCCCATTTGATCACTGGTTATAGGCTGAAAAAACGAACATTAACAACCCTGATGGTACGAATCTACACATGTGAATAGTTTATTTTAATTCAAGCAATGGTAGAGACCTCATGATTACAATCCAATGCGGTAAACCGGTAATAGACACGACATAATCCACTAATGAGAAAAATGGATCCCAAGGTACCTAGTATAGTCCATTAAGTGTGAATAAATGAGATGATGTCAAAAACTAGTGAACTCGACTAATCAGGAGCCCATGATGTAAAACCATTGTCGAGCGAGGAATCCTGCCAATTGTAATATCCCAAAATGGGAATGCACAGCAAAGCCTGCTGAAATAACACACTCCTTACTAATATGTACACTGAAATGAGTTTGTAGCTCCTGTATCCCTTAGATCAGTGGATCTAGTGTCTAGATCCAAAAGGAGAGCAAAAAAAAATCAAACTAGGTGATGTAAACAGACCTCCCACCACCTAGTATATCAAGAAAACACCCAAAGAGAGGGGCTGCAGCTATATGCAACAAACTACTTCAGAAATAATGTAGTTTTGAGAGCATGAGTAGGAGACAAATAATAGGGATCAATTTTTATATATATAGCAACAAATCAGATCCATAATGATGCCCTTACAGTATACAACAGAATGTAGAAGACAAAAATAGAAGAAACTCCTCAAGAAAGAGGGTTGCAACACGTGTATTGACTGAAAAATAGCTTTAAAACATTATTTATAAGAGCTGTAGCAGTTGTATATTACACTCCAGATCTAGATCAGATATGTGTACAAAATATCAGATCTATTTCAGATATGTACACTAGAAAATCTCCTTTACAAGATCCCCTTGGGGTTTTGATCAAATCTTGCAACACAGAGAGTAGATATGAGATCTAAAGTGGCATATCTGCAGTAGTATTCAGAAATTTCTAAAGATGTTTACAATAGAAGAATATCATATCTTTACAGAACATGGATCATAAGTCTAATCCATGGATCACCATAGTGAAGGGAAAAACCCCAGCACCAGAGATCTCTCCTCAAAAATTGGGTCAAAACACCCTGCAACTTCCCTCTTGCAAATAACACAGTCCTAGAAGTGAAAATGTGCTGTAGGTTGAAGCACTGGGTTGGCCTGATACCAAGAACTGAAATATCAACTTCAAAGTTTCAGAACTCTCTTGCCCATGGGATAGAAGACTTTCCCAGTGAAAAGAGGCCCTAGAATGACATAGATTTGAGCAGATCTAGCCTCCACCCAAACCCTCAATAGGATCTATGTTGTAGTTGGAAGATGAGTTTGGAAAAATTCCTAATAGTGGATGAGATCAGCAAGACTCTTCCAATAAATCCTCAATGGAAGAGGTGGGATTCCCGCACAGGAACACCCTAGTGCTAAGCAGCACTATCCTCAGCTAAACAACATAGAATGATATATGTCTCAACAGACAATATATGCAAAAATATACACAATCAACAACCTTCTTCTATTGTCCTCCTCTTCCTCTTATAGGATGAAATTCTTGTCAAACCCTAAACCATCTCAATGATTTAGCTGCATTCACATGAGAAGCCTCCAACTAAAACTGTGTTGTGCCTCTAGGAGATTCACTGTATCTAGATAGCGTTGTTGATTTGGTCCTGGTTGACTTGGTCAAGTGCTCTAGTCTCTTTCAAACCTAAGTGTGATTATGTAAATAGCCCATATTTTTCCATATTCACTCGCGGCGTTGATTTATTTTGCTGATTAGGAGTTTTATTGATCCTCCTTTACATTTTTATTCATGAAACAAAATATTGAGACAAAATTGTATATTCCCATTAGCTTGGGCTAATTAGGAACATTACAGTCCTCCCCTCCAAAATGTTGCTTATCCTCAAGCAACTGATAGGGTGAGTGTTGCAACACTTCTCTTTCTTCATTGGTGACACCATCAAAGATCAAGATTCCATCATGAGCTAAGTGTTCACCAATCCAAGCCTGCATGAACTGTTCCTCCAGAGTCATCATGAGATGTACAAAATCCATCCCACAAGGAGTGAGGAACTCAACAGAAACAAACATGGTTGGTCCAATACTCTCTCTAAATCATGTAGCATAAGTTACATAGAGAGTTTCCATCCCATGTGGTACATACAAACTCCATACAATCCCATGAAAAGTATAACTATATCATCCAAGTATGGAAGCATAATTAGATATACATAGACATAAATTTGGGCATGAGAAGGTGGGTCAAATTCCAACATATGGTGCCAACACAATGCATCTCCATCCTGCATCAGATCAAGGTATGGTAAGTGGTTTCCCCACCACTTACTTTTTGCACAAGTTATCTCACCATGGCTGAAATGGTGAGATATGTTTGGTGCCTTTGGGAAGCACCCATCATGGAAAAGAATCTCTCTTTGCATAATAGGGGAGTGGCCAAATTCAGAAATTGCAGTGGCCCAATGTTTGCCATGAGATTTACATTATACAACACTCCTCTTGCGAGTCATGGCCTACAACAACATGGTGAAATAATGTGTCAAATCAAAAAATGAAGCTTGTGTTACATGATCAGATTTTTCACCATCAATGTTTCTTCTATACATGGAATTGTGCACAAATTCTCCTCTCTTGTCAAGAGAAGGAAGAAATAACTTAAATGACTTTTGCATAGAGTCCTTTGGCTACCCCAACTCCACATATCTCTTGCACTCTAGAATAGGCTGATGTAGCTCTCCTCCAAATCCTTCCCATTCAAAGAATCTCATGATAGTATTATAGATCTCCATAGAATAAGTAGGGCTGGAACAGAACTCTTTGAAAGCCCTTTGTAGCATCCTCTCCTTGAGCCTGGAGGCTCTAGGTAAGAAGATCCTATCATGATTATAGATGACTCGATCATGGAATATATAGCCCTCTTCATGCACCTAGTCATCAAGCATCATACAAGTGTAGAGTTCCTTGGAATAATCCACCAACAGCTAGGATTTCCATTATAGATCTACACTCCCCAATAAGGACAACGCTGATTATGCATCAATAGGAATGCTTGCCATGTTGCTAAAATCTCCTTTGACATTCCTTATGCCAAAGGTACAAGTAGGAAGGACATACCTTCCCTTTCCCTCCTCCAACAAAGTAGAATCAGAGATGAAGGATGGTGAGGATGATGAGAGAGGAAAATCTCCCTCCTTCTTGTGCTTACTCAAGCCTTCCAATGCTGTAGTTGTGTCTCCTAATGCTCCCTTCCCTCTTGGATCTGATTTTGGATCATACAGTAGTGAGATATATCCCACTAAAGCTGAATCAGGTGGCCTCCCTGGTGGTTTTACACTAGATGAGATTGTCCCTTGCAAGAATCTCATGAACATGAGAGAAGGGACAGTGAGGTCCTCGCTTCCACTGCACAAATCCATCTCTGTTTTCTGTGTGGAAGTGTTATGTGATGGGTAATAATGCTTGCCTCTAATCATTTGAGGTGCACCACTCTTATTGTCCACCCATTCCATTTGCAAAGCCTCCCAATTATTGGCGACTTTCCCCAATGTAATCAGTCATTGAACACCCAAAATAACATTGGTGTCTCGTCTGTCAACTACAAATAAGTGATCCATCAAATTGTAGGATCCCATGGTGACTGAAAGTGATGGGACATAATGCATGCATTTCCTTTTTCTATCTCCTGGGACCAGAACAGAAAATCCTTCAAAGGTATCAGTGGGTATGGCCCTCCTTTGCACAAGATGAGCATCAATAAAGTTGTGGGTTTCCCCACTATCAATAAGAATAGATACCCTATGATTCATGATTGAACCATGAACTCTTAAGGTCAAGTACTTAGGTACTCCCCTCAAAGATGCAAGAGTTCCTCCAATAGTAGAAAAATCTCCACTCCCATCTCCCGATGGTGTTGGATCTCCCTCAACATTATCAGTGATGTGACCTCTCCTTGGTTCATCATCTTCTTCCTCAACATCTGAGAAGACTTCTATGTAGTGTGCTTTTCTAGTAGCACATCTATGTCCAGGTGCCCATGATTCTTGGCAAGTGAAACATACCCTCTTCTTCCTTAGCTCCCTCCAGACTTCAATATCAAGAGGCTTCTTGAATGAGGTCTTCTTGGAAGGAGCAACTTTCTCTTCCTTCCCTTTAGAAAGGTAAGAGGGCTTGTTCTGAAAGGTTTCCTTTGCGTTTGGCAAGGCATCTTGAAGGTATCTAGCCCTTTCAATGGCATCATGCAATGTAATGGGTTTGGTAGATTTAACCAACCCATGTAGAGGTTCATCCAAGCCATTTATGAACATGTACACCCTCCTTGCAACAGACAGATCAAGAACCATAACAGATAATCTTAGAAACTCAGAGATATAAGATTCTGCATTACCCGACTACTTCAAATTTGCAAGACTCATGAAAGGTGCTTCTGGATCCTTTCTGTCAAACCTCTCCACGATTCTTCTAGTAAATTCAGAATAGGCCTTCACATTGGCATGGCCCAATGTACACAACCCATGGAACCACCAGTTGTGTGCTTCACCTTCAAAGTGCAGCACTGCAATCTTGATAGCTTCCATCTTAGGGACTTTGTTTAACTAAAAATAGATATCCAGCTTTTCTACCCATGCATTGGCAGAACTAGAGGATGACCTGTCAAACTTGGGTAAAAATAATCTACCCATAGAGTGATTTCGATCATGATTCTAAGTGAATCCACCATCTCTATACTGATGCCTTGGTCTTATTTTGTCCTTGAGGTGAAAAAACTCTTGAAAACTTAGGTGGTCCTTCAATCTCTGATCCTGGGACACATATTCTTTAAAATATCCTTCAAGGGATGCTTTCTCATGAGGTCCTTCATTCTCCACAGCCAATAAAGTAGGCATAGTAGAGCGTTGTGGAGCTTGTGGCTGGTTCACTGGTTGATCATTCCAGTGGTGAGACATGCCAGAGCTCTCACGGGGATGAAACCTCCTAGGAGATTCCTTGAGCCTGTCTAGTCTCATCTCTTTGATCTCTCTAGCAATATCTTGCATGGCTACCAAAAGAGTTCTTGCAAACTCTTCTCATCCTTTATCACTTCCAGTTTTAGGGGCTTTACCCTTGTATTGATCATCATTAGTGTAATCAAATTTATTTTGGCTTCTATTTTGATACCTCTTTTCTCTATCAGTAAGAGGCTCATCTTCTTTTGAGGTCGTATTGGCTTTGGCTCTTCAATTAAAGCACAGGTTGTGCCAAGAAAGGAGCTTTGATACCACTATAATATCCCAAAATGGGAATGCACAGCAAAGCCTGCTGAAATAACGCACTCCTTAGAAATCTATGTACTTAAATGAGTTTGAAGCTCCTGGATCCCTTAGATCAGTGGATCTAGTGTCTATATCCAAAATGAGAGAAAAAAAAAATCAAACTAGGTGAGGTAAACAGACCTCCCACCACCTAGTATGGCTGGAAAACACCCAAAGAGAGAAGTTGTAGCTATATGCAAAAAAATGCTTCAGAAATAATGTAGTTTTGAGAGCATGATTAGGAGACCAATAAGAGGGAAAAATTTTATATATACAGCAACAAATCAGACCCATAGTGATGCTTTTATAGTATACAATAGAATGTAGAAGACAAAAATAGAAGAAACTCCTCAAGAAAGAGGGCTACAACACATGTATTGACTGCAAAATAGCTTGAAAACACTATTTATAAGAGCTGCAGAAGCTGTATATTACACTCTAGATATAGAGAAGATCTGTGTACAAAATATTATATCTATTTCAGATCTTTACACTAGAAAAACTCCTTTACAAGATCCCCTTGGGGTTTTGATCAAATCTTGCAACACAGAGAGTAGATCTGAGATCTAAAGTAGCAGATCTGTAGTAGTATTCATAAATTTCTGAGGATATTTACAATAGAAGCAGATCAGATCTGTACAGAACATGGATCATTAATCTAATCCATGGATCACCATAGTGAAGGGAAAAACCCCAGCACCAGAGATCTCTCCTTAAAAAGTGGGTCAAAACACCCTGCAACTTCCTTCTTGAAAATAACGCAGTCCTGGAAGGGAAACTGTGTTGTAGGTTGAAGCACTGGGTTGGTCTGACGCCAAGATCTGAAATATTAGCTCCAAAGGTTCAGAACTCTCTTTCCCATTGGATAGAATACTTTCCTAGTGAAAAGAGGCCCTGGAATGGCCTAGATCTGAGCAGATCTAGCCTCCACTTGCTGCAACTTGCAAGAAAAACCAAACCCTCAACAAGATCTGCATTGTAGTTGGAAGATGAGCTTGGAAAAATGCCTAATAGTGGATGAGATCAGCAAGACTCTTCCAAGAACTCCTCAATGGAAGAGGTGGGATTCCCGCATAGGAACACGCTAGTGCTAAGCAGCACTATCCTCAGCTAAACATCAGAGAATGATATATGTCTGATAAAAAAATATATGCAGAAATATACACAATCAACAACCTTCTTTTGTTGTCCTCCTATTCCTCTTATAGGATATTGAAAGTCTTGTCAAACCCTAAACAATCTCAATGATTTAGTTCCATTCACATGAGAATCCTCCAACTAAAACTGCGTTGTGCCTCTAGGAGATTCACTATATCTAGATAGTGTTGTTGATTTGGTCTTGGTTGACTTGGTAAAGTGCTCCAGTCTCTTTCACACCAAGTGTGCTTATGTAAATAGCCCAGATGTGTCCATTCTCACATGTGGCATTGATTTATTTTGCTGATTAGGAGTTTTATTGATCCTCCTTTACATTTTTATTCATGACACAAAATATTGAGACAAAATTGTATATTCCCATTAGCTTGGGCTAATTAGGAACATTACAGTCCTCCCCTCCAAAATGTTGCTTGTCCTCAAGAAACTGATAGGGTGAGTGCTGCAACACTTCTCTTTCTTCATTGGTGACACCATCAAAGATCAAGATTCCATCATGAGCTAAGTGTTCACCAATCCAAGCCTCCATGAAATGTTCCTCCAAAGTCATCATGAGATGTACAAAATCCATCCCACAAGGAGTGAAGAACTCAACAGAAACAAACATGGTTGGTCCAATAAACTCTCTAAAGCATGTAGCATAAGGTACATATAGATTTTCCATCCCATGTGGTACATACAAATTTCCCATCCTCCCTCCAAACAATCCCATGAAAAGTACAACTATATCATCCAAGTATGGAAGCATAATTACATATACACAAACAAAAATTTGGGCATGAGGAGGTGGGTCAAAGTCCCACATATGGTGCTAACACAGTTCATCTCCTACCTACATCAGATCAAGGTATGGTAAGTGGTTTCCCCACCACTTACTTGCTACATAAGTTATCTCACCATGGTTGAAACTGTGAGCTATGTTTGGTGCCTTTGGGAAGCACCCATCATGGAAAAGTATCTCCCTTTTCATAGCAGGGGAGTGGAAAAATTCAGAAATTGCAGTGGCCCAATGTTTTCCATGAGATTTACATGATACAACACTCCTCTTAGGATTCATGGCCTGCAACAACATTGTGAAAGAATGTGTCAAATCAAAAAATGAAGCTTGTGTTACATGATCAGATTTTTCACCATTAATGTTTCTTCTATACATTGAATTGTACACAAATTCTCCTCCCTTGTCAAGAGAAGGAGGAAATAACTGAAATGATTCTTGCATAGAGTCCTTTGGCTGCCCCAACTCCACATATCTCTTGCACTCTACAAAATTTTGATGTAGCTCTCCTCCAAAGCCTTCCCATTTAAAGCATCTCATGATAGTGTTGTAGATCTCCATAGAATGGGTAGGGTTGGAGCAGAACTCAAATACTTTTGTAGCATCCTCTCCTTGAGCTTAGAGGCTCTAGGTAAGAATATCCTATCATGATGATAGATGACTCCCTCATGGACTAGATAGCCCTCTTCATGCACCTAGTCATCAAGCATCATACAAGTGTAGAGATCCTTGGAATAATCCACCAATAGTTGGGATTTCCAATATAGATCTACACTCCCCAACAAGGACAGTGTTGATGATGCATCAATAGGAATTCCTACCATGCTGTTGAACTCTCCTTTGACATTCCTTATGCCAAAGGTATAATTATGAAGGACATGCCTTCCCTTTTCCTCCTCCAACAACGAAGAATCAGAGATGAAGGATGATGAGGATGATGAGAGAGGAAAATATCCCTCCTTCTTGTGATTACTCAAGCCTTCTAGCACTGTAGCTATGTCTCCTAATGCTCCCTTACCTCCTGGATCTGATTTGGAGAATAAAGTAGTGAGATATCTCCCACTAAAACTAAATCAAGTGGCCTCCCTAGTGTTTTTCCACTAGATGAGAGTGTCCCTTGCAAGAATCTCATGAACATGAGAGAAGGGACAGTGAGGTCCTTGCTTCCACTGAAAAAATCCATATTTGTTTTCTATGTGGAAGTGTTATGTGAGGTGTAAGAATGCATGCCTCTGATAATTTGAGGTGCACCACTCTTCTAGTCCACCCATTCCATTTTCAAATCCTCCCAATCAGTGGTGACTTTCCCCAATGTAATCAGCCATTGAACACCCAAAATAACATTGGTGTCTGGTATGTCAACTACAAAGAAGTGATACACCAAAGTGTAGGATCCCATGGTGACTGAAATTTATGGGACATAATGCATGCATTATATTGTTCTATCTCCTGGGAACAGAACAGAAAATCCCTCAAAGGTATTAGTGGGTATGGCCATCCTTTGCACAGGATGAGCACCAATAAAGTTGTGGGTTGCCCCACTTTCAATAAGAATAGATACCCTTTGATTCATGATTGAACCATGAAATCTTAAGGTCAAGTACTTAGGTACTCCCCTCAAATATGCAAGAGTTCCCCCAATAGGAGAAAATATCCACTCCCATCTCCCGATGGTGTTGGATCTCCCTCAACATTGTCAGCGCTGTGACCTCTCCTTGGTTCATCATCTTCTTCTTCCTCCCCAACATCTGAGAAGATGTCTATGTAGTGTGCTTTTCTAGCAGCACATCTATGTCCAGGTGCCCATGATTCTTGGAAAGTGAAACATAGCCTCTTCTTCCTTAGCTCCCTCCCGACTTTAATATCAAGAGGCTTCTTGAATGAGCTCTCCTCAGAAGGAGAAAATTTCTCTTCCTTCCCTTTAGAAAGGTAAGAGGGCTTGTTCTAAAAGGTTGGCTTTGCTTTTGGCAAGGCATCGTGAAGGTATCTAGCCCTTTCAATGGCATCATGCAATGTAATGGGCTTGGTAGATTTAACCAGCCCATGCATAGGTTCATCCAAGCCATCGATGAACATGTACACCCTCCTTCCAGTAGACAGATCAAAAACCATAAAATATAATCTCAGAAACTCAGAGATATAAGATTATGCATTACCTAAGTGCTTCAACTTTGCAAGGCTCATGAAAGGTGCTTCTGGATCCTTTCTGTCAAACCTCTCCACCAGTCTTCTATTAAATTTAGAATATGCAATCACATTGGCATGGCCCGATGTAGACAACCCATGGAACCAAAAATTGTGTGCTTCACCTTCAAAGTGCAGCGTTGCAATATTGATAGCTTCCATCTTAGGGACTTTGTTTAACTGAAAATAAATATCCATATTTTCTACCCATGCTTTGGTAGAACTAGAGGATGACCCATCAATCTTGGGTAAAAATAATCTGCCCATAGAGTGATGTCGATCATGATTTTGAGTGAATCCACCATCTCTATACTGATGCCTTGGTCTTCTTTTGTCCTTGAGGTGACAAAACTCTTGAAAACTCAGGCGGTCCTTGAATCTCTGTGATGCAGGAGCATCAAGGGCATTTTTTTATTTTTAAATATGTTAGAAAAGGGGGTGTGACAATTTTTAATATTTTATTAATTAATTTGTTATTTTAAATAAAATAGGAGGAAGTGAGGATTTTGTAAATATCCTTTTATTATTTAAAAGGATATGAGGGAATTTGGTTAGTTAAGGATATAAAGGGATAAGATTCTAGATAATAGGATTTGTTGAGATATTTTAGTGATATTGAGATTTTAAAGGGATAGAACTCAATTTAGTGCATTTTTTAATTTGTATAAATTAGAAGGCCTCAAAGGCAAATGGGACTTGAATAGTGTGTGTGATTGAGAGCAAGCTTTAACAGCCAAGGCTGTAAGCCTCTGGAAAATTGTAAGGGCCATGAACATTGGATATCCAGCCAAAGAAAAGGCTGTAAGTGATCTCCTTTTGTTTATATGAAAACAATGTTTTAGATTTATATAAAAATCGTTGATTGATTGAAAGTATATATATGGATCGATGTATCGATCAATTGAATGAAGTGCCAACATGAAAGAACGTGTAAGTGTAAGCTGAAAGGATGGATATGAATATAACAATTGTTAACTGTGTTAAATAAATCTTGAGCTTATCTATGTCGAATGAATGGATGTTTTATATCGACCTGAATCTGATTGATAGAACATGGAAGAGCGCAGCAAATGTAAAAACGATATGCATAATCAGTGAGTATAAAGGCATTAAACCTCTGCGTAAGGGAGTATTTTAATACATTCTAAGTCTGCAGCTTGGTACGTAAAACTCTGTTCTGTCAGGATTGTGAAATTCTGAGTGATCGACAACAGGAATTGCTATTGGTCTAGTGCGCCGAAGCCACGGTGGAATGTTTAAAATCTCTGTTTGCAAGTTAATAGAATTGAAAGGGCGAAATGAAACGGTGACAGCGTTTGCAACATTGATGAAATTTGATTTTTCAATTCGTTATATCAAATGCGTAGGAGAGATCGATGGAAAAAGTCGATTTTGATGTGTGAAGGCAGAATTGTGCAATAAAAAGTCATGGAATGAAGTCCACTCATGATCAAGGACGCAGAGATATGGTACGTGTCACATCTACAGATCATACAATTTCCAAACGCTGGTGCAGAGGACGAGTTTATAATCAAAGGTGTCAGGACAGATCGATGTTGGTGCAGAATCCGAATAAAAACACTCTGTTGTTCACATTACAGTAATTGAATTATGTGGAAAGAGAATCGATTGCATAAGTCAAGGTTTATTTGCAGAGAATAAATTGGGAAATGCGGACAATCACTCTTAGAAGGGACGTTGGAGTAAATCCATTGGTAACGCATAGCAGAGAGTATGCGTAGTGGAATTCGAAGCAGAGAAATGTGGTTTGTAAAGCTGTGTAGGCGCAGCGTTGTTTGCAATGGAGTCGATTGTATTTAATATGGAGTGATTGAACGCTGGTTCCAGGTCTTGTTTGTTGACACTATTGAAATAAAATGGAAAGCAGAATCTTTAACGCAGAAGCGGAATGGTAAGTACACTCTGGATAGCATTCGATTTTAATAATGCCTGAAAATTGATATGACCAAAAGATGAATTGTGAAAACGATGGAAATGAAATCCGGTCTTAAACTTACTTACTCTGTGGTGTTGATTGATTGACATCATGTGGAAACTTGTAGTTAGGCCAGAAGTTTGAATCAATTGTGCATGGAAGCGTTGAAGATGCAGTTGAATTGCAGGATGTTTATAAAGGTAAGCACGTTGATAAGAATTCTGTAGGAGATGTTATTCAAATGGTTTGCACAGAGATTGATGGAGTTAAATGGATTAAAAGAATGCAAGTTTGTTTTAAACCCAATGATACACATGTATAATGGTAACAAGGCACATTTGCTTTGTTGAAATTTTGATTGTGAAATAAAATTCGACAAATAAAAGCCTATGCAAATGGAAACGGGAATAATGTTTATTGGGTGTGAAAGCATGTGAGCTTGGACTTGGAAATGCAGATAGAAGTTTCTAATGAGTATTTGGGGTAATGGCATGGAAAATGATTTGAATCATGGGTTTTCTAAAACATAGAAATTAGTGAACAAGACATTTGAAGAACTTCCGCAGATTTAAATTGTTGAATTTTCCCGTGTCTTGAAGTTTAATTAAGCAGTGATTGCGATACATTCTTAAATGCATAGAATAGATGAATATTCTGGGGTTTGCAGGCCTTGCCTACATCATTTTTGGTATCAGACCTTGGCTCTGTTGAAATGGAAAATGTTTATTTTTCTGAATGAAGACAGAAGGTTTTGTTGAAGAACTAAAATGTATTTTTGAATGTATGATGAATGATTGAAAGGAAGATCAGATTTCTAAATCTGATATGCAAACTACACAAGTGAATAGGATTGCAGGGAGGAAAATATCATGCAAGATCTTAAGAGGTGAGATGATTTTTCTGATTTGAAATTGTGATTAAAGTTTATGGTTGCAGATAAGATGATGGCAGTGAACCTGGCATTCAGCTAAACGCTGAATAAGGGAGGACAATTGTAGTGTCCTGAAGAAGAAGGTGAGTTGAAGAGATATCCTGGAGAGAGAGAGCAGAGGAGATTGCTCAAGAGGTTCCAGAGGCAGTGAACCAAGTACTTACCAAAAGACTGAGTGAGGAGAGCTTGGTGAGGTAAGTGGCAGCATAAGAGATTGTTGTTGCAGAGGCTAGTACAACTCGTGATGAGTGAGAAACTCATGGAGAAGATGATCATGGAGGATCAGAGAAGAGGTTCAGAGAAATGCCACAGAGGTGAGATGACTGATGAATTCAGAGAAAGAGAGATTGCAGTAATAAAGGTACAATTGCAGGTACTAGAGGAATGGATGCAAGAGCAGGAAAATCAGAATAGAGGTTGGATCTTTCCACTGAAAGGAAAGAGAGTGATTTGGCAACCATTGCAGATAAAGTTGAGGCAAAGTGTGATTGCCTTATTGAAGAAAGGACTTAGAGTTCTTGAGCCAGAGTTGGAATTTGAATATTCCACATGCAGATTTGTTCAGAAGGATGTGTTGGAGGAGGCAGTCAAGACTGAAAGGTCTTGTAGTTTTAAAACTGACGAGTTCTGTATGTTTGCAGGTACAGTACAGGGAGATGAGCAAGCTTTAGAGTTTGTTCAGGAGAGAGAAGAGTTGAGTCCGAAGGCTGTTCAGATTGATGCTAAGATAGCAAGATCTCAGAAGGGAATGAAGACAGAGGAAGCAGAAAATGATAAGTACTCTGAAAAGGAAAGCAATGATGCTTTTGCTGTTACAGTACAAGAGAAAATTCTTGTGGATGATGAAGAAGAGAAGCAGTCTGAAGCGCAGATAAGGGAAGTAACAACTGATACTGTTGAACATTTTATGCAAACTGAAAGTTTATGTATGAATGCAGGTGATGAAGAGATGCTTCAACAATGCTACAGAGAAATTGCATTGTTGGAATATTTGCTGATAAATTCAGAGTATGATAGAAATATTGTAGCAGACGAAAGAGTTCAGTACAGTGAACGAGAGCAGAACGAAATCTTGGAGACAGATGGAAAGAAGGCGAGACTAGCTAACAGTCTCATGGTGAATGCAAATCATCATACTGATGTGCTGACAGAAGAGTTGGGAATGAACTTAGAGCAGCATACTGAAGTGTTGCTAGGGAAAGCTGAGGAGAAAGCCAGTAAAGATTTTCTGAGTTCTGAAGAAGACTTAGAGCTGCGGATGAATGAATCTACAAGTGAGACCATTGGGTCTTGTGATTTTTATGCTGAAAATTTGATTTTGTTTACAGGTGAGAAAGAAGACAGTCCATCATTTGGAATTGTCTTGGAAGAAGAAGAACTGTTGCAGGTAGAAGATGAGACAATCATGTCTCATATGCAGAGGCTTGTTACCATGGGTGACAAGGAAGAATTGGCTTGTCTATATAGCCAAGAGAAGATTGGAGGACAAAATTTTGAAGCTGCTACAGTGATAGAAGATGAAGCTACGGTATTTGAAGAACTTGATTTGATTGCCTGAATCAATCAAGATAATGATGAACAATTACTGAAGATTGTCGAAGAGGAAGATAGAGATTATGCTGGAGTTAATTTGCAGCATGTTGATGAAATGCTGAAATGTTTGTTGGAGACATTTGAACCAGAGAAAGAAGTTGTAGATGAAATTGCAGATGATGAGCAAAGGAATGTTGCAAAGGGACAAGAATTTTGGGAGGCAACAACATCCATAGTGACAGCTAGAGCAGCATGTGAGGCGAAATTTATAGTAGCAGCAGCAGAAAAGGTGCAAAACAGTAGTAAGGGTGAAAAGGAAGCGATCAAAACAAGTGAAGAACAAGCAAGAATGAGAATTCAGCAATCAAGAGATAGAAACAATTAGTAGACAGAGGATATACTGGACAGAGAAATTGAGTTGATAAGGAGGTTAATGATGAAAACATCCCATAGAAAGACAACAATAAGAAAGAAAAGGAGTGACAACAAGAGGAAGATAGTAGCAGATCTTGAAGGCAGAGCAAGTGGAGCATTACAGCACAAAATATGGAAACCTGGAGGACAACAATAGATAACAACAGTAGTAAAGCAATTAACAAGCACGGAAAGATTAAAAAATAAAATTTGGGATCCAGGAGGAAATAATTATCCAGAATTATGACCAGGTGGTCATGAATTTTCTTACATGGGGAGTCTGATGCAGGAGCATCAAGGGCATTTTTTTATTTGTAAATATGTTAGAAAAGGGGGTGTGACAATTTTTGATATTTTATTAAGTAATTTGTTATTTTAAATAAAATAGGAGGAAGTGAGGATTTTGTAAATATCCTTTTATTAATTAAAATGATATGACGGAATTTGGTTAGTTAAGGATATAAAGGGATAAGATTCTAGATAATAGGATTTGTTGAGATATTTTAGTGATATTGAGATTTTAAAGGGATAGAACTCAATTTAGTGCATTTTTAATTTGTATAAATTAGAAGGCCTCAAAGGAAAATGGGACTTGAATAGTGTGTGTGATTGAGAGCAAGCTTTAACAGCCAAGGCTGTAAGCCTCTGGAAAATTGTAAGGGCCATGAACGTTGGATATCCGGCCAAAGAAAAGGCTGTAAGTGATCTCCTTTTGTTTATATGAAAACAATGTTTCAAATTTATATATAAATCGTTGATTGATTGAAAGTATATATATGGATTGATGTATCGGTCGATTGAATGAAGTTCCAACATGAAAGAACGTGTAAGTGTAAGCTGAAAGGATGGATATGAATATAACAATTGTTAACTGTGTTAAATAAATCCTGAGCTTATCTATGTCGAATGAATGGATGTTTTATATCGACCTGAATCTGATTGATAGAAGATGGAAGAGCGCAACAAATGTAAAAACGATATGCATAATCAGTGAGTATAAAGGCATTAAACCTCTGCGTAAGGGAGTATTTTAATACATTCTAAGTCTGCAGCTTGGTACGTAAAACTCTGTTCTGTCAGGATTGTGAAATTCTGAGTGATCGATAGCAGGAATTGCTATTGGTCTAGTGCGCCGAAGCCACGGTGGAATGTTTAAAATATCTGTTTGCAAGTTAATAGAATTGAAAGGGCGAAATGAAACGGTGACAGCGTTTGCAACATTGATGAAATTTGATTTTTCAATTCGTTATATCAAATGCGTAGGAGAGATCGATGGTAAAAGTCGATTTTGATGTGTGAAGGCAGAATTGTGCAATAAAAAGTCGTGGAATGAAGTCCACTCATGATCAAGGATGCAGAGATATGGTACGTGTCACATCTGCAGATCATACAATTTCCAAACGCTGGTGCAGAGGACGAGTTTATAATCAAAGGTGTTAGGACAGATCGTTGTTGGTGCAGAATCCGAATAAAAACACTCTGTTGTTCACACTACAGTAATTGAATTATGTGGAAAGAGAATCGATTGCATAAGTCAAGGTTTATTTGCAGAGAATAAATTGGGAAATGCGGACAATCACTCTTAGAAGGGACGTTGGAGTAAATCCATTGGTAACGGATAGCAGAGAGTATGCGTAGTGGAATTCAAAGCAGAGAAATGTGGTTTGTAAAGCTGTGTAGGCGCAACGCTGTTTGCAATGGAGTTGATTGTATTTAATATGGAGTGATTGAACGCTGGTTCCAGGTCTTGTTTGTTGACACTATTGAAATAAAATGGAAAGCAGAATCTTTAACGCATAAGCGAAATGGTAAGTACACTCTGGATAGCATTCGATTTTAATAATGCCTGAAAATCGATATGACCAAAAGATGAATTGTGAAAACGCTGGAAATGAAATCCGGTCTTAAACTTACTTACTCTGTGGTGTTGATTGATTGACATCGTGTGGAAACTTGTAGTTAGGCCAGAAGTTTGAATCAATTGTGCATGGAAGCGTTGAAGATGCAGTTGAATTGCGGGATGTTTATAAAGGTAAGCACGTTGATAAGAAGTCTGTAGGAAATGTTATTCAAATGGTTTTCACAGAGATTGATGGAGTTAAATGGATTAAAAGAATGCAAGTTCATTTTAAACCCAATGATACACATGTATAATGGTAACAAGGTGCATTTGCTTTGTTGAAATTTTGATTGTGAAATAAAATTCGACAAATAAAAGCCTATGCAAATGGAAACGGGAACAATGTTTATTGGGTGTGAAAGCTTGTGAGCTTGGACTTGGAAATGCAGATAGAAGTTTCTAATGAGTATTTAGGGTAATGGCATGGAAAATGATTTGAATCATGGGTTTTCTAAAACATAGAAATTAGTGAACAAGACATTTGAAGAACTTCCGCAGATTTAAATTGTTGAATTTTCCCGTGTCTTGAAGTTTAATTAAGCAGTGATTGCAATACATTCTTAAATGCATAGAACAGATGAAGATTCTGGGGTTTGCAGGCCTTGCCTGCATCACTCTAATTCTAGGACTCGTATTCTTCAAAATAGTATTCAAGGGATGCTTGATCATGAGGTCCTTCATTATCCACATCCAAGAAAGTAGGCATAGTAGAAAAATGTGGAGCTTTTGGTTAGTTCACTGGTTGATCATTCCAGTGGTGAGACATGCTAGAGCTTTCACTGGGATGAAACCTCCTACGAAATTCCTTGAGCCTGTCTAGTCTCATCTCTTTGATCTCTATAGAAATATCTTGCATGGCTACCAAAATAGTTCTTGCAAACTCTTCTCCTTCTTTATCACTTCCAGTTTCAGGGGCTTTACGCTTGTCTTGATCATCATTAGTGTAATCAAATTTCTTCGGGCTTCTATTCTGATACCTCTTTTCTCTGTCAGTAAGAGGATAATATTCTTCTGAGGACATGTTGGCTTTGGCTCTTCAATGGAAGCACAGGCTGTGCCAAGAAAGGAGCTTTGATACCACTGTAATATCCCAAAATGGGGATGCACAACAAAGCCTGCTGAAATAATGCACTCCTTAGAAATATGTGCACTGAAATGAGTTTGAAGCTCCTCGATCTCTTAGATCAGTGGATCTAGTGTCTAGATCCAAAATATGAGCAAAAAAATCAAACTAGGTGAGGTAAACAGACCTCCCACTAACTAGTATAGCTGGAAAACACCCAAAGAGAGGGGCTGCAGCTATATGCAAGAAACTGCTTCAGAAATAACGCAGTTTTGAGAGCATGAGAAAGAGACCAATAAGAGGGATTAAATTTTATATATACAACAACAAATTAGACCTATAATGATGCCCTTACAGTATACAACAGAATGTAGAAGACAAAAATAGAAGAAACTCCTCAACAAAGAGGGCTGCAACACATGTATTGATTGTAAAATATCTTGAAAAAGTTATTTATAAGAGCTGCAGCAGCTGTATATTACACTCCAGATCTAGAGAATATTTGTGTACAAAATATCAGATCTATTTTAGATCTGTACACTAGAAAAGCTCCTTTACAAGATCCCCTTGCGGTTTTGATCAAATCTTGCAACACAGAGAGTAGATCTAAGATCTAAAGTAGAAAATCTGCAGTAGTATTCAGAAATTTTTGAAGATGTTTACAATAGAATCATATCAGATCTATACGGAACATGGATCAAAAATCTAATCCAAGGATCACCATAGTGAAGGGAAAAACCCCAGCACCAGAGGTCTCTCCTCAAAAAGTGGGTCAAAACACCCTGCAACTTCCTTCTTGCAAATAACGCAGTCCTGGAAGGGAAAATGCGCTATAGGTTGAAGCACTGGTTCGGCCTAATGCCAAGATCTGAAATATCAGCTAAAAAGGTTCAGAACTCTCTTTCCCATGGGATAGAAGACTTTCCCAGTGAAAAGAGGCCCTGGAATGGCCTAGATCTAAGTAGATCTAGCCTCCACTTGCTACATCTTGCAAGGACAACCAAACCCTCAACAGGATATGTGTTTTAGTTGGAAGATGAGCTTGGCCAAATTCCTAATAGTGGATGATATGAGTAAGAATTTTCCAAGAACTTCTCAATGGAAGAGGTGGGATTCCTGCACAGGAACACCCTAGTGCTAAGCAGCACTATCCTCAACTAAACAACATAGAATGATATATGTCTGAACATATAATATATGCATAAATATACACAATCAACAACGTTCTTCTATTTTCCTCCTCTTCCTCTTATAGGATGAAAGTCTTGTCAAACTTTAAACCATCTCAATGATTTAGTTGCAGTCACATGAGAAGCCTCCAATTAAAACTGCGCTATGCCTCTAGGAGATTCAATGTATCTAGACAACACTGTTGATTTGGTCCTGGTTGACTTGGTCAAGTGCTTCAGTCTCTTTCACACCTAAGTGTGCTTATGTAAATAGCCCATATTTGTCCATGTTCACATGTGGCATTGATTTATTTTGCTGATTAGGAGTTTTATTGATCCTCCTTTACATTTTTATTCATGAAACAAAATATTGAGACAAAATTGTATATTCCTATTAGCTTGGGCTAATTAGGAATATTACACCAATAAGGTCTGCAAGCTCCAAGGTACTATCAGTTCCTAGGTAAAGCTCCTGGATAATGAGTTGAAGACGACATGAGAAGCATTCCGTTGAAGGAGGGCCTTAATGTATCCCCTATGAAGTGATACGGAACAAACTAGGATGATGTGATGTATGGATGAATTCATGAATAAATTAAGTGCAATTGACATAGGGATGGATGACTGAAAAAGGTCAACATGATACTCCAGATGGAAAACAAAAACTAATACATCCCTTGAACACATAGTGATAAGACACAAGAGTGATTTGGAAACATGACTAATGAGCGCCATGTGATATCATGCAACGATGCATGAGGAATTGAGGCATGATCCATATGATTGAAAGAGTAACCATCCGGAGGAGTAAAGAGATTCATATGGATTGTACAGTTCATAGGAAAGCTAAAAGCCAACTATAAGTTAATGAGGCATACGGCATGGACACCAATATGACAAGAAGGTTCTAACTAGCGTATCCATGAGTGGGTAAGATCTACTACCAAGCTACAACATGCATACAGGAAGTGGTGAAAGTCACATCTTGATGGGGTCGAACCTGTTAGAGTCGGACTTTACAGCCCTCCGTCAGAGATCATTTCTCTATTTTCATTTCATTGTTTAGGTGTCTCATCCTGCTCATTTATCTGCATTCTGTTAGGGGCATGCCATTGATTGACGGAAGGGTTTGGTTTTTCTTGTTTCCCTCATGCTTGTACCTGCTGGGTTGGTCAAAATTTCTCCAAAATCATCAAAGTTCATTTTAAGTCATTTGCAGTCATAAATGCTATTTTGGTCAAAAAGAGTCATTTTAGTTTCTGATTCTAGGGTTTGGTCTTCTGAAATGTCATATAATGCCCGTAGGCCATGAGGATGATTTCCAATAATTTGTCAGTTCAAAAATTTTATTATCAAAAGTTTTTGAGGACATTTCTTGTTCAAAACTCTGTTTTGAATAAGAAATTGTCGAATTTGTTTCTTGTAATAATCATGTATTTTTCCGCCATGAAGACTTCAAAGTAGACTCTGGTTTTCCTTTTCCAAATTTCAACGCCAACATCCCTGCAAAAATCAACTAATTTCATCAGTCCAAACTCATAAAATCAGTGAAAAGACAAAAGACAGAGTTTCATTAAATGACAAAGTGCCAAAATCAAAAACACATTACAAAATGGGTTTTGAGAAGGAAAAAATCAAAGCCATCTCTTTGCTAGATATTTCACAAAGCTATTTAACCTATTTGCATCAAGGAACGTTCACAAAAATCCAAGAGAAAGTCGAGTTTGAGTTTTGAGAGGGTGAAACTGCGTTTTGGGAGGGCAGATTGTGTGACTGAGTTCAGCGCGACGCATTGAGCAGAGGCACGGCGCACCAAATTGACGCGGCGCATTGGGCTGAAATTGGTAGTGTATTTTTCCACAGGCGCAGCGCACCCAAAGGCCACGACACATTGGGTCTGCGCACGGCACATTGAGCCATCAAGCCCGAAATTCATCAACGCTCTGCAATTTTTAAAAATAAAACAAATTTTCCGCTCCAAGTAAGTTAAAAAACCTTTGTTCATTGATTTGAAGGCGTGTTTGGTGTTTGGGACCGAAGATCAAGCGTTTAATGGTGAAAGACTTAACCCTATATCCACTTCACAATTTTCTCCTAGGGTTTTGAAAGGAGGTCATTTAAAAACTTGAAATTTTGGTGTTTAGAACCTTAGTCCATAGACATTTGTGCTCTGGTTATCATTATCGTTATTGTCACTACTAACACTGCCATATTGTTATACCACTGTCCCATATCTTTCATTTACTTTGTTTGCATGTGGTAAGCCTCAAAACCCTATCATTCACTATCCATTTAAAAGCCCATTTCCACAAGATCCAAAGGCTGCATTTATATCTTTGACTGCACTTGTATGTTTTCATTTCATTTAATCTTGTTCCTAAAGCTACCCCCATCACTATCATCTATTCCCATATCATTGGTAAAAGTGCCTAATCTCAGAGTTTCCAAGCAGTGAGTAACTGTCTGTCCATTCCAAAATCACTTGATAGTCCACTATGTTCCTTGTGGTATTTCTTATAGCACCTTGATATATATGTGACACATCTGACATCAAAACAAATACACCAATTTCTCATTTTCTAAACAACCAAGCATACAGTTGACAAACACATTTCAACACCATGTCAGAGACAGATTCACCATATGAGCAGGGATATGAGCTAGACAGTGATTCATCTACTGAGCTTAATGTGCCGAGGAGATCTCATAAAAGTGGCAGGCATGTCAGGGAGGAGCCCACTTCTTTGACCCAATTGCAGGCTTGCCCGCTTGCAATGGATTTTTTTCAGCGTCAGTCATGTTTCCAGTATTGTGAGATGATTGCCTGAACTCAGAATCATCATGAGTTAGCTCGCCTATTTGTCCTACATTTTCATAATGGTCGTGTACATCTTGCTGGAGTGAACTTCACTTTATCACCAGAGACTATTTCTGAGGCGACCGAGATACCGAACATCGGTGAAGAGTGGAATAAGCGACAACAGTTGGATAGAGCATATTATGAGCCTTACATCAGACCCGGATATTTGAGGCAGCTGAGAAGGGTATTTCCATTATGATTTCTGAAGGATGAGTACGCACCATTGATGAAACTTATCATTAGGTACTTCAGTTGTGAAGGTTGCTTTTTACGCTTGTATGCGTATCACATCCAGTTGTTGATGCATTTCACGAGAGTGCAGTTGATGAGCATTCCATATTTCATGTACCTTAACATAGAGCGGATGACGGTCCTTATGCAGAGGAAGACCCCAGCGTAGCAGCATAACAGTATCTATCATTATGCGCTCATCAAAATCATTGTAGTGCATCAGCTTGGATTACAGGGCATCTCGTGGGATGAGTTCATTTCCCGTGATTTCTTTGTAGCGCCACAGAATCCTGAGGTTGTTCATGATGAAGTAGAGCCTTCACATCAGTTCGAGGTTCCAGAGACTAAGCCTATCAGTGCTCCAGTGTGTGTGACATATCAGAGAGGCCACATAGGCTTATTTGTAGCATCATGATGAGTACTATCTCCACCCGGGGTGGAAGGGGTCTCGTTGACTTCATCAGTAGCGCGAGTACTATCTCCACATGGTGTGGAAGGGGTCTCGCCTTCAAAATCAGCACAGGTACAGGTTCAGGACAGAGGCAAGAAGCCTATGCATGATGAAGGCCCTTCAGGAGGCCAAGACACTGATTTTATACTCATCGATGTTGATGCGAGCTCTCCTAGCTCAAAGCTCAAAGAGATCATCCGGGAACAAAAGGCTGAGATTGATACGTTGACCGTGAAGTTGCATAGATCTCAGTGGGTTATATATTACTTGGAGCAGCGTAATAAAAAACTGGAGGATTAGCATACACTTATAGAGTTGCGGCAAATCCGTGAAGACTGTGCATTGGCCCGGAAGAGACCAGGTGACATGACACCATTTGAGTGAGAGACATGGCTTACACACGTCAACATTCATCTGGAGAAGATCTTGGAGAAGGCCAACAGGGACAAAGACATGCTCAGACATATGAAGAATCACTATTGGGCCCGCACGCACGTTTGCAGAGCAAAAATGAAGATCCTGAAGGCAAGGCTGAAAAAAGCACTGAAACGTCGGAAAAGGCCGGATCCACTTTGAATATTGGCCGAAGCTTCCTTGGCTAAGCATGAGAAATTATGGGAGACCTTCAATCCAAATTTCAGAAAATTTGGAGAATATTTTTTCATTTTGAAATTTTTTGGGTTGCAAAACAGGTTTTTCCGCCCGACGTGTCGCGCCACCCGACGCGCGCTTATGATTGGGACACCTTCTCGAGGAAAAATTGATATTTTTGGATTTTTCATGGTAAATTATGCATGCTCGGGAATGGCTGAGAGATTTCATGAAATTCTGGGTGGTCTTAAGGGCTAAGAACACCATGAAAATCACCTTTCTGCCACCTTTTGCACCAGCAGGAAGTAGTCATGGGAGAATGAAGTTTTGGAGGGGAAAATGAGCTCCAAATTGAAAAATTCCACTTGGGTTGGAGAGCAGACATCCAGGGATTTCCAACGAGCTATTATGAGCTCAATTTGGACTTCTGGAAGTGCTCCAAAAACAGGTCCAAAGTAGCACGGCGCATAGAGCTTTGGACCGCGGCGCATAGAGGAATTTAGCCTATTTTTCACCTTCCAGCTCAGAAATTCGGCCAGTTTTGACTAGTTTTACTTTTTCATGAGAGGATTGATCTATCTTGGTGTAATTTGGTAACCATGATGTAATTTTGGCATGTATTTACTTGTTCTATATGATTCATTCACTAAAAAGTGAAAATTGAGTGAATGGATCAGTTTCCTAGCTTATAGAGGCAAGTTGTTTGGCTGCCTAGATTTTAGCTCCATGTTTAGAATTGGTTGAAACAGCTCCTAGAAGCATGATCTCGACCCCTAAAGGCATGGGAAGGGGTTAGGATGGGCTATATATTGTATTTTCTGAGACATTTTTAGGGTTGGATACTTGGGAAAAGTTTGGCACCTTATTGTACATACATTTTTCAGTTTTTGGCAAAGGAAAGACCAGAGTTTTGCAACACTTGTTGGGATCCTTGTTGCTTCTGAGTTTTGATGATGTTTCTTCTCATGTTATTGTAAGTTTTTTATATGTATGTCATCCTTCTTTATGCTTCTGAATTAAACAAATGAGTATTTGAGGTAGAATTCATTGATTTGCTGGTGCTCTACCTTAGAATTTTGTTTAGTTGTATATGTTTTCGTCAGTTTGAAGAGGATCCTTGCACTCTCTTGACCTCTTCAGCTCCTCAGCAGTATTTTCTATCCATCCATTGAATCTAAGACATCAAATTCATTTCCTACCCTGCCCTAACTTGAACTCTGCAAGATTTGGTCCCACCCCCAAGCCCAAAATTGTTTTTCCCTTTTTCCAACAAAAATCCCAAAAAATCAAAATCAAACCCTCCTATTTGTTTATCTAGCCTGATATCAGTTTTTTTTTTAGTCATCTCAAGCCCCTTTGAACATTTTCATTGAGATTGACCCGGAGAGAGCCCTCTCCTATCCTCGTAGGGCTAGCTACGAGGCTGAGCGTGGTTTGGTGTTGTCCTTCTTCTGCCTTTTTTCAGCCTAAGGTGGATTTGGGAACTAACATAGTGGCGACCATACTGGGGAAGAAAATGGTTTGCTTGTTGATGTTATTTGTTTCGTAAGTTATAGACGGAGTCTGAAGTCACGCCAGGTAGCTTTCAAAACGCTTTTTCCTTGCATTAGCGGAAGTAGATAAACGCTGCTTCAGTCGATCTCCGGTTTAGCTTGTGAACCATGACATTTGCCTTATGTTTTACCCCAGTACATTATATCATTCTAGACTTTTGGATGATTGAGTCTAGAATTCGATAGGCTGAATAGATCGTTTTTTCCTTTGATTTTTGAATAGATCAATACACTGGCTTCCAGAAGGCATACTAGATCAAATCCTGATCCTAATCCACCTCGAGTGTATGAGAATCCCAACCTGATTCCTAGAATTTTCCGTTGAGAATCTCCCGTGTTTCCTCTGTTTAAATCTCATTCATACCCTACTGTATTTGAATACATTGAAGAAATTGAGTTTGATGATCAGATCGAGTTATCCTTGTTCGAAACCAAATCTGAAAGTGCTACTAGTTCTACCGTCATAAATCCCGAGTTCATTAAGTATCTTGAGGTTGAAAAAGCTAATCGATCCATTGATAATTACATTCCGAACCTTCAGAACTCTATTGTGGCAACGAATATTCCCGAATTTATTGAATCTGCTTCTGAAACTCTTGGTCCATTAGTAGTTACTTCTGATACACAAGTTCACGCTGAGCCTTCTTTTATTCCTACCATTCCAGTGCAACCATTGATATCTGATCAGCAATCGGCAGTAGTTCCTCATCCATATCCACCACATACACCTCGAACACCTATTGCTCCTACTCCTCCCGTTTTTCCAAGACAGATCATAAATCCACCAAGAGCCATGGCTGCTAGATTCACACCTCTCGTTTTGCCAGCAAATTTGGATCCTATGCCCGTTGATTATCAGAGTAAAATTCCTTTGTTTGATGGTACTCCTCAAAGTGTGCCCGCTCAGCAGCATATTGTTAGAATGACAGAATTTTTGGACCTGCATGAAATTGATGAAGAGAATGTCTCCATGAGATTGTTTGTCCAAACTTTTGGAGGTGAGGTACGCAAGTGGTTCAGAGCTTTACAGTCCGGAAGTATTAATACATTAGAATACCTGTAGAGACAGTTTCTAGATTGGTGGGAGATGAAGAAAGATCCGCTGCAAATCACTTCTGAGTATACTAGCATCAAGCGTAATCCTGGTGAGTCCGTCCAAGACTATATTATCAGATTCAATGCGGTTTATAATGCAATTCCTGATGACTTGAGGCCTTCTAAGAAATTAGATTTGTTAAAATTCCCAGATGGTTTTGATCCGGAGATGGCCTATTCATTACGAGATAGAGATCCGCCTACTTTAGAGGACATGCAGAAGATTGTCGTGAGTGTTGAGGCAAACTTGAATGATAAGAGAGCTAGACTAAAAGCAGAGAAGAAAGTTGTGATAAAAAAAGAAGCTTCTACATCTACAGATAAGATACTTCGTGAAATGGGAAAGATGTTCAAAAGGCTCACTATTGATAAGCCCGAACCAAAAGTTCGGAATCCTAACTTCCGTGGTCAACAACAGCCCCAATTCAGGATTAAGAAATGAGAACCGCGAGCACAAGAACCAGCAGTCCAGCAGCAAGTAAAAACACCTCTTTAGCAGAATTTTTTTGGTTAGGATTCAGATGATGAAAATTATGTAGTGGGGGAGGAAAATCATTTCTTTACTCCTGACGATTTGCCCATTTATATCACCGAAGATGATGAGTATGCAGAAAGTTCAGCGGTACAAAGAGATGAGGATTTTATCCTAGCTAATGATGCAGCCCTTGAGGAGGAGTCAGATGAGTATTAGAGAGGATATATGAATGCATTTTCAGCTCAGCAGAAGCAATACTCTCTTAGAAATAGAGATGTACCAGTCAATCCAATTCAGAAGAGGAAGGAAGTTTCAGCGCCTAAAAATGATTCACCTGTCGCACAAAAGAAAGAAAAAGAGGTAGTTGATCCTGCTGCCAATAAGTCATCATCAGCAGAAAAATCAAATTAGTCGATTACATCGAGAGAAAAGGTTGAAAAGAAAGAGGTTCCAGCCAAAGAGATCAAAAATACTTCAGCCTTTAGTTTAGAGAATGAGATTTCGAAATTGAAGGTATCTATTTCCTTGACTGAACTAATGAGGAAAAACAGTTATAAAGGTCAGGTTTCTAGAATTTTGAATTTCGATCCCATGTTTGACATGGTGAATATTGAAGATGATCAACCGGAACTGATATTTGGACCAGATTTAGATGGTGTGTCTCCGGACAGCGAAATGCCTCTTTTTTATATCAGTCTTCGATTGCATGAGTTTGTATTGCATAATGCCATGTTCGATTCTGGTGCTTCCCATAATATTATGCCGAAAGAAATCATGGAGAAGTTGGGTTTAGACATTAGCAGGAAGTACCACAATCTTTATTCATTTGATTCTAGCAGAGTGAGATGTATTGGGCTCATTAAAGACTTGGTTGTAAGTTTGGATCAGATTCCTACAAAGAATGTTTTGATGGACGTTGTTGTAGTAGACATTCCTCCGAGATTTGGTATGTTGCTTTCCAGATCTTGGGGAGAAAAATTGAAAGGGACATTACAATTAGATTTCTCCTATGCGACGATTCTCGTGTTTGGCCAAATGAGAAAGTTGTATCGGGAAGAAAAAATGAAGTATATGATTACCACTAAGGAGAAACCAGTTAATCATCCACTTAATTATGTACATACAGATCTAGAGTCTTTTTTTTGTTTTCCGATAGTTTTAATGATGTAGATAGTCAATTAGTTCAAGCAGAAGATATCCCACAGATTACCAAGAATTTCATAGAAGTTTTGCAGAAAGAAAGGCAGCTACCAGAAAGCATAGTTCAGCAATCAGCTAAAGATAGTGGACAACAAACAGAAAAAACAGAGCTAGCACAATTTCAACACTTAGAGGATGATGAAGAGGGTCTATGGACCATGGATTTTGATGGTGCAGTCAGCAATGATGGTGCTGGGATTGGTATTTGGGTACGCAGTCCTTTTTCCACTCCTAACAAGGTACCGAGCAATGTACGGGTATGTTCTTACAAGTTGGCATTTGATTGTTTGAACAATGAGGCTGAGTATGAAGCTCTGATTGCTGGCCTAAAGATTCTTAGAAAGCTGAATGCTAAGAGAATTGCAGTTTATGGTGACTCTGAATTGGTGATCAAGCAGGTAAAGGGTGAATATCAAATGAAACATCCCCAGATGCGGGCTTACCGGAACACTATCCTTGATATTTTGAAGCGGTTTTCAGATTATACCTTGACTTGCATTCCTCGCATTCAAAATGGAATTGCAGATGCACTTGAGAAGGCATCAAGTAACTTGAAAATCCCAATGAATTCAAGCAATAAATTCGAGATTCATGTGAAGCACCGTCCTACCGTCCCGGATAACCAAATATGTTGGCAAGTTTTCCAAGATGATGATGAGATTAATGATTTTCTGCAAAGTAAAGGTAATTTCAAAGATACCTCAATTGATGTAGAATTTGACGATGGTGATGATGTTCAAGTTAATCAAATGGAAGTGTTACAGCTGAAAGATAACATTATTCCTAAAGTTTTGATACCTTTAGAAGAACTCTTCGATCAGGATGATGTGGCCAAGAAACCAACTTTACGACCGACTAAAAAAGGAGTTGAGGATGTAAATATTGGTACAGCTGAAAATCCCAAAATGGTAAAGTTATCCAAGTCATTGTCACCAGAGGTAAGAGCTGAATATGTGAGTTTGTTGTCATCATTTGCTGATGCTTTCGCTTGGGATTACTCAGATTTAAAGACGTATGACACTAATATCATCCAGCATACTATCCCAATTAAGCCTAATCAGAAGCCTTTCCGACAAAAGCTAAGAAGAATCAATCCTAAATTGCTGCCATCGATTGAGAAGGAGGTAAATAGGTTGTACAAAGCAGGAATCATTTTTCCTATCATATTTTCTGATTGGATTTCCAATCTAGTGCCAGTGTGGAAAAAGACAGGTGAGATCCGGTTGTGTATTGATTTCAGAAATTTGAACAAGGTGTCATTGAAGGACAACTATCCATTGCCTAAGATGGATCATATATTGCAGCGAGTAGTGGGTGCATCCCGGATGTCACTACTCGACAGTTATTTTGGATATAACCAAATCTTGGTGCATGAGGATGACCGCGACAAAAAAGCCTTCACCACTCCATGGGGGAAATTTCACTATGCCAAGATGCCATTTGGTTTGAAGAATGCTGGCGCAACTTTCCAGCGAGCGATGGACATGGCTTTTGCGAATGAAAAAGATGTTTTCCTTGTTATATACCTTGATGATTTGACGGTGTTTTCCAATTCAGATGAAGAGCACATGTATCACTTGAAAGTTGTTTTTCAGAAGTGCAGAAAATATGGTGTTTCACTTAATCATAAGAAGAGCTTATTCGCCATGGATGAAGGTAAATTACTTGGTCACATTATTTCTAAAGATGGCATTCGTATTGATCCGGCACGTGTTGAAGCAATCCAGCAAATTGACCCTCCTAGGAATAAGAAAGAGATTCAGTCTTTTAATGGTAAAATGAACTTTTTGTGTCGTTTTGTCCCTAACCTTGCTGAGCATTTGAGAGAAATAACAAATATGCTGAAAAATGACAGCCAAGTGAAGTGGACTGAAGATGCGGTAAAGTCCTTTGATTTGGTGAAGTTGGCACTATCTTCAACTCAGGTGTTAATCAGCCCGGATTACACCCAAGATTTCATTTTTTTTTCCTTTGCTTCAGAGCACACCATGGCTGTTGTGTTAATGCAGAAAAGAGATGGAAATGAGAAGCCCATAGCGTTTTTCAGTTGAACTATTAGAGACACAGCCTTGAAATACAACATCATTGAGAAACAAGCTTTGGCACTGGTAAAGGCATTAAAATATTTCCGGGTATACATTTTCATTCCCATATTTTAGCTTATGTTCCTAACGCTGTTGTGAAAGATGTTTTAGTACTGACTGATCCGGAAGGAAGACGTGGTAAGTGGATTGCAGCTTTGTTAGAATATGATGTGGAAATAAGGCCCACGAAGCTGATCAAAGGACAGGGGCTGGCGAAACTTATGGCTGAATCGAATTTGCATGCATTAGACATAAATCTGATTGCTGCTATGTCTGATGAGGATGAGGAGAATTCACCACTTCAGGTATCAGAATTTTTTATTTATTCCCCATGGTATTCAGATATCGTCTATGTTCTTCAAAATTTGTCATCACCGCCCAGCATGACTCAAAACAAAGGTAGGACCTTGAAACTGAAGGCTGCAAAATTTTGTATTTTGAATTATGCACTTTATTGGAAGGATCCAGGTGGTGTGTTATTGAATTTTTTTGTGGAGGAAGAAGCGAAGAAGGTAATGGAAGATTTCCACAAAGGAGATTGCGGCGGTCATCATTTTTGGAAGATGACTGCCAATAAGATTTTGAGAGCAGGGTACTATTGGCCCACGTTGTTTGCAAATGTCTATAAAATAGTCAAAGGTTGCCATGAGTTCCAGATTTTCGAGGGAAGACAGAAATTACAGCCATTGCCACTCAAGCCTATTGAGGTAAGCGCCCCTTTCCAGCAGTGGGGTTTGGATTTCATCGGGGAAATCCATCCTCCTTCATCAGGACAACATAGATGGATTCTAATAGCCATCGATTACTTTACGAAATGGATCGAAGTAGTTCCTACAAGAAAACCCACCGATTCGGTAATTATTTCTTTCCTTGAGAAAAACATTTTGTCTCGTTTTGGTTGCCCGAGTAAATTGATCATAGATAATGCAGCGGCTTTTAAATCAAGAAAGATGATTGAGTTTTGTGCAAGATATAAAATAATTTTAGGGCATTCAACTGCCTATCATTCGCAAGGAAATGTTTTGGCAGAATCTTCTAATAAGTCTCTAGTCAATATCATCAAAAAGTTGTTGGACATCAATAAGAAGAGCTGGCATAAGAAGCTGGTGATTGCGCTATGGGCTGATCGGGTAAGTCAAAAGAAGTCAATTGGTATGTCTCCTTTCGAGTTGGTTTATGGAGTAGATACAGTCTTTCCTACTTCACTTGCTGTTCCGGTGGTCAAGCTTCTTTAGGAGGCTGGTAGTGAGGAAAGCCATATGCAGAGAAGGATAAATCAGATGATTCATTTACAGCAAATGAGAGAAGAGGTCTTCTAGAATACATTCAAGTTGCAGGAGAGAATCAAAAAGATCTATGATAGGAAAGTGAAAGCGGATAAATTCCAGTTGGAGGAAGTGGTACTGAAGTGGGATTCTAGGAATGAAGACAAGGGAAAACACGGTAAGTTTGAAAACCTCTGGAAAGGTCCATTCAAGATTGCAGCATATCGAGGTCAAAACGCCTTTCTGTTGAAAGAAATGACGGTGAAGACTGTCCAGGAGGGCCGGTCAATGGCCGGCTGCTCAAGCGCTACCATTTCTAAGATGTTTTCTGCTCATCATTGTCATTATACATATCATGTATTTCAATTTCATTGTAAGTGTGCATTGTAGTCGTGTCTTCAGTATGGGGCCCAAAGTGAAGGCTATAATCCTGAGGAAGGATTTCAGTTTTCATTTGAGTTTATTGAGTCTGTTTGTTTCAGTCATCTCTGTTTTAAGAGTTGAGTCAGTTTAAGTTAAAGTTTCAGTCAAATAAATTTAGTCAATAGTCTTGAGTTGTTTTTTCGAATAATGGATTCCATATCCCAATGGAAGAAGGCACTGGTCTGCTCTCCCAAAAATCTGCCGTTCTTGGCACCTCCTAGGAGCTACCATCCCCATTGGAGCCAATGTTAGAGTCGGACTTTACAGCCCTCCATCAGAGATCATTTCTCTATTTGAATTTCATTTTTTAGGTGTCTCATCCCGCTCATTCATCTGCATTCCGTTAGGGGCATGCCATTGACTGACAGAAGGGTTTGGTTTTTCTTGTTTCCCTCATGCTTGTACCTGCTGGGTTGGTCAAAATTTCTCCAAAATCATCAAAGTTCATTTTAAGTCATTTGCAGTCATAAATGCTATTTTGGTCAAAAAGAGTCATTTTAGTTTCTGAGTCTAGGGTTCGGTCTTCTGAAATGTCATATAATGCCTGCAGGCCATGAGGATGATTTCCAATAAGTTCTCAGTTCAAAAATTTTATTATCAAAAATGTTTGAGGACATTTCTTGTTCAAAACTCTGTTTTGAATAAGAAATTGTCAAATTTGTTTCTTGTAATAATCATGTATTTTTCCTCCATGAATGCTTCAAAGCAGACTCTGGTTTTCCTTTGCCATATTTCAACGCAAAAATCCCTGCAAAAATCAATTAATTTCATCAGTCCAAACTCAGAAAATCAGTGAAAAGACAAAAGACAGAGTTTCATTAAATGACAAAGTGCCAAAATCAAAAAGACATTACAAAATGGGTTTTGAGAAGGAAAAAATCAAAGCCATCTCTTTGCTAGATATTTCACAAAGCTATTTAACCTATTTGCATCAAGGAACGTTCACAAAAATCCAAGAGAAAGTCGAGTTTGAGTTTTGAGAGGGCGAAACTGCGTTTTGGGAGGGCAGATTGTGTGACTGAGTTCAACGCGGCGCATTGAGTAGAGGCGCGGCGCACCAAATTGACGCGGCGCATTGGGCTGAAATTGGTAGTGTATTTTGCCACAGGCGCGGTGCACCCAAAGGCCGCGGTGCATTGGGTCTGCGCGCGGCGCATTGAGCCATCAAGCCCGAAATTCAGCAAAGCTCTGTAATTTTTCAAAATCAAACAATTTTTCCGCTCCGAGTAAGTTAAAAAACCTTTGTTCATTGATTTGAAGACGTGTTTGGTGTTTGGGACCGAAGATCAAGTTTTTAATGGTGAAATACTTAACCCTATATCCACTTCACAATTTTCTCCTAGGGTTTTGAAAGGAGGTCATTTAAAAAATTGAAATTTTGGTGTTTAGAACCTCAGTCCATAGACATTTGTGCTCTGGTTATCATTATCATTATTGTCACTACTATCACTGCCATATTGTTATACCACTGTCCCATATCTTTAATTTACTTTGTTTGCATGTGGTAAGCCTCAAAACCCTATCATTCACTATCCATTTAAAAGCCCATTTCCACAAGATCCAAAGGCTGCATTTATATCTTTGACTGCACTTGTATGTTGTCATTTCATTTACTCCTGTTCCTAAAGCTACCCCCATCACTATCATCTATTCCCATATCATTGGTAAAAGTTCCTAATCTCAGAGTTTCCAAGCAGTGAGTAACTATCTGTCCATTTCAAAATCACTTGACAGTCCACTATATTCCTTGTGTTATTTCTTATAGCACCTTGATATATATGTGACACATTTGACATAAAAAAAAATACACCAATTGCTCATTTTCTAAACAACCAAGCATACAGTTGACAAACACATTTCAGCACCATGTCAGAGACAGATTCACCATATGAGCAGAGATATGAGCTAGACATTGATTCATCTACCAAGATTAATGTGCCAAGGAGATCTCATAAAAGTGGCAGGCATGTCAGGGAGGAGCCCACTTCTTTGACCAAATTGCAGGCTTGCCCAGTTGCAATGGATTGTTTTCAGCGTCAGTCATGTTTCCAGTATTGTGAGATGATTTCCCGAACTCAGCATCATCATGATTTAGCTTGCCTATTTGTCCTAAATTTTCATAATGGTCATGTACATCTTGCTAGAGTGAGCTTCAATTTATCACCAGAGACTATTTCTGAGGCGACCGGGATACCGAACATTGGTGAAGAGTGGAATAAGCGACAGCAGTTGGATAGAGCATATTATGAGCCTTACATCAGACCCGGATATTTGAGGTAGCTAAGCAAGTTATTTCCATTCCGATTTCTGAAGGATGAGTACGCACCATTGATGAAACTTATCATTAGGTACTTCAGTTGTGAAGGTCGCTTTTCACACTTGTATGCGTATCACATCCGGCTGTTGATGCATTTCATGAGAGTGTGGTTGATGAGCATTCCATATTTCATGTACCATAACATAGAGCGGATGATGGTCCTTGTGCAGAGGAAGACCCCAGCGCAACAGCATAACAATATCTATCATTATGTGCTCATCAAAATCATTGTAGTGCATCAGCTTGGATTACAGGGCATCTCGTGGGATGAGTTCATTTCCCGTGATTTCTTTGCAGTGCCACAGCCTCCCTAGGTTGTTCATGATGAAGTAGAGCCTTCACATTAGTTTGAGGTTCCAGAGACTGAGCCTATCAGTGCTTTAGTGTGTGTGACATATCAGAGAGGCCACAGAGGCTTATTTGCAGCATCACGACGAGTACTATCTCCACCCGGGGTGGAAGGGGTCTCATTGACTTCATCAGTAGTGCGAGTACTATCTCCACATGGTGTGGAAGGGGTCTCTCCTTTGACATTAGCATAGGTACAGGTTCAAGACAGAGGCAAGAGGCCTATGCATGATGAAGGCCCTTCAGGAGGCCAAGACACTGATTTTATACTCATCGATGTTGATGTGAGCTCTCCTATCTCAAAGCTCAAAGAGATCATCCAGGAACAAAAGGCTGAGATTGATACGTTGACCGTGAAGTTGTGGAGATCTCAGTGGGTTATATATTACTTGGAGCAGTGTAATAAACAACTGGAGGATCAGCATACACTTATAGAGTTGCGGCAAATCCGTGAAGACCGTGCATTGGCCCGGAAGAGACCAGGTGACATGACACCATTTGAGCGAGAGACCTGCCTTACGCACGTCAAAATTCATCTGGAGAAGCTCTTAGAGAAGGCCAACATGGAAAAAGACATTCTCATACATATGAAGAATCACTATTGGGCCCGCACGCACGTTTGCAGAGAAAAAATGAAGATCCTGAAGGCAAGGCTGAAAAAAGCACTGAAACGTCAAAAAAGGCCGGATCCACTTCGAATCTTGGCCGAAGCTTCCTTGGATGAGCATGAGAAATGATGGGAGACCTTCACTCCAAATTTCATAAAATTTGGAGAATATTTTGTCATTTTGAATTTTTTTGGGTTGCAAAACAGGTTTTTCCGCCCGACGCATCGCGCCACCCGACGCGCGCTTATGATTAAGACACCTTCTGGAGCAAAACTTGATATTTTTTTTTTCATGGTAAATTATGCATGCTCAGGAATTTCTGAGAGATTTCATCAAATTATGGGTGGTCTTAAGGGCCAAAAACTCCATGACAATCACCTTTCTGCCACCTTTTGCACCAGCAGGAAGTAGTCTTCGAAGAATGAAGTTTTGGAGGGGAAAATGAGCTCCAAATTGAAACATTCCACTTGGGTTGGAGAGAACACATCCAGGGCTTTCCAAAGAGCTATCATGAGCTCAATTTGGACTTCAAGAAGTGCTCCAAAAACAGGTCCAAAGTAGCGCGGCGCATAGAGCTTTGGAGCACGGCGCATAGAGGAATTTAGCCTATTTTTCACCTTCCAGCTCAGAAATTCGACCAGTTTTGACTAGTTTTAATTTTCATGAGAGGATTGTTCTATCTTGATGTAATTTGGTAACCATGATGTAATTTTGGCATGTATTTACTTTTTCTAGATGATTCATTCACTAAAAAGTGAAAATTGAGTGAATGGATCAGTTTCCTAGCTTATAGAGGCAAGTTCTTTGGCTGCCTAGATTTTAGCTCCATGTTTAGAATTGGTTGAAACAGCTCCTAGAAGCATGAGCTCGACACATAGAGGCATGGGAATGGGTTAGGATGGGCTATATATTGTATTTTCTGAGACATTTTCAGGGTTGGATACTTGGGAAAAGTTTGGCACCTTATTGTACATACATTTTTCAGTTTTTGGCAAAGGAAAGACCAGAGTTTTGCAACACTTGTTGGGATCCTTGTGGCTTCTAATTTTTGATGATGTTTCTTCTCATGTTATTGTAAGTTTTTTATATGTATTCCATCCTTCTTTATGCTTCTGAATTAAAAAAATGAGTATTTGAGGTAGAACTCATTGATTTGCTGGTGCTCTGCCTTAGACTTTTGTTTAGTTGTATATGTTTTCCTCAGTTTGAAGAGGATCCTTGCACTCTCTTGCCCTCTTCAACTCCTCATCATTCTTTTCTATCTATCCGTTGAATCTAAGACATCAAAGTCATTTCCTACCCTGCCCTAACTTGAACTCTGCAAGATTTGGTCCCATCCCCAAGCCCAAAATTGTTTTTCCCTTTTTCCAACCAAAATCCAAAAAAATCAAAATCAAACCCTCCTATTTGTTTATCTAGCCTAAGATCAGTTGTTGTTTTAGTCATCTCAAGCGCCTTCGAACATTTTCATTGAGATTGACTCGGAGAGAGCCCTCTCCTGTCCTCATAGGGCTAGCTACGAGGCTGAGCGTGGTTTGGTGTTGTCCTTCTTCTGCCTTATTTCAGCCTAAGGTGGATTTGGGAACTAACAGAACCTAAGGCATAAAAATTGTTGATGGTAGAAATAAAAAATCGACAAAAGTGACCTACCCCTATATGGGAGTAGAAGGATCATACCTTAGGTCCAGAATAATATATGGTATTATCTTAATACATAAGAAAATTTTGACTCTCAAGGCCTCCTATAAAAGGTAAACTGAAAAAAAAATCATAAAACTCAAAAAACTCACTTTAACCCAAGAATTAATCTTGTAATATCATGAGGGGTGATGCACAAGGGCCCCTACCCTCAGATTCTCCGGTGGGGTTAGGCCCACCCTTAACACCCTAGGATGTCACCCTCACTAACAGTTCAAACTTTTGGTGTAGTGGTTGGATCTATGTGGTATCAAGGCCGAGGTCTCGAGATCGAGACTCGCGGAGCATGGTGGGTTGTAATATCTCGTGTATAGGTAGGGCCCGCAGCCACGTGTCCGGGTCTATGTAATGAGGGGTGTTGCGCAAGGGCCCCCACCCTCATATGCTCCATGATATAGGTAGGGAAGCTAGATATCTACTTCCTATTGAACAAGGTCCCTGAAACTGAAGCCATAAAGATTGCAGCATTGCACTTTGAGGGAGAATCACACAATTGGTGGTTCCATGGACTGTCTACATTGGGACATATCAATGTGACTTCCTACTCTTAGTTTACTAGAATACTGGTGGAGAGGTTTTATAGGAAGGATCCTGAAGCACCCTTCATAAACCTCGCAAATTTGAAACAGTCAGGAGATGCAGAGACTTATATCTCTGAGTTTTTTAGATTATCAGTCATGGTCCCTGATCTATCTGTAGATAGGAGGGTCTACATGTTCATTGATGGCCTGGAGGAACGCTTGGATGGGTTGGTTAAGTCTACCAAGCCCCTCACTTTGCATGATGCCATCAAGAGAGCTAGAGATCTCCAAGATGCCTTGCCAAAAGCAAAGGGAAATTTCCAAAGTAAGGCCCCTCACTCCTCTAAGGGGAAGGAAGGAAAATATTCTCCTCCCAAGGAGAGCTCTTTGAAGAAGCCTCTTGATATTGATCTTAGGATGGAATTGAGGAAGAATAATTTGTGCTTCACTTTCCAAGAGTCATGGGTACCGGGACATAGGTGTGCTGCTGGAAGAGCACACTACATAGAAGTCTTCTCTGATTTTGAGGAGGAAGATGATGATGAGGAACCTAGGAAGGGTCACAGTGCTGATGATGATGAGGAAGAACAAACAACCACTAGAGATGGGAAGGGGGCCTTTGCTCCAACCATTCGGACTCTTGCCTCTTTGAGAGGAGTGCCTAAGTACTTGACCCTAAGAGTACAAGGTTTAGTTATGAATCAGAGAGTATCAGTACTGATTGAAAATGGGGCAACCCACAACTTTATTGATGCTCACCTTGTGCAAAATAGAGGAATCCCCAGTGATAATTTTGAGGGATTTTTTGTTTTGGTTTCGAGAGATAGGACCATGCAGTGCATGCAATATGTTCCATCACTCTCTGTCACTATGGGATCCTACACCTCGGTGGATCACTTCTTTGTAGTGGACATACCAGACACCAACATCATCTTGGGTGTCTAATGGTTGATTACCTTGGGTAAGGTTACCACTGATTGGAAAGCTTTGAAAATTTAGTGGGTGGACTTGAAGAGTGGGAAACCACAGATGATTCAAGGCATGCACACTTATCCTTCACCTAATGTGTCCACACAAACATGGATTTTCGCAGTGGAAGCAGGGATCTCATAGTTCCTTGTCTCATGTTCATGAGGATGCTACAAGGGACATTCTTATCTCAGGGAAAACCACCTAGAATACCATCAGATTCAGATCTTGTGGGAAATGTTCCACAAAGTGTTGCTCTAAGTCTAGATCTAGGAAGGACTGGAGCAATGAGAAACCAATTTACAGCACTGGGAGGCTTGGGACAACCTAAGAATGAGGTAGATCTTCTTCCTACTTCACTACCTTCCTCTCCCTTTTCTGGATCTACACTGTGGGAATATGGGAATTGGAGGATCAAATTTCCAACAAACCATTTTGGCATGGGTAATGTCAAAGGATAAATCAACAACATGACAAGCACTTCCATGGATGCATCAGCAACGTTGTCATTGTTGAGCAGTGTGGATATTTATTGGAAATCTCAACTTCTTGTAGAGTATTCCAAAGATCTCCACATAGGTATGATACTAGATGGCATGCATCAAGAAGAGGGATACTTGGTCCAAGGAGGGGTCATCTATTATCATGGTAAGGTATTTTTGGCTAGAGCTTCCAAGCTCGATCAAAATATCCCACAAGGAGCATATGAAGAATTCTTCCTCAGCCATATGTGTTCAATGAAGATCTATTCCCTGATCATGAAGAGTTTTGATTGGGAAGGCATGAGAGAGGACTTACATCAGCACTTTCAAGAGTGCAATAGCTATGGAGGATTGGGGCAGCCAATGGACTCTTTGCAAGATTCATTTCAGCCAGCTCTTCTTTTGCTTGAGAGGAAGGGAATGTTCATGCACAACTCCCTGTGTGTGAAGGACTATGATGGTAAAGGGTTTGATCATGGTAAAAAAAATTTAATTTCTGATCTATTACATTCCTTTGCCATGTTTTTGCAGGATGTGACTCCTAAAGGGAGTGAGAGATCATATGGATCTCATAGTTTGTTGGGGGCCAATGAATATTCTGAACTTGGCCACTCCCTTGATGTGCAAAGGGAGATTCCTTTTCATGATGGGTGCTTCCCAAAGGCACCAAATTTATGTAACACATTCAATCATGTTAAGGTGACTTATGCAGAAAAGTGTGGTGGGAATTCCACTTACCACACTGGGATCTAATGAAGACAAGAGGTGCACTACGCTGGCATCTCATGTGGGATTTTGACCCACCTCCTCAAGATCAAATTTCAATTTGCATATATGTAGTCTTGCTTCCATACATTGATGATATAGTTGTATTGTTTATGGGGTTGTATGGATAGAGGATGGGAAGTGTGTATGTACCACATGGGTTGGAACTTCAACTTGTACTTCATGATACATGTTTTATATGTGGCATTGTTCCACCCATGTTTATTTCTGTTGAGTTTTTCACTCTGGAAGGGATGGAATATGCACATATTATGTTGGCCTTGGAGGAGCAATTCATGATGCTTTGGCTTACTAAGAATTTGGGTTATGATGGAGGTTTGATCCTTGATGATGCCAACAATGAAGGAGGAGAAGAACTAAAACTCTTACCCTATCATTTGCTTGAGGACAAGCAACATTTTTGAGGGGAGGACTGTAATGTTCCTACTTAGCCTAAGCTAAGAGGAATATTCATTTTTGGTTTTATTTTTTGTTGCATGAATAAATGAATAAAGGAGGACATGTAAAACTCCTAAGTAGAATAAATAAATCAATGCCCATGTGAACACAGTTAAATCAGGGCCATGTAAATAATCACTTGAAGGTGTGAAAGGGGTTTGAGCTATGAGACTAGGTCAAGCTTGACCAAATCCACAGTGCTGTCTAGGTTCAATGCATCTCCTAAAAGGATAGCACAATTTTAGTAGGAGGCCCCTCATGTGAAAGGAGCTAACTAATCAAGGTGGTTTAGGATTTGCAAAGGCTCTCATATTATAAAAGGAGAGGGAAGGGAGCAAGAGGAGGTTTTTGATTGATCGTATTCTTGAGTATTTTTTCTACTTAGACAAATACTATTCTTTGCTGTTTAGTGGAGAATTGTTCTTGGAATTCCTATGCATGGATTTCACCTCTTCCTTTGAGGATCCTTGGAGGAGTATTTGCTGAATTGGTCCACTATTAGGCTTGAGAACAAGCTCTAATTTTAATTGCAGTGCTAATCCATTGAGGTTTTTGCTATTCTTGTAAGCTGCAACAAGTGGGATTCTAGATCTGCAGAGATCTAGTGTATTTTGGGAGCCTCTTCTCATGGACTGTGTCTTTTAACCTCCTGGAAGAGTGCCTCTTTTGTTTTTACTTTAGATCTCCAATTTGGTAGTGGCTATCTATGTCATTTGAGCTATAGCACTGTCCCCATTGATGGAGTGCGTTATTCTGATATGAGGTTCTTTCTAGTGTTTTGATCACTGTTTTGATTAGAGATATCTAGTGCTGGGCTTTGCCTTCCACTTAGGTGATCCATGGATTATCTTGTTGGTCCATATTATATTTAGATCTGATATGTTGTAATGAAATTTAATATTCATAAATTACTACAGCATTTTACAGATCTGCAAGTTGTATCTCAGATCTACTCTTATTTATGCATAATTTGGTCAAAACCCAAAGGGGATCTTGTAGAGAAAAATATGTAGTTTTCATATTTGATGTAGATCTGATGTTTTTTCCACAGATATTTCATTGATCTGAGTTGTAATGTGCAGCTACTATAGCTCCTGGAAATAACGTTGTTGAGCCATTTCTGCTTATATACATATGTTGCAGCTCTCTTTTCTGAAGATATATTGTTCTCTTGTCTCATGTAATCTACTGCATATTGAAAGGGCTTCACTTTACTTCTGATTTGCTGTTCTACATTCATTTATTGATTATATATGATGGCCTCCTTCTTACATTATCAAAGACTTCGTTATTCTTGAAGCTTCTTGTTGTGCATAGCTGTTGCCCCTCTTGTAGGGTGTTTTCCAGCTAGACAAGGTTGTGGGAGACCTGTTTACCACACCTAGTTTGATTTTTTTTTCTCCCCTCTTGGATTTAGACTCCAGATCTGATGATCTAAGGGATCCAAAGGTTGCAAATTCATTTTTTTAGATCAATTTCCCAAGGAGTGAGTTATTTTTCCAAGCCTGCTGTGCAATCCCAATTTGGGAACATTACATGCGAGTAGAAGGATCATACCTTAGGTCCAGAATAATAAATGGTATTCTCTTAAGACATAAGAAAATTTTGACTCTCAAGTCCTCCTATAAAAGGTAAACTGAAAAAAAAAAATCATAAAACTCAAAAAACTCACTTTAAACCAAGAATTAAAAAAAAGGAATATTCCTCAAGATGTTAAAAAGGGTTATAAAGGGAACACATACCTCCCTAGTTGGTCATTGTGAAGTTTGTGAAGAAAGGAGGAGAGGGATTCCAAGGGTTTGAGATCAAGAGAAAGGAGGAGAAAGTGGCCATATTCAACCAAGTAAGTAGAAAATTTCTTTTCTTTCTGTCATTCTTACACGTAGATGTCAAGCCACAGTGGTTTTGAATCGGGGTTTGAGTTTTTAGAGGAAAAAATCCCCTGTCCATGGGATTTCTACGGGAAATTTCCAGCCAGAGAAGCCTGACCACGAGCATGCTATGGAATGCCCATGGATAGGGCCAAAATTATCTCGTGTCAAGGGTGAGGCGAGGGGGGAAAATATAAAATTTGTATATATTTCCCCTTAAATAAAATTTTCTCTGTTTTTTTCCTGATTTTATCAATGGCTGATAAGTGATACGTGGGTGCAGGAGTAACCATGGTGTATGAGTGGAGAGACAGGAAATACACAAAGAATTAAATCTAAGCCATGTCCTATGGGCCAACCATTAATGCCTTAAGGAACTGTGGCTTACTCAAATTCTTTAGAATCCCAAGCATGGTCAGTCAAGACTATCTATTGACGTACATGATATGGTGGTGGGATTTGGACACTCAAAACTTCTTTTTTTGGCCAAAAAGATTCTCCATAGAAGCCTCATACATATATTTTCTCACTAGTTTATCGAGGAAAGGGGATCAAGTTTTGTTGACAGGGATTCGAAACAATACTAGGAAAACAGTCAGAACTATGAGGGCTTCCCATTGTAGGCAAGTGGAAGGGGCAAATAAAAATAATATCCTCATAGACGACAGCTCTAGATACCTCAAGACCCACCTAAATGGTTAACATATAAGTTGTCACAAAGGAAAGTAATGAAGAAAGTGTATAATTGACCCTCCAAATAGTAGCCTATACTGTGAACTGAGTAGCAAGGTCTGTAACACCTCATGCAATAACCTTTCCACAGTTGGAGTTTTGTATTCAATTTTTAGAACCCACCTTGTTCAACTAGTGTGACGGGATGGTGACGAATGTGAAGGCTCAACTTGCAAAGTTGAAGAGGGGAAGGAGTGAAAATTGTGGTTATGGTAGCTTCCTTGCAAGCTTCTTCCTTCAGAGGATTGCAGTGATAAGGCCCCAAAAAATGGATTATGCAACCTCTCCACTGGAAAGACAACCCCATATGGCCATATGGTGTACCATTTTACCACAATAGTGCATACTAGCAGCAGGTGCCTCGACACGTATTGAAAATGGATGAGAGAAGCTAGATTTACAGTGGATGATTACCCATATGATAGGGTGGACTTCACAGTATATCCTAATGTAGTCTTCCCCCTTGGACAAGGTTTCGATTAGAGAGGTAAAAAAATTGATTTTTTATGTTTTGTAATTTTTTGGGATTTTTGAATTTTTTTTTTTTAAACTAGACTACATAGTCGCTAATGATATGGGTTTTGACATGTAGATGTGGCACCTGCACACCCAGTCAAAAATTATTTATTGAGGAGACATGTACCATAATACTTGGCCCTACCACCGACAGAGGAGATAGAGGATGAAGGTTAGGAGATATAGGAGTTTACTCGAAATGTCGATGGAATTATATTGGGGATTCCTCCGAGGAGGTGGGATGAGACTCCTTAACACATGGAAAGGCACACCACAGGGGTAGACTCATCTCGTCACTATGGTCTACTCCACTGCATCCTAAATTAGGTTCTATGTTACCATGAGCACCACTGAGTGGGGGAAGTCGCACAGGGTTATGCAGGTTTTGATGTGTTAGCATATGTATGGCATAGAAAGCAAGGCCTCAGTTGCCTAAGTTTTAACTATGCACTCAAACTTTTGATATAATAAAATACCAAATTTTGTGTGTTTTTTCTACTGTATATGTACAATAGATGTTTTCTTGTTCATGTAAATGGTTTAAAATGTTATAAATGTGAAAAATTCCAATCTAACACATAATTAACTAATGAATCAACCAATCTGTTTCGGTCTTGAGGAATATGTACATAATCAATATAATCAAATTAATGTTCCAAGAGACGTACCCTCAAAAAGTAATGAAGCAGAGTCAATTTCCTTACAGAGTAAAGACGGTTGAGCTGAGACATTATGAGTTGAGAGTCAAGTTGAACAACAAGATGGCATATGCTAAGATGATAGCCTCGATCAAGAGCTCGATAAAAACACTATATTTGGCCATGTTGTTTGTGAAAGAGTGAAGAAAAATACCCCTAGAACTCATAAGATCATCATTGGGTGAAAATAGGACCCAAGCGACGAAAGGAGCATTCCGATTGTAATGGATTACACCATCTGTAAAACCTTTATAAGTGAAAGAGGGTGTTGGCATCTCTACAACAAAGACCAGACATGAATTACACACAGAAACCGGGTAGATGCTAATGACAAGAAAAAATAAATTGAACATAGTCACACCTATATACATAATATACAAGCATGACACACTCCAATAGGTCATGCTAATATGTGCACAAAACCTGGCACATGCCAAAGGTTTCTATACACGAACTTATGGGAAGAAGAGACCATTTGGTGCACAAGTGTAAAAAAATGCAAAATGAAGTCAAAATTCCCAACCCGGAAAGGTTGACCATGTAAGGGACAGTCTAACACAGTCATAATTTAAATATTATCCTGAGGAAATAAGGGAGGATCAATACATAATGGAGTTACAAGACATTCGTTGACGAGTGGTAAGGGAAATTTGTTGGCAAGTTCAATAGTAGAAGCCCAAGACTTGACTCGGTCCATGGGTGGAATTTCCAAGGAGGGGAAAGGAGATGCCCCTTGAGTCGATTCAAGATTTAATATGTTGAGCTCTACATGTTCCAACTCGGAAAGGTTAGAGGCAGAAATAGGCATAACCTCCCTATGATTATCAGTGGATATATCCATGATCTCCAAGTTCACTAATCAAGAAGGCTCGTCATCAAGGGAGTCATGTGGAACAAGCAGAGGGGCGACTCATGTGGGCGAAGGATCCTAATCATATTACATATGATGATGTAGTTTCTGACCAGCGTCAAGAGTTACCGACGTGACTGTCGGAGAGGAAATATCTTCCACAATAGGTGGTGGGGTGTGCTCACTAGGTTGATAATATTCTATAATAACATGCGACACCACCCATGAATCAGGAGGTCATATGAATAGAAGAAGTGTTATGATTTGATGGAGTTTTGGGTTAAGTAGGTTGAGGAAAAACCCCCATAAGGGTGGAACTTTTAAAAATTCCAGTGCCAACACTATGAAAATGACCAGGATGGTCCCCTACAGGTGGAAAAATAGTTCCAGTAGTGTAAATCTAGGTCGATGGCATGCAACAGTCAAGTTGGTAAATGGTGATGATCTTTCCTTCGTGTGGAAATAAAAGTAAATGAAATACAAACAAGACCACTGCAGTCATGGTATAAAACCAATTATGGATAAGGACTATATTATAGTCTAAAGGAGCGTCGATGACTTCAACATCGACATGTACCTTTTCCCCCATAACTCGATAGAAAAATGTGGGAGGAACCCCTTAGGAATGAAATTTTGGCCATCAAATGCTTGGAGAGTGGTAATAGATGTTGTGAGAGTTAGAGCACCAATATCTTTCCAACAAGATATGGAAATAACACAGGTGGACGAGCCCTCATCTTCCATAGTGCGATGGATATTCTTCTGGGAAACTTGCAAAATAATATGAAAATCGATCTGATGGGAAATATGAGGGGTGACTTTATTGACATTGAAAATGATGAGACTAGAGTCATATAAGTCAACTCCACCAATGACAGTCAACGAGGCTTTGTGTTGCTGAGGATAGCTTTGGAAGACCTCCAAGGCAGACATGGAAGAAGGCACCTAGGAAATATCTTCAACAATACTATAATGCTTAGTGGCCTTGGGAGAAGGGTTGTGTGTTATCTTATGTAAATCACCCTTGGCAGGGTGATAAACAGGTTCCATAGGCTTATCTAGAGTGAGAGGTCCAGTGGAACTAGGTGGAGCTAGTGTGTCCTTGGAAGGAACAATCGACTAAGGGACATCATAGAACTTAGCTCGCGTGGTCACGTTGACATGTTCCTTGCACATAAAGACAAAAAAAATGTGAGGGGGATGGGAAGATGACCCCTCGTTTCCCCCTTGCAGATAACAAGAAGGTTTAGAAATAATTTTTTGATGGGTTTATGCATGTAATGGATGAGTTAAAATAACAAGTTGTTGAGAAGATGACGGTGAAAGAAGCCTATGAGCTTTATCCATTTGAGGACACTCATGAGTGAGATGATTGCCTTGAAAAATTTTACTAGGGAGCTTGACTTTGAGGCGACACTCATTGGTGCCCTCTCCCTGAATCTCAGGATTCGATTTAGACTCCTCGACAGTTTTATTTTTTTGTTTATTTTTCTTATTATTCTTGTTCTTCTTACCACTGACTTGAGAATTTTTATTTGTTTTAGTGGAATTCACCGTAATAACATCAGTGGAATGATCAAGAGGGGGTTCTTTAGCAGATACAAATACAAATGCTAGGGCTTGATATGTAACAATAAATTGCTCATGGGACTGGAAACAGATCCAATCACACCATCGACATGTCGTCCAGGAACTGGTTTAGGCAGGTCAATAGAAGGCCTAGGGTCATTGGGAAATACTTCATACAACGTACCTACCTGTGAATATATGAGATCTAACTGTTGGGAAGATAGAATAGCTTTCTCCTCAGTAAGGGCTCAAAACATGGACACATATTTGGAAATTTGGGGTCGAAGTGATCTAATTAACCATTTAAGGAGAATTTCATCAGGTAACTTAGTTCTTACCAACCTCTTGCGATGACACCACTCATGAATATGATTAGAAATGAGTGTGGCATCATCTTGTTTTAATTTAGACAAAAGGTCACAGTCAATATCATAACAAGTTGGTAACTGGAAATGTATTAGGAAATTTTGAGCTAGAGAGGCGAAATCACCGTAAGACACAATATCTAACAATCGATGTACCACTTGGTAGCATCCCCAGTTAACGTTCTTTGGAATAGGTGAAGTTTAACAGAATCATCCACTAATTAATTAGTGTTAGGTCCCTATATTACTATTATAGTCCCTTATTGTTGTTAGTGTAACCCCCTTATTTTTATTTTTGTACCCCTGTAACCCCCATATTGTTATTATTGTTCCCTTACATTATTATTGTTAGGTCAACTAGGATTACATTATGGCTCTGTGGGCTCCTATATATAGAAAGGAGGTTTTTTCATTGTATCATCCAAGAATTGTTCATTTATGTAATGTATTGGAGGTTTCCCCCTCTAAGTGGCTTATTTCTAAGGCGTTGATCTCTATTTTCTTCTATTTTTGGAGCTGGTTTCATAACATTTGGTATCAAAGCTTTGGATTCTAGGGTTTCACTGCTCCAAACAGGTCATTGTGGAATTTTCTCTATAAATATTTTTATAAAAAGGTTCAGAAGCTGAAATTTTTACAGAGCGAAGCAGAAATCCTGAGGAACGTCTTGTAAAAATTTCAGATCTTGGTTTGTAACATTTTCGAAGATATGATTTGTGGAATTTAGGTTTGTGTTAGGCTCCCGAATTTCACCTAAAACAGGTCATCGTGGTATTTGCGCTATAACGTTTTTTATACGAAGGTTCAGAAGCTGAAATTTTTACAGAGAGAAGCCAAAATCCTATGGAACTTCTTGTACAAATTTCAAAACTTGGTTCGCAATATTTTCAGACATATGATTAGTGGAAGGTAGGTTTTTTTTAGGCTCTCGAACTTCATCTCAAAGAGGCGACCATGGGAAAATCGTCATAAATATTCCTCTAAGCATCAGATTGGAATTATGTAAAAATTGGTCAAAATTAAATGGACTATATTTTCCTTTGTATCAATTTCAGAGCTGAAGGAGGAAACAATGAAACATGGCACGTCGTACAAGTTCGCTCTACTGAACCAGTCCATAATTAGGTCATTGTGGGAGATTGGACATAACTTTCCCTTGAAAAAACTAAATCATGTTAGACCTATGGAATTCGAAATAAGATTCAGAGTGCTACTACAGGGCCAAATTTCAAATATTTAAGATCTGAAATCACAGATATAATTCAATTTCAATATCAAGCTCCTCAAAAGCAAGAAAAAAATGAGTATTTTTTTTTTCTGAATTGCACAAGTCTTGTTTGAAGAATCAATTTGAATTGATTCCAAGGGCATATTATAGAATAGATATCAGTATTGGGTTCTAAAATGCCCCCTAAAAATAATTCAACACCTATTAAGCCTTCAGAAGGCTCTACTATGGCTCATGAAGATGAAGAAATTCAACATGACATATCAAAATTACAAGAGCAAGTGCACCAAATTTCTCTCTCGCAAAGAGCAACAAAAAATGAAATGGATGTTTTGAAGAAAAGAGTGGAAGCTAAGATGGATGGTTTGAAGAAGGGCATGGAAGCTACACTGGATGGTTTGAAGAATGATATGGAAGAAAAAATGGAAGGTTTGAAGGAAGACATGGAAGGATTGAAGGAAGGTTTGTCAAAGTTGATACAAGAAATGATTCCTAATGGGGAAAAGATAGTAGAGGAAACTCATGATCAGAACAAAATAAATGTCAATCGTGATTTCATAAAATCTAATGTTGGATTGAATAACCACCATATTCAAAAGATGGATATGAGGAATTTTGATGGCAAGGATCCCGTAACATGGATACTACATATGAAGCAATATTTTGATCTCAATAATGTGGAAAACACAGAAAAGGTACGCATTACAACTTTACATTTAGAACAAAATACATTTTTATGGTATCGATGGCTTTTCTCCCGTAATTTTTTTTTCACTTGGTCAATTTTGATGGAGGAAATGATAGCACATTATGAGGATACAAAGAGAAACACCTTCTTTAGCCAATTGATAAATTTCGAACAAAAGGGTTTAGTGGTGGAGCACATTGAGGACTTCAAAAAATTGAATATAAGGGTAACTAATACTCTAGAGGAACACATGATTGATGTCCTCATAGGGAATTTAAAGGATAACATCCAACATGAAGTTCGCATTTGGGAACCTGATTCCTTGGAGAAGACATTCAGGTTGGCAAGAAAAATTGAATGTAAAATTATGGTGACAAGGAAGCCTGCCACTCACATATATAAAGATGGAAGTGTTGCTAATCCTAGACTTCCACAACCTATAAGGTTGACACCACAACAATTGGAAGAAAAAAGAGAAAAATGGATTTTCTATAGTTTTGATAGAAAATACACTAAAGGTCATAAGTGTGCTGAAAAGAAATTATTTTACATATATTATGAAGAGGAGGAAGAAAATGAACAAGAAACTTCAAAAGAAGAGGATACCCACCAAGAACCAACCCTAGAAGAAGAAGAAATGCGTCCAACCATATTGTATAATTCATTGGCAAGAATTACCACTCCTCAAACTCTTAATATAGAAGGACATATCAATAATAAAAAGGTAATAGTGTTGATTGTTTCAGGTAGTACCCATAATTTTATTCATTGTAAGATAGCCAAGGAATTGAATTGTTTCCTATACCCAACACGAGAATGTCAAGTGATGGTTGCAAATTGAGGAACTATAAATTTATCTCGAAAATGCCATAATATCAAGCTAGCCATGGGGGAATATGTATTGAATATTCCAATGCTTTCCATCCAAATGGGAGGTGTTGATTTTATAATAGGAGTACAATAGTTACAATCTTTGGGGATGGTAGCTTTTAATTTTCAAGAACTTTTCTTGAAAACATTTTTGGAAGGAAAGGAAATATAATTACGGGGTATCACAGGGAAGCAAAGAAAGATAATAAGCTCTAATGTCATGAAAAAACTTCTAAAGAAATAACAACAAGGTGTAATTGCACAATTATGCTCACTAGAAGTTCCAACATCAAAATCATCTATTTCTCCAGATCTTCAAAAAGTCTTGGACAATCATTCCAAGGTGTTTGAAACTCCCAAAGGACTCCTACCTATTCGTCATCATGATCATGCTATTCATTTGATTCCAGGAAGTTCTCCTCCAAACATCAGGCCTTACAGATATCCTTATGTCCAAAAGAGCGAAATTGAATGTATGATTGCAGAAATGTTAGAGGTTGGTATAATTCAACCTAGTCAAAGTTCTTTCTCTGCTCCAGTAGTATTGGTGCACAAGAAGGATGGATCATGTCACATGTTTCCAGATTATAGGGAGCTGAATAAGCTCATTATTAAAGATAAATTTCTCATTCCTGTGTGTTGTTACGATAACCCTCATCTCACAAGTTTTGGAAAAAAGATAACTTGGGATAAGCTAAGGTATAGTATTCGGAAGTGTGAGCAAAAAAATAGATATGAGGAAAATATGCAACACCCTCCCCTCCTAAAGAAAGCACGGAAAAGGTGGTAAATAATGCGTTATAGCTAAGAAGAGAAGATGCGGGCCATATAATGGGACAGACCGAGTAACACTGCCACGTGGATGGATTCCAGGGGCACTAAGGAAGGCATAAGGAGAATAGAGCTTCGACCCCCAGAAACCCATGATGTCATTGGTTGGTGGCACAAGTTTCTACCATTCCGTGGGGTAGTGGTGCAGCAAGAAGAGACTTCAAAAGCCCCCACTGGTACTCTGTGGTGGACCCCTCGAGATGAACAGGTGGCACATGCAAAGGAAAAGGTAAGGTAAGTCAGGAAAGCTGGTACACTACTAGTACCTGTATTAACCCGGCTCATGGCTCACACCTACCCGACTCCTAACAGCCAATAGCCAAATTCCATGTGCCTCAGTGTTGAGGTCCTTATGATGTCAACCCTCCAATTTTTTACCCGAGCCTCATTTTTTGTAAACCTATGGCTTGTTTAACCCTGCCAGATGCCCATTTGGGGTAAATTACTTGTTTTTACAAATTTTCCTAGTAGTTAAGTTGGGATTACAGCACTAGGTCACTTTCAGCCCCCGCGTCACTTTCCCTCTTGGTTTTTTTGCACTGGTCACGGGTATTTGGCCATTATTGTTCCTTACAGTTTTCCTTCCACTTTACTCATTCAGAATGGTCATCGAGAGAGTCAAGTACAAAATGTATGAACCAGAAACCCCCCAAGACCATGAAGTTAGGGCCATCCCTGGACCTAAGCCCCTTATTGATACACAGGCTCATATTCATGACCCATAGTACCCTTTTATTGTCTCCCATGTCAGGCCTGACCTTTTAGAAAGCCATGTGAATGGCCAAGACCAGTTCAGAGTCACTCGTCCTGGCCTATATTACCAAATTTTTCCACCCACCTTTCCAGTCACCAATTTCATATGTTGGCTCAAAGATGCCTATGATGAATGCAGGGATGTATTTCTTTCAGCTCAGGGAAACAAGGTTTTCCATATATCTCCTGAGCTCATTAAAAACGCCCTTCGTTTCCCACACAGCCCCAAGTATTTCGAGTTCACAGAGTTGTCCTTGTCACGTTAGTTTTCCAAATTACCCTGGAAACAACAGAGTGAATTCCTCTCCTCCATCTCAGACTCCCTCCTCACGTCCATCCCGTCTTTGGACATGGTACCCCTGAATTAATTTATAGAAGGCCTCCAGCCTATTCACTCTTTCATCTCGAGCTTGATAGGTCTCAGAGAAGTTGAGAGGGTGTCGAAAGAGTGCATAGCCCTCCTCTGGCTCATGTCCCAGCCGAGTGTCGTTTTGGATATCCCCACTTTCTTGGCTTCGGCCATTCAGACCCAGTTTCAAGAAATACCCTCTATGGGGGATTTTCCTTTCTGTTCACTGGTGTTTTACCTTTTTCTGTTCAAGCATGCTGAAAAGTTCAAAGCTTTGGGCCTTGAAAAATTCTCAAGAACAAACGGCCAGCAAAGAACTATTTTTGAGTGGAACGTCTCAGTACATAAAAGGCCTAATGGGAGGGGTTACTCAAGGTTTTTGAACACGTTCATGACCATTTCCTACACCATACTTCACGACATCCCCCCGCCCAAGATTTTTCCTGAGAAGAAAGACTGGATGTAGTTTGGCGATGAGGAAAGCATAGGGGATTGGTATTTGTTGGATGATTACACTGAGACCAGATTCTATGGTGCAGATGTCCCCCCCCCCCCACTGCCTACTGTTGTTCCTGTTATGTGGGTTTTCGCCCCTAAATACATTCGCCAAACCATGAAAGCAGACCAGTTCCACTTCGTTCCCACTAAGAAGGGTTATATCCTTAAGCTCTCTACCACCATCGGCCCCTTTACCATAAAATCAAGACACACCCTCTCCACAGTAGAGACGCTGCTTCAGGGGATGGATTTAGTGCTAGGAAAAGTTTGGCCCTATGAACCAAAAGGAATTATCTCTAATAGGGAAAGGAATATTATGTCCACTGCATATGTGCATGAGACTAGGCCCTTCATTGAATGGAGAGCTAACCTTGACAGATGGCCCTTAGCTTTGCAGATGGAGGCTGAATCTTCAGTTGTAGAAGGAAGAGGTGACACCACTTCCGCTGGTACAGGGAGGAAAGGGCAGACTGATGAGGCTATTTTTTCAGAAGATCCAGAAGGTTTGGATACAGGGGAGGGGTCCCATCCCTCCAAAAATCATAGAAGTGATGATGTGGAGATCATCTGGGATGAGCCACCTCAAGAGGAGTTAATCATATACAGGGAGCCTGATAAGAGCAAGGTCAGTTTCAGAGTTAATTATGATGGTGCTTCCTCTTCAGAACCCTCTGGGATATCATAGGTTGTTTCGATAAACAAATTTGATGTAAGGGAAGAAATCAGAAGCAGGAATAGGACAATAAGGGAGAAGCTTCGAGCAGAAATGGCCAGGTTTGTAGATAAGTATTATACCCGGCTCACCTCAGAGATGGATATGGATAAATAAAATTTGATAATAGCTATCACGGAGGCAGTGTTAGACCCTATGGCTAATGAAGTTAGCTGCAAAGCTCTGGAGGTTGCTGTGAATCTATCAAAGGTACCCTTAACTGACAAACTTGGCCTTCACCAATGCATCAAGGACATACTAAGGGACGAGGTTGTGAAGCTCGCACTCGCATTAAGGAAGCTGGAAGATAAATACAAAGAGGTGCCAGAGAATTAGAAAAAAGAAAGGGCAAGTGCCAAGGGGGTTAGCAATAACCTACACCACCTCAGAAGGATAATGAGTGAAAAAGGAAGTGATAAGGAAGGAACCCGGAGGAAAATAATCTTGGATTTAGAGGTCGAAAACTCAGATTTAAGGAGGAGACTCAACATTCCCCATGGGGAATACGTACAACTTGAGGAATTAGACCAGGAAAAAAAAGAAAAATCAGCCCTCATAGATACCATTGCTCGGGAAAGGGATGAGAATGCTAAAATTGTCGTAGAAATGGCTGCTCTCAGACAGAGATTGGACGAATTTCAAGCCAAATGGGATACTCACGTCTGCGTGATGCCAAATTTAGATACAATAGGTGCTACTCCAACACAGTTAACTAAGGCTCTGTCAGACCTACAGGTCTCGGAAAACCAAGCCCATACAACAAAATAGAGAGTTCAGGAGTTGATGGCTAGGTTGGAACAAAACAATAAATTAATAGCAACCCTACAAGAAGAGGTGGACGGAGCAAAGAGAGAGAAGCTACAACAGGAGAAAGTCATCAAAGATCTAAGCAATTGGATGAAAGGAAATGGAACTCTCCTGGAAGCCAGGTGCCTCATCTGGACCGACGTCATATTGGAGGTAAGGAAGTGTTGGAATTATATTATACTAATGAATGAGAAGAAAAATGTTGTCTGATTGTTCAAAGGGAAGTTGCAAGAAGGACAAGGTGAAGCCAAGGCAAAGGTGGTCATGGCCAAGAAATATATCACTTACCTAAATGGATTGGGCTCTGAAGATTTGGCTATCCAAGGGATTGTAGACCATTTCATGGGAGTGATGGAAATCCAAAGGGTAATTGAGAAAGAGACCGCATGGGTAAATGCATTAACTGATTTGGAGAAAGTCACCAAGGGAGTGGGGAAGTTTGAGCAGAATTGGGATGAGCTATTGAAAGCAGGCCTCCCATCATGCTGGGATCCTATGACTACCATGTTTTCAAGCCTAACTGATTACGAATAGAAGCTGATAGCGGTCATGAATCAGAAAAAACTCCCCTATGAGAAAACCACTTGCCTGAAAGCTGAGACTATAATTGTTGCCTTGGGCAAGGAGATTTCCCTTCTCTGTCAGATCAAAAAATGCTTGGCTATACACGTGGATTACTCAGAATTGACTGACATACAGGCCCTAGTGGATATTTTTTCTACTATGCCCTTGCCAGGGGTTACCATATGGCAGAAATGTAGTGAGTACGTAAATATACTAGTCATCACACTGCCCCTCCAGTCCCCGCCTCCTTATAAGCATAAAGCTGTTTTGTCCATGTCATCAGTGCTTCCAACTCAGCTAGTAGCTGCTACACCTTGTTCCTCTAAAAAATGATGATCATGCTTTAGCCCTAGTGGCCTTTTTACTTGTTATTTTTACTTTGTAATATCGGATGAAATCATAATTTCACCCTATGCATTTCTATTTTCTGTTTAAGTTGTTTTGTTTTCAGTTGGTGCCTATGTTAAGGCCACTACAGAGATGATGAGAGGTGTTTTACCTCATCATCAATTTTGATCTTGATAGAGACAAGCAACATAAAAGATATTTTTGTGAACAAATGTTGATCCCAAAATATCTTTTGCTAACGGTAGACTGGGGATTATAAAAGAAAGAACCTGAGTCTATAGAAGGGTTTCAGATTTTCCAGAATAGAGTCTGTTAATTGTAAATCCCCCTTTTTATAAGGTTTTAAGTTCTTCCTGTGTTTTACGTTGAAGAATCCTGTTGGGGAGACTAAAATGAAAATATTTTGCTATGAGATGGATTCCTGGTGAGATCAGTCACAATTTTTATCCCCTTTGTTATATTCTAATACAAACATTTTGGCACTTCATCACTCTTTTTATATTATATGCTACTAGAATGCAAGCGCTTGATTGACTGAAATGAATTTATCTATCCCAGATACTCATGTCTATTATTCTATTTTCATTTAAATATGGCTTGGAGCTATGATATTGTGTTTATATGTTTCACCTCATTTACTCACTTTCCTTCTGATATTAGTTTGTGATATATTCTTATATGATAATAAGCCTATCTGTAGTTAATATTTTCTCCATTTGCTGCCATTGTTACTACGCTTTCATATTTTGAGAACTGTGCATTGTGTTTCATGATCTGGCCCTCCTCACGGCTTTTAGAATCTAGATTCATCTTCAATAATGTATTCATAAGACCCTTATTGTTTTACTATCGGGTTTTCCTGCTATTATATCTCTATTCCTATGGTCTCGGTCCCACTTTATGAAGTTTTAGAAATTTTTTATGAACAAGAGGATTTATACCCATGACCATGGAAATTTTTTCTGAATCTTCTTGGCTTTAAGATGACCTAGGCACTGGTCCTTCACAACTCAGGGCTGTCTCTAGGAGCTAAAACACTGTATTGATGAATTATTGGATGAATTACATGGAGCAATTTATTTTACCAAGTTGGATCTTCATTCAAGATATCATCAAATTAGAATGAAGACTGAAGATATTCTGAAAACAACATTTCAAACTCATGAGGGTCATTATGAATTTTTGGTCATGACTTTTGGCCTTACCAATGCTGTTGGGTGTGGAGCCTGATTATCTTGTTTATTTTGTATCACGGTGTTGGACCCCTATACCTTAATGGGGCAGCAATTCCACCCGTAATTAAACATTGCTTAGGGGGTATAGAGGGGGTGGCTGTGACTTTATGGAGCCCCCCCTGGTGGAGGGGTTTCGGGGGCAGTGCCCCCGAAGCTAAAAATAGATGTAAAATTTCATTGTAAAAGTATAGTAATTTATAGTCAATCTGGGTCGTTCATTAGGCGAATGATCTAACGGTAGAAGTTATGTTTAGTTTAGGGTTTTTTTCCCTAGAAGGCAACCCCTCACTTGTATGAGGGTATTGTATTGCGACTGTGTATTGTATGTGTATTCTCGGAGCGAGAAACAGATAGGGAGACTATGGGAGAGAACAGAGGATATTACAGCGGATCTGTTGTAGGTTATGTCTCTTCATTTTGTTGGATAATAGAAAGTAAGGACTGGTTGTTCGGGGTGGACATAGCCCAAACTGGGTGAAACACATATATCTGTGTCTCTCTAGTTTTATGTGTTTTGTGTGCTTGTGTTTTCCGCATATTTTATGTGTTTCACTACTCTGTAATATTTAATTTTCTAACAAATGGTATCAGAGCCGAAGGTCTATTTGGCTAATAATATTGCAGGAAAGAAGGGTTCCTGGTTCGAGTGGGAGCAATGGTGGAAGATGGTAAATTTAGGGTCGAGAAATTTAACGGCCAAAAATTCCAGCTGTGGAAGATGCAGATGGAAGATTATCTGTATCAAAAATATCTGTACCTACCATTGAGAGGAAAAAAAAAGAAGCCGACGACTATGACAGACACAGAATGTGATATTCTTGATAGAAAGGCACTGAAAACAATACAATTGTGCCTCGCGACGTCTATAGCCTTCAATATTTCGAAGGAAACAACAACATAGGGTTTGATTAAGGCATTGGTGAAAATATATGAAAAACCCTCGGCCTCAAACAAGGTATTTCTTATGAAACATTTATTTAATATGAAGATGTCAAAAGGTGGATCTATTGCAAACCATTTAAATGATTTTAATACAGTTACCAGTCAGTTAAGTTCTGTAGGGGTAAAATTTGATGATGAAGTTAGAGCTCTTTTATTTTTGTGCTCATTTCCAGAAAGCTGGAATGGTTTAGTTATGGCCATTAGTAACTCTGTCTCTAGATCTAGTACTTTAAAGTTTGATGATTTTGTCGGTGCTATCCTTAGCGATGAAATGTGACGGAAAAGCTCTGGTGAGACATCGGGTAATGCTTTGAGTGTAGAGTCTAGGGGAAGAATAATGGAAAGAGGAAAGAGCTCGAGATATCACAGTAAATCAAGGAAAGGAAGATCCAAGTCTAGATCGGGGATAGTGTGCTGGAAATGCAGAAAGAAATGACACCTAAAGAAAGATTGTAGATGTCAGAAGGGAAAAGAAGGAGACGCACAACAAGAAAAAAATCATGAAGAAAATGTGACAGGTGATGTGTTACAAAATGCTTTGATTCTTTCTTTTGAAAATGTTACTAATTCTTGGGTTGTAGATTCAGGGGTCTCATTCCATGCCACACCTGATAAGAAATATTTTCATGACTATGTTCAAGGAGATTTTGGACAAGTCCGTTTGGGTGATGATAAACCCTGTAAAATTGTTGGAATGTGTAAGGTTCTTTTAAAACAAAAAAATGGAAACCAATGGATATTAAAGGAGGTAAGGCATGTTCCAGATTTGAAGAAAAATATAATTTCAACAGGGCAGTTAGGCAGTGAAGGTTGTGTGACAACTTTCACAGATAAAACTTGGAAGGTCACCAAAGGAGAACCGGTAATAGCAAAAGCCGAAAAGGTTGGTACATTGTATTTATGCAATGGTATTTCTAACTTTGTTAATGCTTTAACTTCCAAAGGAGATGATGTAGCATTATGGCATCATGGGCTTGGACACATGAGTGAGAAGGGGATGAAGATTCTTCACTCAATAATTTTGTTGCCGGGTTTGAAGAATGTTGATTTGGATTTCTGTGAGAATTGCATTTATGGAAAACAGAAGAGAGTCAAATTTCTCAGAGTTGGGAAAGAAAAGAAGAGAAAAAAATTAGAGCTTGTGCATACAGATGTATGGGGACCTTCTCAGGTATCATCTCTTGGTGGCTCTCATTATTATGTTAATTTTATTGCTGATGCAACTAGAAAAACTTGGATTTATTGTATTTAGAGTAAATTTGATGTATTTGATACTTTCAAGAAATGGAAAACTTTGGTTGAGATTGAGAAAAGAAAGAAATTGAAGTGTCTCAGATCAGAAAATGAAGGTGAATATTGCAGAAAATATTTTGATAGGTACTGTTCAGGGCATGGAATTCACAGAGAGAAGACAGTTCCAAGAACAACACAAGAAAATGGTGTGTCAGAAAGGATGAATAGAACAATCATGGAGCGTGCAAGGTGCATGAGATTTCATGCAGGATTTCCTTTACAATTTTGGGCAGATGTTGTAGATACTGTTCTTTATCTAATAAATAGATGGCCTTCAAGTTCATTGGATGGTGGTATTCCAGAGGAAGCATGGACAGGTAAAAAGGTAAACTACTCTTTTTTAAAGCCTTTTGGTTGTGAGGCATTTTTCCATATTAATAAATAAAATAGAACAAATCTTGAGGAAAAATAAAATAAATGTACCTTTATTGGATATGGTGTTAATGATTTTTTTTATCTCTTATATGATTATGAAAATCACAAAATAATTAGGAGCAGAGATGTAGTATTCAATGAAAAGGTATTTTACAAGAGTCAGTTGCAGGAAAAGGAAAAGGAAAAAGAAAACAAGAAATACACAGTTCTTGATGAGATCACAAAAAAGGTAAAGGTGCCTGAAAATAATAATAATAAATAGCCACAACAACAACAACCACCACAACAACAACAGGCACCTCAAACACCTAAAAGTGGTGTTAGAATATATAACAAGATAAGTAGACCCCCTGAACGATACTCTCCTTCATTATATTATTTATTGTTCACTGACTCTGGTGAACCTAAATGTTATGAAGAAGAAATGCAGGTTGAAATAAGGAAGAAGTGGGAGCTAGCGATGGAAGAAGAGATGGACTCCTTAATGCATAATCAGACTTGGGACTTAGTCAACTTTCTTGCAGGTAAAACTACATTGCAGAATAAATGGGTTTACAGGTTGAAGGAAGAAGATGGAGGAAAATAGAGGTACAAAGCTAGACTTGTGGTGAAGGGGTTTGTACAGAAGAAAGGTATTGATTTTGATGAAATATTTTCTCCTGTTGTTAATATGACTTCAATCAGAACTATTTTAAGTCGTGTAGCAATGGAAGATTTACATCTTGAACAATTAAATGTGAATACAACATCTCTCCATGAAGCTTTGGAGGAAGAGATCTATATGAAGCAGCCAGAAGGATATGAGGTCAAAGGGAAATAAAACCTAGTGTGCAGGTTAAAGAAGAGATTTTATGGCCTAAAACAGACTCCAAGGTAGTGGTATCTAAAATTTGACAAGTTTATGTCTGAACAAGGTTATACTAGATGTCACTCTGATCATTGTGTTTATCTGAAAAGGAAAAATGATGGTAACTATATTATATTGTTATTGTATATAGATGACATGCTTGTTGGAGGGTCTAACATGCAGGAAATAAATGTGCTCAAAAGAAAATTGGAAAATTCATTTGCAATGAAGGATTTGGGAGCAGAAAAACAAATCCTTGGTATGAGAATAACTAGAGACAGGAAAAATCGCAAATTAACACTGTCTCAGAATGAGTACATACAAAAGGTGTTGAAAATATTTAATATGAAGAATGAAAAACCAGTTAGTACACATTTTTCTAGGCATTTCAAACTTAGTAAGGAGATGTGCCCCCAAGACCCAAGAAGAAATGGACTATATGTCTAAAGTTCCATATGCATCAACAGTTGGAAGCTTAATGTATGCAATGGTCTGCACATGGCCTGATATTGCACATGCGGTGGGAGTTGTAAGTATGTACATGAACAATCTAGGAAAAGAACATTGGATGGCAGTAAAGTGGATTCTCAGATATTTGAGAGGTACCACAAATCAAGAATTATGCTTTGGTGGTTCAAACATTGCTCTACAGGGATATGTTGATGTAGATATGGTAGGTGACAAAGATAATAGGAGGAGCACTATAGGATATGTATTTACTGTAGGTGGAATAGCTGTTAGTTGGGTTTCAAAAAATCCAAAGTGTTGTTTCACTTTCAACAATAGAAGCAGAGTACGTTGCTACTACAGAGGCTAGTAAAGAAATGTTTTGGTTACAAAGGTTTATGGATGAATTGGGTAAGAAGCACGATATGGGAATGTTATACAGTGATAGCCAAAGTGCCATTCATCTTGAAAAGAAATCAACATTTCATTCCAAGACTAAACACATACAACTCAAGTACCATTTCATATGGTCAGTATTGGAAGATGGACAGTTGAAGCTGGAAAAGATACACACTAGCCAGAATCCTGCAGATATGCTAACAAAAGTTGTAACCAAGGAGAAACTGAGAATATGCTCAGTTTCAATTGGTCTTCAAGGATGACGATGAATATGAGAAACAACCAAGTTTAAAGAGGAGTCATTGTCTAGCAAATGAAGCGGTGGTGGAGTTGCTACATTCAGTCTCCAAGTGGGATATTGTTGGGTGTGGAGCCTGATTATCTTGTTTATTTTGTATCATAGTGTTGGACCCCTGTACCTTAATGGGGAGGCAATGCTGCCCATAATTAAACGTTGCCTTGGGGGGTCCAGGGTGGGCGGTTATGACTTTATAGAGGTCCCCCTAGTGGGGTGTTTTGGGGGTAGTGCACCCGAAGCTAAAAATAGATATAAAACTGCCTTGTAAAAGTATAGTAATTTCTAGTCAATTTGGGCCCTTCATTAGGCAGATGATCTGATGGTAGAAGTTATGTTTAGTTTAGAGTTTTTTTCCCTATAAGGAAACCCCTCACTTGTATGAGGGTATTTTATTGCATCTATGTATTTTATGTGTATTCTCAGAGCGAGAAACAGATAGGGAGACTGTGAGAGAGAATAGAGGATATTATAGCGGATTTGCTGTAGGTTGTGTCTCTTCATTTTTTTGGATCATAGAAAGGAAGGACTGGTTGTTCGGGGTGGACGTAGCTCAAACTGGGTGAACCACGTATATCTGTGTCTCTCTGGTTTTATGTGTTTTGTGTGCTTGTGTTTTCAGCATATTTTATGTGTTTCATTGCTCTGTACTATTTAATTTTCTAACAAATCCACCTTCTACATTTCAAGGGCTAATGAATTCCATTTTCAAACCCTTCCTTAGAAAATGTGTGCTACTATTTTTTGATGATATACTAATCTACAACAGGTTTTTGAAGGATCATGTTCAACATGTTGACAAGGTGCTCAAACTATTAGAGGAGAAACAATTATATGCAAAAATATCCAAATGTTTCTTTGGATTACAAGAGGTGGAATATGTAGGTCATATTGTATCTCACGAGGGTGTTAACGTAGACCCTAACAAAATTAAATCCATTAAGGAATGGAAAGTCCACACAACCATAAAGTATTTGTGTGGATTTCTCAGGTTAACAGGGTATTATCGCAAGTTTGTTAAGAATTATGTGAGAATAGTAGCACCTCTAGCAACATTATTGAATAAATATGTATTTTCATGGACTCTTGAAGCAACTAATGCCTTTGAACATCTTAAAGAGGAAATGTGCCTAGCACCAGTCTTAGCTACGCCAGAATTCACAAAAACCTTTATTGTGGAATGTGATGCCTCAGGAAATGGAATTGGTGTTGTTTTAATGAAAGAAGGAAGACACATTGCTTTTGAAAGTCATCTAATCAAAGGAAATTATTTACAAAAGGATATTTATGATAAGGAAATGTTGGCAATACTACATGCACTAAAGAAATGGCGACCTTACCTAATGGGAAGACACTTCAAGGTAAAAACTGGTCATGATAGTCTTAAACACTTTTTGGAACAAAGACTATCTTCAAAAGAGCAGCAAAAATGGGTCACAAAGATGTTGGGTTATGACTTCAAAATCATCTACAAAAAAAGGAATCTAAATGTTGTTGCAGATGCAATCTCAAGAAAGGATGAAGAGGTGGAAGCATTTCTTTGTGCCATTACTATTATCCAACCAGATTGGATAATCGAAGCAAGGGATGAATGGAAGAAGGACAAAGAAGTGTGGACACTCATTCAAAAGTTGCAGCAAGATCCTAGTACATATGATACATTTAGTTGGAAAAATTATTTCTTATGGTACAAATATCGCTTATATATTTGCAAGAATTCCCAATTAAAACAAAAGATTCTTTTCGAATTGAACACTTCTCCTTTAGGAGGACACTTGGGATTTTTAAAAACTTACCACAAGGTGAAGAAAGATTTTTTTTGGGATGGCCTTAAATCTGATATTCAAAATTTTGTGGCGAAATGTTTGGTTTTCCACCAAAATAAAGTTGAAACAATTAAGACCCCGGGTCTTCTACAACCTTTATCCATTCCAAGTCAACGTTGGGAGGATATTTTAATGGATTTTATCATTGGTTTACCTAAGTCAAAAGGAAAGAGTGTCATCATGGTGGTAGTTGATAGACTTACCAAGTATGAACACTTTTGTGCATTATCTCATCAATTTAAAGCAAGTATAGTTGCTACTGCATTTATGGAAACAATTCAAAAGCTACATGGAAACCCAAAGATTATTGTAAGTGACATAGATCCCATTTTTACAGGAAATTTTTGGGCGAATTATTTTCTTGTTTGGGAACTCAACTAGCTCATAGCTCATCTTATAATCCTCAATCTGATGGTCAAACTGAGATACTGAATAAATTTTTGGAAGGATATCTTCGTTGTTTTGTATCTGATAAACAAAAAAAATGGGTCAAGTGGTTACCTCTCGCTGAATTGTGGTATAACACTTCCTTCCATACTGTAGAAAAAATGACCCCATTTATGGCACTTTATGGATGTCATCTACCATCAATCACATCTTCTTTAAGGGAAAATTATAGGGTTCAAGCAATGGAAGATCACATCAAGCATCAACAAGAAGTTCTCCAACTCTTAAATGATAACCTAAATTTGGCACAAAATCAAATGAAACAACAGGCATATCAACATCACAGTAAGAGAAGTTTTAATGTAGGAGACTGGGTATTTTTATGGCTAAAACCATACAAAAACATTTCCCTCAAAAAAGCTAAGAAGGATAATAAATTATCACCAAAGTACTATGGTACTTACAAGGTGTTGCAAAATATTGGTACTATGGAATACAAATTGGAGCTTCCTTCTTCTTCACAAGTGCATCCAGTTTTCCATCTTTCATGCTTAAAGAAGGTTATAGGGGAAAAAATTCCAGTTCAAAAAATATTGCCAGAAATTTATGAGGAAGGAAAAACCATATTGGAACCTGAATTAGTCACGGAAACAATAACTCGACAGCTACGAAATCAATCAATTTCAGAGTATCTCATCAAATGGAAGAACTTACCCACTGAAGATTCTACATGGGAGGATGAGAATTTTATACAAAAGCACCTATAGCTAATCAAGCATTGAGGACAACACTTTTTTGAAGGAGAGGAGCATGTTAGGCCCCTATATTACTAGTATAGTCCCTTATTGTTGTTAGTGTAACCCCTTTATTGTTATTGTTGTACCCCGATAACCCCCATATTGTTATTATTGTGCCCTTACATTATTATTGTTAGGTAGGATAGGATTACATTATGGCCCCATGGACTCCTATATATAGAAAGGAGGTTTTTTCATTTGCATCATCCAAGAATTGTTCATTTATGTAATGTATTAGAGATTTCTCCCTCATAGTGTCATATTTATAAGGCATTGATCTCTCTTTTCTTCTATTTTTGGAGCTGGTTTCATAAAAATTAGATGAACATGATAGATGGTAGGTGGTGATGTGGGTGGATGGATTCTCCCTAGGCTACCCTTAAAACTTAGGAATATCATATGGTAATTTAGTGAGCATAGGCGACCACCAGGGATCTTGACCAATGCGGTCATTAGTCAATTTAGCCAATTTTGGTAAATCGAGAGAGGATAGAAACATATTGTAAATTTGAATGAATGGGTCGTAGGAAAGAGAATCCCATGACCAACCTTGTGGTACCCCCATAAATGGATTAGATTGATGCATTTTTTGGTGGTGAAAAGAGTTTTCCCTAAAAAAAGGTTGTTGCGGGATAACATAACTAGTAGATGGATGCTGGCCCCCAAATTAAAAACCTCCAAAGAGAAATGGACCCCCAAAAGCATGATTTATAATGGGGTTGTACCCAAAGTGAAAATAAGGACCACTCTGCACAGTAGGACTGACATATGGAGAATGAATTGGGTGGGACACAATACTGGCAGCAGGGTTGCCCCCAGGTAAACGAGCCCCTCTAGTAAAAGTGCTGGTAGGTGATGTCCATCCAAAGAGTGAACTATAAAAATCTTGCAACATACTAGAAGCTACATTTCCCCTAGGATGACTAGGGACAACTAGCGATCCCCCCCACGGATTCCTGAAAGTAACTATGAATAACTGAGGAACAAGAATAGTTGGTTGGGAAAATGATAGCGTGAAAATTCCTATACCTACTGGATGACTAGGTTAGGGTACTGTAGTCGGCGTAGAGGGTGGTGTGGGTAAAAAAAAAATTAGGAAACTAGTGGTATCCATAGATGAGATTGGTGCAATGCCCCAGGAAGAAGTGTGTAATATTCCCAATTAGGAATTTCAGCAAGATAAGCAATGAAAACACTACTTTTAGAAAATTGTGTAAAACAGTGAGAGATGGGACTTGGATCCCTTAGTTCATACATTATAAATATCACATAAAGAATGGGATCAGAAACAAATCTCTCTAGCCATGCTAAACAGGTCTCCCAAAGCCAATACAACTCAAAAATGCCCAAACCCCATGACTTATGCCAACACAAAATCCTGAAGCATGTGATAGCATTATTTTAATGAGGTTTTATGCATCAATTTATAATAAATAATAGATATGGAGTCTAAAATCATTCAATGGATGAGAAAAATGGAGATCTCTTCCTTTTTATACAATATGAGAATAACCCGGCAAGGGCTTCATGAAAGTACAAGTATAAAATGCCAGATTTGCAGATCTAGATATGAAACAACACAGTCATACTACAGCTCTATATATATATATATATATATATATATGAATAGTACAAGAAGTAGAAGAAGATTCTTTATACAATCCTTCTGGGAGAAGGGTTGGTCCTTTCCCCAAGGAACAAGCTCAAGATCAAGGGTCTTGACCCTGCTACTGCAATACTAAGAGAAATGACACAGTTCCTGTAAGGGACTACACTGTAGGAGATGGAAAATTCTTTGGCCAAGTGCCAAGATGTAAAATATGCTCAAAATTATCCCTCACTGATCTCCCAAAGAGAGGAATACTTCCTCCTATGAAAAATAAGCTCCGGAAGTGGTGTTGTGAACCTTCCACTGCAACACCATCCAACACAACGTTACACTCTGCAAAAATAATTTTGTAGCTAAAGGAGGATGCTTGGCCTCAATCTTGAATGTGGAAAACTGAAGTACAATGCTCCTCCAAGAGGCCTCTCAAGGAAGGAGAAGGAATCCCTAAGCAGGAATGCCTTATGCTAAACATCACTGCAATCTCAACTCAACAGCTGAAGAATTCCCAATAGTCATGCAGACCATAAAATAAATAATAATCAAACTAACCTCAAATGGCTGCCATCCTCTTCCTTATAAAATATGTGAGCCTCGTCACCTTGGGTCCCGCCCATTAGGGTTTCCAACATCACATAATCAATCTCCCTCCAAAACTGCGCTGTATCTTCATCAAGGCCACTCCTCCATAACAGTGCTGCTTGATTTGGTCAAAGTTGACCTCTTCAACCTGCTTCATCCCTTTTCACACCCAAGTGTCTTCAATCTAGCTCTCATATGTTTTTCTAAACTGATCCTTGTCATATTGAGCTATTTTTATTGACGATCAACTCCTCTTCAGGAATGTTGTTGACATAGTCAAACTTGACTTTGTCCACATCCATCTGCCCCTGTTCACACATGATGGTGTCAAATCCAGCTACTAGAATGATCTCTTTTCATACCAAGAGGGTTTTTATGCTAATTCAAGATAAGTGTGGGTCTCTTTCCCCATTTATTCATCTACTAGGTGCAAAAGTCAAAAAACAATATTCTTATTAGCTGCATGCTAATTTAGGAATATTACAAAGTGAGTGGCGTGGATGAAGGAGAAGAAATAGCAACGCTAAGAGGTGTCAATGTTTTCATGGAAGCCAAGACTACTGATGTATATGGTAATGAAGTTTCGAAATCTTCCATAAGGTAAATGGTAGATAAAGGAACGTAATTGTAGGTTGGTGTTGGACTGTCTAGGTTCAGTTGCAGTAAGGTAGGCCCTAAAGGATCATTCCATGGTGGATTGGCAAGAGCATCATAGTCATCTGCCAAAGTCTCAATAGATACTAGATCACTATCAGTGGGACAAGACACAAATTCCAACACTATGTGATGGTCTAATTCTTGAGTGACGATAGGAGATCTCTGTGCAAGAGAAATGAGCCCACTTCATTCAAGAATTAAACCTTGAGGACGACGTAACCGTAGAGCAAAAAATTAAAACACCCTAGGGAAAAAATTATGGACTCAGACCAAACAACACACACTAGAAAATTCGTAAAATATAGCACATGCAAACAAAATACAAATAAGTTGGTGGTGTAAAAATTATACTGACGACCTCATTTTGAGCCCTTTCACTGTGAACTTGGCACAAGTGCCCTCACAAGATGTGGAACACCCCCCCGAAAGGAGTGAGAGAGTATGACTTATATCTATCCCAGGTAAAGAGAATATGACCCTGACCCTACACCTGTGTATGAGACCTTGAAAGAAAGGCCACTATGGTTACTACGTATAATAACACGACCTTGGGGGATATTCACAAGACAGATAAATACGTAAGGGCAAGAAAATTAACCCCAAAATGGAGCTAAGAACGAAATCACCTTGAGATTTATCTCCCAAGTGGCCCCGAAGTGATAAAACATCGTTTGTGTGTGTGTCAATTCTGCCATATTGCGCCACTCGAAATTAAGAAAAATGATTCATGTCACCTTGCTTAGCCCAAGTGTGACCTCGTGCTTAACCCTTTTGTGAGGAGGGCTTCCCAGATCACACTACTGCAAATGGATTTTACTCGCTACCACAAGCTGCTAAGTTGATTTCATATTCTTGGAGTGGTTAAATCACACTCTTATATCCAAGACGCTAGCCTAAGCAAGTATTGGTGTGGTACTAGAAAAAAAGAAAGACGAATATAGTTGATTTTATTATCACGTTAATTTTAATGGTTGTTGTTTACACAAGCGGGAAGTGGCGTGAAACTGAAATAGTGTGTAGGACTCTTAGTTAGTCACCCTAATGCATATATATGAAATTTTTTCTTTCCCAATTCGATGAATGCTAGCTATGAGAGGGAAAGAAATTATCTAACACATTAATTCCTAATAAGATGCACTTTTCATTAAATCTTCTCGAATGCAAAATATAACAAGAATTTTATGAATTTATGGCCCAAAAAACACACCAAAAATCAAACAGAGAAAGGGACCAAAACAAGTCTCCCAAGCAAAAATGCAAATAATTCCAAAAGATAAAAGTCTAGGGAAACAAAACCCAATAAAAAACACTCAAAGCAATCAAAACAAAAGCCAAAGTGAAAATAAATATGACAATGTCGATCAAGCTAGGGCTGTAGCACAATGGATCAACCAGGGCCAATGTTCTACAAAGGAATAGACTGAACCATAGAGGCAAAGAGGCCTAAAAAATATCTTAATGAAAGCGATACAACATGACAAACACTTTCGAAAGAACTTGATACGATGACAACTACACAACTAGTCACAATACCACTATTTGTGACACTAACAACCAAAAAATCAAAGAGATCAGTAAAAAAGAAGGCATGAAAATGAGAAACAATCTCAAAATCCGAATGTAAAATGTAAATCAGATCCAAAAAATCACATAATAAAGGAAGCCAATGCTGATACCAAACTAAAAACTCAAGCTATGGCACCTATTCAAGAAATCAAGAATCAACTCAAGGGACACATAATAAGGGAATACATTGAACAAACTGATCCAGATAGATCATATTAGGGACATAGGACAACTGATCAGCTACAACAAATGATGGATCCAAGTATGTTTTCAATATATAGGCAAGAAATTAAAATCTTGATGCCTAATGAAAGAGAACAAGTCATCTAAAGAGGAACATAACCAATCCAAGGAAAAAGCTTCTAGACATAAAAGATCTAAACTAGATCCAGAATGTACACAATAAGATAGACTATACAAATGGAAAAACAAAAGTTTCAGACTGGAGGCAGGGTTTTCAAGGGGATAAAATCCTCAGCCACGGTCACAAAACTTCCTAGTACGGGCTAGCTGTGGGCATAGGGTTTCTAGTGAGCGACTAAGGGACTTCTGGCCGTGGGCACAACTTTACAAGGTCACGACTAGGGTCCAAAAGGAAAAAATTCACATTTTCTCATGAAGTGACCAACATAAAATCAAAGAACATAGATATTAACCCTGAAAAATAGCTGAAAAAAGTCAAAAATATTCGAGGAAACCCATTAAATCTAAAATAAGAGGATCCGATTAGGATCTAAGGCAAAGCAGACACAAAAGCGAGTGTGATCTCATTTAAAGAACCAATTCTATTGCAATGGAAATTGCAAGGAGCTATTGCTCCATGATTTAGTGTTCGAATAGATCACCAGAGAGACAAAGGCATGAATAATAATTTACAAAATATCCTGATCCCATATGATTCAACAAGAAACATGCAATTGGATTTACACTATGAGGAAGAGAATGGCACCTTTCCTCCTTGAATTTTGGGGACGGACCTTGAGTTAATAGAAAAATTCTTGCACTCCACACGAGCGATCTACTCCATCCGCTCTCGATCTCAACACCTGCACACAATAAAAAACACTCATGGACGAAATAGATATTCTTGACAAGATCATTAGATAAACAACAATATAAACCAATCACAAGATCTGAAACATTATTATGTAAGGGAGGAAACACATATCTTTGTTAATTTCATAAAAATGATACAACGCTTCTATACCTTCTCTGCAGTGTCTCCTCTCCATGATATGATAGAGTTCCCCCAATAGATCCAATGAATGAGCATGAATAACACTCACATAATACTAAGACCTCACAAGATCTCAATGTGGAAGCAAAGTGGCAACACAAGATCGATATCTTAGCTCATCAGAAGATTAGCTCTCCAAAAACTATAGCATGGCTCTCCAAACTATCCTAGCTCATCACTGGGTGAAAATAGGACCCAAGTGACGAAAGGAGAATTCCGAGTGTAATGGCTTACACCATCTGCAAAACCTTTATAAGTGAGTGAGGGTGTTGACATCTCTACAACAAATACTAGACATGAATTACACATAGAAACCAGGTAGATGCTAATGACAAGAAAAAATAAATTGAACACACTCACACCTATATACATAATATACAAGTGTGACACACTCCAATAGTTCATGCTAATATGTGCACAAAACTTGGCACATGCCAAGGGTTTCTATACACGAACTTATGGGAAGAAAAGACAATTTGGTGCACAAGTGTAAAACAATGAAAAATGAAGTCAAAATTCCCAACCCAGAAAGGTTGACCATGTAAGGGTTAGTCTAACACAGTCATAATTTCAATATTAACCTGAGGAAATAAGGGAGGATCAATACATAATAGAGCTACAAGACATTCGTTGACGAGTGGTAAGGGAAATTTGTTGGCAAGTTCAATAGTAGAAGCCCAAGACTTGACTCGGTCCATGGGTAATATTTCCAAGGAGGGGAAAGGAGATGCCCCCTAAGTCGATTCAAGATTTAATATGTTGAGCTCTACATGTTCCAACTCAGGGAGATTAGAGGCAGAAATAGGCATAACCTCCCTATCATTATCAGTGGATAAATCCATGACCTCCAAGTTCACTAATTGAGAAGGCTCGTCATCAAGGGAGTCATGTGGAACAATCAAAGGGGCGGCTCATGTGGGCAAAGGATCCTGATCATATTACATATGATGATGTAGTTTCTGACCAGCGTCAAGAGGTATTGACGAGACTGTCGGAGAGGAAATATCTTCCACAATAGGTGGTGGGGTGTGCTCACTATGTTGATAATCTTATATAATAACATGCAATACCACACATGAATCAGGAGTTTTATGGGGTTTACACGTGCCAAATGAGATCATATGAATAGAAGTAGTGGTAAGATTTTATGGAGTTTTGGGTTAAGTAGGTTGAGGAAAAACCCCCATAAGAGTGAAACTTTTAAAAATTCCAGTGCCAACACTATGAAAATGACCAGGATGGTCCCCTACAAGTGGAACAATAGTTCCAGTAGTGTAAATATAGGTCGATGGAACGCAACAGTCAAGTTGGTAAATGGTGATGATATTTCCTTCCTGTGGAAAGAAAAGTAAACCAAATACAAACAAGACCACCGCAGTCATGGTATAAAACCAACTATGGCTAAGGATTAGATTATAGTCTAAAGGAGCGTCAATGAATTCAACATCGACATGTACCTTTTCCCCCATAACTCGATGGAAAAAGGTGGGAGGACCCCCTTAGGAATGAAATTGTGGCCATCAAATGCTTGGAGAGTGGTATTAGACATTGCGAGAGTCAGAGCACCAATAGCTTTCCACAAGATATGGAAATAACACATGTGGACGAGCCCTCATCTTCCATAATGTGATGGATATTCTTCTGGGAAACTCGCAAAATAATATGGAAATCGATCTAATGGGAAATATGAGGGATGAATTTATTGAAATTGAAAATGATGAGACTAGAGTCATATAAGTCAACTCCACCAATGACAGACAATGAGGGTTTGCGATGCTGAGGATAACTTTGCAAGACCTCCAAGGTAGACATGGAAGAAGGCGCCTAGGAAATATCTTCAACAATACTATAATGCTTAGTGGCCTTGGCAGAAGGGTTGTGTGTTATCTTACGTGAAACACCCTTGGCGGGGTGATAAATAGGTTCCATAGGCTTATCTAGAGTGAGAGGTCCAGTGGAACTAGGTGGAGCTAGTGAGTCCTTGGAAGGAGCAATCGACTAAGGGACATCATAGAACTTAGCTCGCATGGTCACGTTGACATGTTCCTTGCACATAAATATGGATGAAATGTGAGGGGGGTGGGAAGATGACCCCTTGTTTCCCACTTGCAGATAACAAGAAGGTTGAGAAATCATTTTTTGATGGGTTTATGCACATAATGGATGAGTTAAAATAGCAAGTTGTTGAGAATATGACGGTGAAAGAAACCTATGAACTTTATCCATTCGAGGACACTCATGAGTGAGATGATCTCCTTGAAAAATATTACAAGGGAACTTGACTTTGAGGTGACGTTGATTGGTGCCTCCTCCCTGAATCTCAGGATTCGATTTAGACTCCTCAACAGTTTTATTTTTTTGTTTATTTTTCTTATTATTCTTGTTCTTCTTACCACCGACTTGATAATTGCTATTTGTTTGAGTGGAATTCACCGTAATAACATTGGTGGAATGATCAAGAGGGGGTTCTTTAGCAGATACAAATACACATGCTGGGGCTTGATATGCAACAATAAATTTCTCATGGGACTCGAAACAGACCCAATCACACCATTGACATGTCGTCCAGGAACTGGTTTAGGCAGGTCAATAGAAGGCCTAGGGTCATTGGGAAATACTTCGTACAATGTACCTGCCTGTGAATATATGAGATCTAACTGTTGGGAAGATAGAATAGTTTTCTCCTCAGTAAGGGATCAAAACATGGACACATATTTGGAAATTTGTGGTCGAAGTGATCTAATGGACCATTTAGGGAGAATTTCATCGGGTAACTTAGTTCTTACCAACCTCTTTCAATGACACCACTCATGAATATGATCAGAAATGAGTGTGGCATCATATTGTTTGAAGTTAGACAAAATTTCGCAGCCAATATCATAACAAGTTGGTAACTAGAAATGTGTCAGGAAATTTTGAGCTAGAGAGGCGAAATCACCGTAGGACACAATATATAACAGTTGATGTACCACTTGGCAGCATCCCCGGTTAACATTCTTTGGAATAGGTGAAGTTTAACAGAATCATCCACTAATTAATTAGTGTTAGGTCCCTATATTACTATTATAGTTTCTTATTTTTGTTAGTGTAACCCCCTTATTGCTATTGTTCTACCCCTGTAACCCCCATATTATTATTATTGTTCCCTTACATTATTATTGTTAGGTAAGCTAGGATTACATTGTGGCCCTGTGGACTCCTATATATAGAAAGGAGGTTTTTTCATTTGTATCATCCTAGAATTGTTCATTTATGTAATTTATTGGAGGTTTCTCCCTCTAAGTGGCTTATTTCTAAGGCATTGATCTCTATTTTCTTCTATTTTTGGAGCTGGTTTCATAACATTTGGTATCAAAGCTTTGGATTCTAGGGTTTTGCTACTCCAAATAGGTCATTGTGGAATTTTCACTATAACTATTTTTATACGACGTTTTAGAAGCTAAAATTTTTACAGAGCAAAGCAGAAATCCTGAGGAATGTCTTGTAAAAATTTCAGATCTTGGTTTGCAAAATTTTTGGAGATATGATTTGTGGAATTTAGGTTTGTTTTAGGCTCCCAAATTTCACCTAAAACAATTCATCGTGGTATTTGCACTATAACATTTTTTATACAAAGGTTCAGAAGCTGGAATTTTTACAGAGAGAAGCCAAAATCCTTTGGAACTTCCTATACACATTTCAGATCTTGGTTAACAATATTTTCGGACATATGATCAGTGGAAGGTAGGTTTTGTTCAGGCTCCCGGATTTCATCTCAAAGGGGCGACCATGGGAAAATCATCATAAATCTCTCTCTGAGCATCGGATTGGAATTATGTAAAAATTGGTCACAAGTAAACAGACTGTATTTTCCTTTGTATCAATTTTAGAGCCGAAGGAGGAAACAATGAAACATGGTACGTCGTACAAGTTTGCTCTATTGAACCAGTCCATAATTAGGTCATTGTGGGATATTAGACATAACTTTCCCTTGATGGATCCAAATCAAGTTAGACCTGTGGCATTCAAAAGAAGATTCAGAGTACTACTACAGGGCCAAGTTTCATATATTTAAGATCTGAAATCACAAAGATAATTCAATTTCAATATTGAGCTCCTCAAAAGCGAGAAAAATGTGTGTATTTTTTTTTTTGAATTGCATAATTCTTGTTTGAAGAATCAATTTGAATTGATTCCAAGGGCATATTGTAGAATAGATATCATTATTGGGTTCTAAAATGCCCCCTAAAAATAATTCAACACCTATTAAGCCTTCAAAAGGCTCTACTATGGCTCATGAAGATGAAGAAATTCAACATGACATATCAAAATTACAAGAGCAAGTGCACCAAATTTCGCTCTCGCAAAGAGCAACAAAAAATGAAAAGGATGTTTTGAAGAAAAGAGTGGAAGCTAAGATGGATGGTTTAAAGAAAGGTGTGGAAGCTACGCTGGATGGTTTGAAGAATGGTATGGAATAAAAAATGGAAGGTTTGAAGGAAGACATGGAAGGTTTAAAGGAAGGTTTGTCAAAGTTGATACAAGAAATGATTCCTAATGGGGAAAAGATAGTAGAGGAAACCCATGATGAGAAAAAAATAAATGTTAATCGTGAATTCATAAACTCTAATGTTGGATTGAATAACCACCATATTCAAAATATGGATATGAGGAAGTTTGTTGGCAAGGATCCTGTAACATGGATACTACAAATGGAGAAATATTTTGATCTCAATAATGTGGAAAACATAGAAAAGTTACGCATTGCATCTTTACATTTAGAAAAAAATACATTTGTATGGTATCGATTGATTTTCATAAAAAAAAATCACTTGGTAAATTTTTACAAAGGAAATGATAGCACATTATGAGGATAAAAAGAGCAACACCTTCTTTAGCCAATTGATAAATATCAAACAAAAGGGTTCAGTGGTGGAGAAAATTGAGGACTTCAAAAAATTGAATATAAGGGTAACTAATATTCCAGAGGAACACATGATTGATGTCTTCATAGGGACTTTAAAAGATAACATCGAACATGAAGTTCACATTTGGGAACCTGATTCCTTGGAGAAGACATTCAGGTTGGCAAGAAAAATTGAATGTAAAATTATGGCGACAAGGAAGCCTACCACTCACATCTATAAAGATGGAAGTGTTGCTAATCCTATACTTCCACAACCTACAAGGTTGACACCACAACAATTGGAAGAAAATAGAACAGAAGGGCTTTGCTACAGTTGTGATAGCAAATACACTAAAGGCCATAAGTTTGTTGAGAAGAAATTATTGTACATATATTGTGAAGAGGAGGAAGAAAATGAACAAGAAACTTCAAAAGAAGAGGATATACACCAGGAACCAACCCTAGAAGAAGAAGAAACGAGTCCAACTATATTGTATAATTCATTGGCTGGAATTACCACTCCTCAAACTCTTAAGATAGAAGGACATATCAAGAAGAAAAAGGTAATAGTGTTGATCATTTCGGGTAGTACCCATAATTTTATTCATTGTAAGGTAGCCAAGGAATTGAATTGTTTCCTATACCCAACACTAGAATATCAAGTGATGGTTGCAAATTGAGGAACTTTAAATTTATCTCGAAAATGCCATAATATCAAGCTAGCCATGGGGGAATATGTATTGAATATTCCAATGCTTTCCATCCCAATGGGAGGTGCTGATGTTGTACTATGAGTAAAATGGTCACAATCTTTGGGGATGGTAGCTTTTAATTTTCAAGAAATTTTCTTGAAAACATTTTTGAAAGGAAAGGAAATCTAATTACGGGGTATCACAGGGAAGCCAAGAAAGATAATAAGCTCTAATGTCATGAAAAATCTTCTGAAGAAAGAAAAAATAGGTATAATTCCACAATTATGCTCACTAGAAGTTCCAACATCAAAATCATCTATTTCTCCAGATCTCCAAAAATCCTTGGACAATCATTCCAGGGTGTTTGAAACTCCCAAAGGACTCATTCCTATTCGTCATCATGATCATTTTATTCATTTTATTCCAGGCAGTTCTCCTCCAAACATCAGGCCTTACAGATATCCTTATGTCCAAAAGAGCGAAATTGAACGTATGATTGCAGAAATGTTAGAGGCTGGTATAATTCAACATAGTCAAAGTTCTTTCTCTAGTCCAGTAGTATTGATGCACAAGAAGGATGGATCATGGCACATGTTTCCAAATTACAGGGAGCTCAATAAGCTCACTATTAAAGATAAATTTCTCATTCCTGTGTGTTGTTATGATAACCCTCATCTCACAAGGTTCAACAAAAAGATAACTTGGGATAAGCTAAGTTATAGTATTGGGAAGTGTGAGTGGAAAAATAGATATGAGGGAAATATGCAATGCCCTCCCCTCCTAAAGGAAGTGCAGAAAAGGGAGTAAATAATGCGTTATAGCTAAGCAGAGAATCCGCAGGCCATATAATGGGATAGACCCCGTAATGTTGACACGTGGATGGATTCAGGGGGCACTAAGGAAGGCATAAGGAGAATGGAGCTTCAACCCCTGGAAACCCATGATGTCACTAGCTGGTGTGGCAGGTTTTGACCGTTCGTGGGGTAGTGGTGCAGCGTAAAGAGACTTCACAAGCCCCCGTCAAAACACTGTGGTGGACCCCTCGAGATGAATAGGTGGCGCACGCAAAGGAAAAGGTAAGGTAAGTCAGGAAAGCTGCTACACTACCAGTATCGGTATTAACCCGGCTTGTGGCTCACACCTACCCGGCTCCTAACAGCCAACAACCAAATTCCACGTGCCTTAGTGTCGACATCCTTATGATGTCAGCCCTGCAATTTGTTACCCGAGCCTCGTTTTTTGTAAATCTATGGCTTGTTTAACCCTACCTGATGCCCATTTGGGGTAAATTACTTGTTTTTACAAATTTTCCTTGCAGTTAAGCTAGGATTATAGCACCAGGTTGCTTTCAGCCCTCGCGTCACTTTCCCTCTTGGGTTTTCCACACTGGTCATAGGTATTTAGCCATTCTTGTTCCTTACAATTTTCCTTCTGCTTTACTCATTAAAAATGGTCGTCAGGAGAGTCAAGTCCAGAAAGTCTGAACCAGAAACCCCCCAAGCCCGTGAAGTTAGGGTCATACCTGGACTTGAGCCCCTTATTGATACACAGGCTTGTATTTTCAACCCACAGTACCCTTTCAGTGTCTCCCATGTCAGGCCTGACTTGTTAGAAAGCCATCTGAAAGGGCAAGATCAGTTCAAAGTCGTTCGGTCTGGCCTATATTACCAAATTGTTCTGCCCACCTTTCTAGTCACCAAGTTCATATGTTGGCTCAGAGACACCTATGACAAACGTAAGGATGTATTTCTTTCGGCTCAGGGAAACAAGGCTTTCTGTATATCATGTGAGCTCATTAAAAATGCCCTCTATTTCCCACACAGCTCGGAGTATGTCGAGTTCATAGAGTTGTCCTTTTCGCATCAGTTTTCCAAATTATCCTGGAAACAACAGATCCTCTCCTCCATCTCAGAATCCCTTCTCACATCCATCCCTTCTTCGGACATGGTACCCTTGACCGCATTTACAGAAGGCATCCAGCCTGTTCGCGCTTTCATCTCGGGGTTGATAGGTCTTAGAGAGGTCGAGAGGGTGTTGAAAGAGTGCATAGCCCTCCTCTAGCTCATGTCCCAGATGGATGTCATTTTTGATATACCCACTTTCTTGGCTTCGGTCATTCAGACCCAGTTTCAAGAACTACCCTCTATGGGGGATTTTTGTTTCTGTTCACTGGTGTTTTATCTTTTTCTATTCGAGCACGCTGACAAGTTTAATGCTTTGGGCCTCAAAAAACTCTCAAGAATGAATGGCCAGCCAAGAACCATTTTTGAGTGGAACGTCTCAGTACGTCAGCAGCCTAATGGGAGGGGTTACTTAAGGTTTTTGAATGAGTTCATGACCATTGCCTACACCATACTTCACAACAGCCCCCTGCCCAGGATGTTTCCTAAGAAGAAAGACTAGCTGCAGTTTGGCGATGAGGAAAGCATAGGGGATTGGTATTTTTTTGATTATTACACCGAGAGCAGAGTCTATGGTGTAGATGTCCCCCCCTACCACTTGTTTTTGTTCCCTGCTATGTGGGATTTCAACCTTGAATACATTTTCCAAACCATGAAAGCAGACCAGTTCCACTTTGTTCCCACTAAGAAAGGCTATATCCTTAAACTCCATACCACCATAGGCCCCTTTACCGTAAACTCAAGACATGCCCTCTCCACAGTAGAGACGCTGCTTCAGGGGATGGATTTAGTACTAGGAAAAGTCTGGCCCTATTACCCAAAAGGAATTATCTCTAATAGGAAAAGGAATATTAGTTCCACTACATATGTGCATGAGGCTATGCCCTTCATTTAATGGAGAGCTAATCTTGACACATGTCCCTTGGCTTCGTAGATGGAGGCCGAATCTTCGGATACAAAAGGAAGAGGTGACACCACTTCAGCGGGTACAGGGAAGAAAGGGCAGACTGATGAGGCTAATTTTTCAGAATAGCCAGAAAGTTTGGATACAGGGGAGGGGTCCCCTGCAAAAAGCATAGAAGTGATGATGTGGAGATCATCTGGGATGAGCCACCTCAAGAGGATTTAATCAGATACAGAAAGCTTGATAAGAGAAAGGTTAGTTTCAGAGTTAATTATGATGGTGCTTCCTCTTCGAAACCCTCTGGGATATCACAGGTTGTTTTGGGAAACAGAGCTGAAGTAAGGGAAGAAATCAGAAGCAAGAACAGGAAAATAAGGGAGAAGCTCCGAGCGGAACTGGCCAGGTTCGTAGATAAGTATCATACCTGGCTCACCTCAGAGCTGGATATGGATAAAGAATAATTGATAATAGCTATCACAGAGGCAGTGTTAGACCCTACGGCTAATGAAGTTAGCTACAAATTTTTATAGGTTTCTGTGAATCTATCAAAGGTCCTCTTAATTGACAATCTTGGCCTTCACCAATGCATCAGGGAAATGCTAAGGGACAAGGTTGTGAAGCTCGCGCTCGCGTTAAGGAAGCTGAAAGATAAATACAAAGAGGTGCTAGAGAATTAGAAAAAAGAAAGGGCAAGTGCCAAGGGGGTTAGCAATAACCTACACCACCTCAGAAGGATAATGAGTGGAAAAGGAAGTGATAAGGAAGGAATCAGGAGGAAAATCATCCTGGATTTAGAGGCCGAAAACTCAGAGTTAAGGAGGAGACTCAACATTCCCCATGGGGAATATGTAAAACCAGAGGAATTAGCCTAGGCATAAAAAGAAAAATCAACCCTCACAGATACCATTGCTCGGGAAAGGGATGAGAATGCTAAAACGATCGCAGAAATGGCTGCTCTCAGGCAGAGATTGGTCAAATTGCAAGCCAAATGGGATACTCATGTCTGCGTGACGCCAACTTCTGATATAGCAGGTGCTACTCCAACACAGTTAACCAAGGCTCTGTCGAACCTACAGGTTTCGAAAAAGCAAGCCCATATAGCAGAACAAAGAGTTAAGGAGTTGATGGTTAGGTTGGAACAAAACGATAAAGTAATAGTGGCCCTGCAAGAAGAGGTGGATAGAGCAAAGAGAGAGAAGTGCAACAGGATAAAGTCATCAAATATCTAAACAATCGGATGAAAGGAAGCACAACTCTCGTGGAAGCCAGGTGCCTCATCTAGATCGACATCATATGGAAGGTAAGGAAGCATTGGAATTATATTATGCTAATGAATGAGAAGAAAACTGTTGTCTGATTGTTCAAAGGGAAGTTGCAGGAAGGATAAGGTGAAGTCAAGGCAAAGGTGGTCATGGCCAAGAAATATATCACTTACCTAAACGGATTGGGCTCTGAAGAGTTGGTTGTCCAGGGGATTGAAGACCGTTTCAGGGGAGTGATGGAAATCTGAAGGGTAATTGAGAAAGAGACCACGTGGGTAAATACATAAAGTGGTTTGGAGCAGGTTGCCAAGGGAGTTGGGAAGTTTGAGCAGGAGTGGGATGAGCTGGTGAAAGTAGGCCTCCCATCATGCTGGGATCCTACGACTGTAGTTTTTTCAAGCCTAACAGATTACGCAGAGAAGCTGACAGCAGTTGTGAATCACAAAAATCTCCCCTATGAGAAAACCACTCACCTGAAAGCTGAGACTGCAATTACTGCCCTAGGCAAGGAGATTTCCCTTCTCTGTCAGATCAAACAATGCTTGTCTATACACATGGATTACTCAGAATTCACTAACATATAGGCCCTAGTGGAGATTTTTTCTACTATGCCCCCGCGAAGGGTTACCATATGGCAGAAATGCATTGAGTACATAAATATACCAGTCATCACACCGTCCCTTCAGTCCCTTCCTCCTCAGAAGCATAAAGCTAGTTCATCCACGTCATCAATGCTTCTAACTCACCCGGCAGCTGCTACACCCCGTTTCTCTAAAAAATGATGATCATGATTTGGCTCTAGTGGCCTTTTTCCTTGTTATTTTTACTTTGTAATATTAGGTGAAATCGTCATTTCACCCTATGCATTTCTATTTTCTGTTTAAGTTGTTTTGTTTTCAGTTGGTTCCTATGTTAAGGCCACTACAAAGATGATGAGAGGCATTTTACCTCATCATCAGTTTTGATCCTGATAGAGACAAGAAACAAAAAATATATTTCTATGAACAAATGTTGATCCAAAAATATTTTCTGCTAATGGTAGACTGGGGATTATAAAAGAAAGAACCTGAGTCTATAGAAGGGTTCTAGATTTTCCAGAACAGAGACTGTTAATTGTAAATTACCCTTTTTGTAAAGTTTTGAGGACTTCCTGTGTTTTACGTTGAATAATCCTGTTGGGAGACTAAAATGAAATTATTTTGCTGTGAGATGGATTCCTAGTGAGACGGTCACAATTTGTATTCCCTTTGTTATATTCTAATACAAATTTTTTGGCACTTCATCACTCTTTTTATATTATATGCTACCGGAATGCGAGCGCTTGATTGACTTAAATGAATTTATCTATCCCAGATACTCATGTCTATTAGTCTATTATGCTTTAAATATGGCTCGGAGCTATGATATTGTGTTCATATGTTTCACCCCATTTACTCACTTTCCTTCTGATATTAGCTGGTGATAGATTCTTATATGATAATAAGCCTATCTGTAGTTAATATTTTCTCCATTTGCTGCCATTCTTACTACACTTTCATGTTTTGAGAACTGTGCACTGCGTTTCATGATCTGGCCCTCCTCACGGCTTTTAGAATCTAGATTCATCTTCAATAATGTATTCATAAGACCCTTGTTGTTTTACTATCGAGTTTTGCTGCTATTATATCTCTGTTCCTGAGGTCTCGGTCCCACTTTATGAAGTTTTAAAAATTGTTTATGAACAAGAGGATTTATACCCTTGACCATGGAAAGTTTTTCAGAATCTTCTTGGCTTTAAGATGACCTAGGCACTGGTCCTTCACAACTTAGGGTTGTCTCTAGGAGCTACAACATCTTTTTGGCGCCGTTACTAGGGATCAAATTTGAATATATTATCCCAGGGTACGACAGAATCATATTCACTCTTCAATATCAGGTGAGCATGAAGGGTTGAGAGTTGTATATCCCTCACCTTGGCGACTCCATAGCCTTTCAAAAGTTCTAAATCTATTTGCACTCCTGGCTTATCAAAAGCCTCACCTAAGGTTAGATACTTCTCAGTTAAGGAAACCCTCTGTATCTGATCCAGAAAAAATTCTATTTAAGATAATCTGGAAGGAGAAGCAACCCACACATACTGACATACCTAGATTCTCCCTAGAATACTCCCCATCTTCCTCCCCGAAAGCTCAGGTTTAAGGTCTTGGATCTACTGCTAGAGTGCTTGAATACCCACTAGATAACCTTTTCCATGAATAGTCAGAGATAAAATATGAGGCAGAGTCTATAGATACATCAAAATTTTCCTTACATCCTACCCTAGAAGCCGAATAAATAAAGCAAGTGACTATCCCTCAAATCCCACTTGGTCAAGCAAATTTACAGACCACTTTTAAAAATATTTCTAGTGTCACTCAGAAAAACCCCCCTCTAGCTCCTCTATCTCTCATGGAAGTTCTTGGCTTCTTGTTAAATAAATATGCCCCTCTGGCATTACTATAGATTCTGAATGACATGCCCCAAGACTACATGAAGCACTTACCCCGGTTTACCGTGGAAGACATCAGTACTGCACAAAAGAACTTGGAAGATTTATGTGCTTTTGTAAAGAATTTCAATGTAGAACAGTTAGATGTAGTTCTGAGGTTATTCATCCACTCTCTGGATGGAGAAGCAAGGAAGTGGTTCAAAAATCTTGGGGACAAATCCATCACTAACCGAGAAGAGATGGAAAATGTTTTCACCCGGAAGTGGGGAGAGAAAAGAAACCATGGCTATTGTCTCATAGAGTTCAATACATCAAAAGAAAGACACAAAGAACATGTAGTAGAGTTTATAAAGATATTTAATAAGCTGCACACCAATCTTCCAGTTGATATAAAGCCCCCTCAAGCTGCTGCTAAGGTAGTGTTTGTGGGAGCTTTTGAATTTTAATTCGGCTTCACTCTAAGGGAGAGAAAATCTTCTTCTCTCGACCAAGCTTAGACAGATGCTTTAGAAGTGGAGGATAAATTTTCTTCTATAGGAAAGTTGAAAGGAATATTGGACCATGATTTCAGGCGAAAGGGTAAAGAAGAAGACTCTTCTTCGAGTCAAGAAAAGGAAGTCTCAGATTATAAAATCGAGGAGATGAACAAAATGATTAAGAATATTTCTAACAAGCTGGTGAAATTGGAACTTGAAGTGAAGAATGCCTCCTCTCGGCTGGATCAGCCTGATTTTAACAGAGGGTATAATCAGTAGCATAGGAAACCACCTCTACAGATCCTACAAAGGGACAGAAAAGAGCATCAAGATCACATACAACCCCCCTTATATTTGGAAGGAAAAATGGAGGGCCCTGTTGAAGATGCTCCAGATGGGCAAGATGATCAGTGCTTTGCTTATTCAGAAGGAGAAGAGGTATAACTTTCCCTACAAGAAGAAGGGGAAGAAGAGGGGGGAAAGGTGAAGTCCACTTAAGAACCTAACATCGATGATTACTACAGACAGTTTGTTGATTTTATGCAAGCCCAATTCCACAAGAAGTATGACCTTCGTTCTTCCAGGAAGCGGACTCGTACTCAAGATCAAGAGGAAGAATCACCTTCTAAGGAATATTCCCTCCCAAAGTCTGAGAGTAAAGGCAAGAAACCTGTTGAAGAACCTTCTGGACAAAAAGGTGCTCCTGGGTCATCATCCAAGTCCATACCTGACCCTATTTGTAATATTCCTAGTTAGCCTAAGCTAAGAGGAATATACATTTTGGTTTCATTTCATGTTGTTTGAATACATGAATAAAGGAGGACATGTAAAACTCTTGAAAATAAATGAATAAATCTATTCCCATGTGAACAGGGATAAATCTGGGCCATGTAAACAAAACACTTGCAGGTGTGAATGGGTTTGAGCTATGAGACTGGGTCAACCTTGACCAAATCTATAGCGCAGTCTAGATTCAATGCACCTCATGGATGGACAAAATGATTTTAGATGGAGGCTCCTCATGTGAAATGAGCTAATTCATTGAAGTGGTTTAGGGTTTGACAAGGCCTCCATCTTATAAAAGGAGGATGAGAGAAGAAAGAGAGGGTTGTTGATTGTGCATATTTCTGAGTATAGTGTCTGTTTAGACATATACCATTCTTTGTTGTTTAGCAAAGAATAGTGTTGCTTAGCACTTGGGAGTTCCTATGCAGGGATCCCACCTCTTCCATTGAGGATTTCTTGGAGGATTCTTGCTGATTTCATCCACTAACAGGCATTTGGCCAAGCTCGCCTTTCAACTACAACACTGATCCTGTTTAGGATTAGGTTTTCCTTGCAAGCTGCAGTAAGTGGAGGTCAGATCTACTCATATCTAGGCAATTTCAGGATCTCTTTTCACTAGGAAAGTCTTCTATCCCATGGGAAAGAGAGTTCTGAACCTTTGGAGCTGATATTTCATATCTTGGCAATAGGCCAACTCAGTGTTTCAAGCTAGAGCATATTTTCCCTTCTAGGACTGCGTTATGTTCAAAGAAGGAATTGTAGGGTGTTTTGATCCCCTTTTTGAGAAGAGATCTCTGGTGCTGGGCTTTGGCTTTCACTTTGGTGATCCATGGATTAGATTGATGATCCATGTCCTGTATAGATCTTATATATTTCTAATGTAAAACATCTTCAGAAATTTCGGAATAATATTGCAGATATGCTACTTTAAACTCAGATCTACTCTCTGTATTGCATGTCTTGATCAAAACCCCAAGGGGATCTTGTGAAAGATCCTTTCTAGTGTATAGACCTGAAATGGATTTGATATTTTGTACACAGATCTACTCTAGATATGAAGTGTAACATACAGATACTGCAGATCTTATAAAAACAATGTTAATCCATTTTGCAGTAAATACATGTGTTGCAACCCTCTTTTCTGAGGAGTTTCTTCTATTATGTCTTCTACATTCTGTTGTATAATGTAAGAGAATCATTATGTATCTGATTTTCTGCTGTATATTTAAAAGTTGAACTTTACTATTGACCTCCTACTCATGCTCTCAAAACTGCATTATTTCTGAAGCAGCTTGTTTCACATAGTTGCAGCCCCTCTCTATGGGTGTTTTTCAGCTAGACTAGATGGTGGGAGATCTGTTTACCACACCTTGTTTGATTTTTTTTTGCTCTCCTTTTGGATCTAGACCCTAGATCCACTGATCTAAGGGATATAAGAGCTGAAAAATCATTTGAGTGCACATATTTCCAAGAAGTATGTTATTTCAATAGGCTTTGCTGTGAATTCCCATTTTGGGATACTATAGTGGTATCAGAGCTCCTTTCTTGCCACAGCCTGTGCTTTCATTGAAGATCTAAATCCAACATGATTTCAAAATAAGATGAGCCTATTACTGATATGGAGAAGAGGTATCAGCATATAAGTCACAAGAAATTTTATTACACCACTGATGATCAAGACAAAGGTAAAGCCCCTGAAACTGGAAGTGATAAAGAAGGAGAAGATTTTGCAAGAACTCTTTTGGTAGCCATGCAAGATCTTGCTATAAAGATAAAAGAAATGAGACTAGATAGGCTCAATGAGTCTCCTATAAGGTCTCATCTCAGGGAAAGCTCTGGCATATCTCACCACTGGAATGATCAACCAATGAACCAGCCACAAGCTCCACAACGTTATACAATGCCTACCTTTTTGGCTGTGGAGAATGAAGGGCCTCGTGAGAAAGCATCCCTTGAAGACTATTTTGAAGAGTATGAGTCCTAGAATTAGAAATTCAAGGACCAGTTGAGTTTTCAAGAGTTTTTTCATCTCAAGGATAAAAGAAGACCAAGGAATTAGTATAGATATGGTGGATTCACTCATAATCATGATCGACATCACTCTACTGGAAGATTCTTTTTACCCAAGTTTGATGGGTCATCCACTAGTTCTACCAAGGCATGGGTAGAAAAGTTGGATATATATTTCCAGTTGAACAAAGTCCCTGAGATGGAAGCCATCAAGATTGTAGCGCTACACTTTGAAGTTGAAGCACAAAACTGGTGGTTCCATGAGTTGTCTCCATTAGGTCATGCCAATGTGACTGCCTATTCTGAATTTACTAGAAGACTGGTGGAGAGGTTTGACAGAAAGGATCTAGAAGCAACTTTCATGAGCCTTACAAATTTGAATCATTTAGGTAATGTAGAATATTATATCTCTAAGTTTCTGAGATTATCTATTATGGTTCCTAATCTATCTGCAGCAAGGAGGGTGTACATGTTCATCGATGGCTTGGATGAACCTTTGCATGGGTTGGTTAAATCCACCAAGCCTATCACATTGCATGATGCCATTGAGAGGGCTAGAGACCTTCAAGATGCCTTTCCAAAAGCAAAGGCAACTTTCCAGAACAAACCCTTTTACCTTTCTAAGGGAACGGAAGAGAAAGCTTGTCCTTCCAAGGAGAGCTCAGTCAAGAAGCCTCTTGATATTGAAGTCCGGAGGGAGCTAAGGAAGAAGAGGCTATGTTTAACTTGCCAAGAATCATGGGCACTGGGACATAGATGTGCTTCTAGGAAAGCACACTACATATAAGTCTTCTCAGATGTTGAGGAAGAAGAAGATGATGAACCAAGGAAAGGTCACTGCGCTGACAATGTTGAGGGAGATCCATCACCATCAGGAGATGGGAGTGGAGATTTTTCTCCTATTGGAGGGACTCTTACATATTTGAGGGGAGTACCTAAGTACTTGACCCTAAGAGTTCATGGTTCAATAATGAAACAGAGGGTATTTTTTCTTATTGAAAGTGGGGCCACCCACAAATTTATTGATGCTCATCTTGTGCAAAGGAGGGCCATACCCACTGATAAATTTGAGGGATTTTCTATTCTAGTCCCAGGAGATAAAAAAATGCAATGAATGCATTATGTTCCATCACATACAGTCACCATGGGATCCTACATGTTAGCCATCAGTATTTTTTACATGTTAGTGATGACTATATCTACAGCTGAGTTTTCTAGAAACTGATTTCCTTATGTCAATAGGTCATCCAGAAAACACTCCTAAAACTTTTTTCGCCCTTCTACCTTTTCAGTTTGCCCATGTCAAAATCAAAACCTCATTATCACAATCCTATCTAGCTTTAGCCTTATTGGTCTGCCCATCAGCTTTAAAAGGCAAATCCACATCTGTTTCAAAAGTCTCCCCTATGTTAGGAAGTGGCGCTTTAAGACATTTCACCCTTGGCAATCATCAAAAAGCCAAAAAGCCTCCATCTGCAACAGACCTACCATGACTTACCTCTTACTTTGCAAATGAAATTGACAAACAGCCCTAAGTCGCGCCACTCACATCCCCTAGATCTCAGCACTGCATAAAACCCAATCTTAAGCTGACTATTAGGTTTTTCACAGTATTCTATGGTTTCTACAAAGGCAGGAAATATAACTTCATCTCAGGAGGAAATGCTTGAATTTACAGTAAGAGGAACACCTGCTTCTAAATGTAACTTGAGCCTGAGATATGCCTGCAAAACAGAAAGCTACTCATCCAGACTTTACAGTCCTTTCCATCATGAAAATCACAGAAATACACCACTGTCACAGCAAACTGGCAAATGGTCATGGCCCAGAACCTCCTTCATTTACAAGCAGAGGGTTAGGGCGCCTCCTTCATCCACAAGCAGAGGGAGCTGGCCAGTATTGACTTTGAAGATTTGCAAAAGTCCAGGTTTGCCTTGAACTGAAACAAATAAAACAGGGACTCCAGGTTTTATGAATGTGACTGATGATCATAACAGGAATATAGTTGAAATATGCTAGCTCAAAGGAAAGGAGAGTCTGGTCTGATAAAGAAGGTCATCTGAATCTTTCAAATCATGTAAATCGTTGAACTTTAGAAAGGCCTGTCATCAGTAAACATCCCAATCATAAGAAGCATGTTTTGTCCACAAGATCAAATGGAATAAATGCTGACAACAAATGCCATTACACAGGCAGAAAGAAAGTTCTTAGTTTCTCAAAAGACACTGACCTCCATAGTCACAGAAACTATTTGTCAAGTAATCTGTCATGAGATGACCAAACCAAATGATGATATTTCAGTCACCCTTAGAGCAGTGCAGAGAAACAGTGTCACTGTGGCTAGGGTTTCTTCTGAAACGCAGTGATGCTTGCAAGAAGAGATGCTAATATTGATGTTTTTCAAGTGGTTTACTTACCATCACATCCTGAGAAAAGCTGTGTCAAACAGATTTGTTAAGAAACTTTCAGATACCTTACCTAATGAAGAGCCTCCTCCATGTATGAGCAGATGGCCAGAGCCTTGGATATTGTTGAAGACTGAATTAGTCAGAAAGGTGCAGTAGAGAGATACAAAGAAGGAAAGTGGAAGTCATTACACAGGTTAAAGATAATGCTTCTAATTCAAAAATATTACTCTTCCTATTCATATGAAAATATCTTTCAAAATATACATCTTGGTGGACAGGAAATGTTATGAATAAGGTATGCCATTGATACCAAGAAGGGGGCAGTTTCCTTGAGGGAAAGGACCAAGCAACAAAACAATATCACATGCCAAAGGTCCAAAGAAGCGCTTTTCAAGAAATGGTGTTCAAAGTTTTCAAATGTTTCTGGCGCATTATGAATGGTCTTTCCTTGATAAAAATCGCCAAGAGGGGAAAACAGTGAACATAGTCTAGTTATGAAATGGTTCTATTGACAAAAAAGGGGTCAACACACTGGTCAAAGCAAAATAATGACTGTGTATCAAAGAGCCCTGTTTTCCTGTTTTACAAGCTTATCTTTTCAGATGGACAAGGCAAATGGGTATACAATCTTATGAATAGGCAGAAGAAGTTTGTTTTGATGAATTGTCACTGTTTAGATGTCTTAAAACAAACACAGTTGTCATCATTCCAAAGGGCAGATGTGGCACAGAAATACATGGAAAGAGAACCAACAGACAGGGCTTTTGAATTCCATCACCAAGAAGATATCCCCTTGTGAGCTATTGTTCATTATGTTAAAAAAGTAATTCAACATATGATCATTGTTTGGATAGTTTAAAAAGAAGAAGCACAACCTTTATTATTTAAAAGAACAGAGGTATTGTATATTACACCTACAGGCAGGGAAGTTTGAAAGAGAGGCGCCCTTATCAAAACAGGAGGTCATGATCAAGTCCGAGTAAGGTCATTTGAACACCTACTGTGGGTGAAGGATGAAGAAGCTATCGAAGACCAAGAGCTGTCAGAACAAGTTGGCAAACTATCCCTGTCCTTCAAAGAACAAAACAGTGTTTAAGCATTCTCTTGACTGTTTTAAAGAAGGGTTTCTATATCTCATGTATGTGACCAGTGTTGTTGAAAACAGTGGCAGAAATAGCATAAAGATTATGGAGACATGTTTCAGAGTTTAAAGCTCGGGGTTGACTAATGTGTACTAAACAGAGTCATTGTTCGAGTTTGTATATTCAAAATAACAAACCCACGGTTTAAAAACGAAACAAAATTGAAAACCAATGTTACATTCAAAAGTTTAATGATCGTTGGAAATCTGCTTTCAAATGACATCAAAGGTTGAAGTGTGAGGGTAAGGGTGTCATTTTCAAAGTCTAAAAACGGAGCTCCGCGCCTCTCAGCATCAAACAAGGTAGTTCGGGTCATTGGGCAGAGTTTAACACTGTGCAGAGGCCGCGCGACGCGCCTGCGTTTTTGCGCGACGTGCCTGGTGGCGGTTTTGCAAAGGAGCACTGTATAAGCGCGACGCGCCTAGATAAACCAGCGACGCGCCTGTACGCCGCCCGACAGGTCGACCCGACAGGCCACCCAGGGCTATTTTTGCGCGACATTCTTTGCTGAAGGAGTGTCGCGCATGCCTTGAAGAGCCCCGGTGTTTGTCCAGCCCTGCACAAAGCTTGTTCATCAATTTTAAAGGTATTTCTCATACATTTTCCCCCTCGGCTTCAAGAAATGGCTAAGTGACAAGAAAGGTTTAAATCAAACAGTCCTAGTTTTCAAAACTTTCAAAACCCTCTAAACCCGGTCACTACAGCTAAAAACAGTGCTTCGAAGTGTTGAGATGTGATAAAAGGCTGACCGTGTTATTAAAAAAAAAAAACACCTCGAGGCTACAGGGGAAAGCTGTTGATTGACTGCTTTGTGTTGTTCAAAACCTATTTGGCAAGTGCTATTCATCCTAGCAGAGGTTTTCATAATATCACCAGAGGGCTTCATTCATAAGGGACCATTTATTGTTTTAAAAGAGAAAACTCATATAACCTCTGTCCTAAAAGCTTTACAGTCTTCTAAAAACTCTGTCACTTTTTCTCCAATCCTGTGCATTAACAGTCTAAGCGTATGTATGGTGGTTTGCTAGAGATGAAAATTGTTGAAAGGTGGCACACTTATACAGGGCAAGGTTTTTGATGATTGAAAGCCTCCTTGAGCAAGGAGTTTGGTGTATTGGTTGACATCTAAGACTTCAAGAACAGAGTGATTATTAGCATTTTCTCACAGCACACTCTTTTAGCAGACTGCCCCTCTTTCACTGTATTTTTTTTACTACTGTGAATTTGTTGACAGAGATTTTCCAAAGGTGAATAGGATACTGGAGGGCAGGGTTGTTTGATGAGAATTTAACATTGAGACAAAGGTTCAGATGTGGTGGTTGATCTTTTGAATTCACAAATAAAGGGTGTGTTTCCTAAAGCACTGTGCACTGATATTTCACCTAACCTAGGTCTGCCTTTTCTTTTCTGCATAGTATTTGCAGAGTTGATTGGCAGAGATTCTAAGGTGGAATAGGGCCACTTTACAAGGACAGGTTGTTGATGATTAAATTTTAACATTGGAGACAGAGGTACGAAGGTGGTGGTTGATTTCTTAACTTCACAAGTGAAAGGTGTTCTTCATAAAACACTGTGCACTGATATTTCACCTAACCTAGGTCTGCCCTTCTTTTCCCTACATTGTATCATTTTGAAGAGCTGTTGACTGTGATATTTTTCAAAGAGGAAGACCATTTCTGAAGAGCAGGGTTTTAATATTTGAAGATTGGTCTTAGAGACACAAATACAAGTGTTGGTTGGCCTCTAACAAATCCACGGAAAGGTGATTTTCAATGCGTGCACGGGAATATTACGGCCAGGTTTGTTTTCACAGTGAGGTACGTCAAAGAAAAAAAAAGGCATTTTCAAAGGCGAAGAGGTGTGCTACAAAGCTTGTTGCATTTCATCCAAACCACATTGTCCATATCTGTCCAAACAGTCTAGTGACCAGTTTCAATCCAGCAGAGCATTTTTACATACAGTGAAGGCAGTTTGCCTCTTCCAAAGCTTGTTCAAAGTCAAAATGCCTCCAAAGCAAGATCACAGGAGCGGTCCACATAAGAGATATGAGCCTATCTCCATTGAAGAAATCAATGCTCACCCATCTGTGCTTTTCAATTTCCATGAAGTAGGCTGTCTTGATTTCTGCCAGAGGATAGAAGAAGTCAAGAGTTTTTCGCCACTAACACATTTGTGCGCTTTGAGATTCAAGGACAAACACTTCCAATTGGCGGGTCTTGATTTCAAAATTTCTCCAAGGTATGTATCCAAAGCTACCAAGATCCCGTATCATGGTAAAAAGTGGTTTAAACAAGCTCATCTTGATCTAGAGGATTATAAACCTTTCATCAAGCCTGAACATAGGGAAACCATCACTGCTATTTTCCCTTTTTCCTATCTTCTTGACAGTTATGCTCCGTTGATGAAAGCCATAATGAGATATTTCACTTGTGAAGGGAGGTTTAACCGAATTTATGCCTATCATGTCCGCTTGTTGATGCATTTTACCAGAAGCAGGCAACTAAACCTTCCATACTTTTTGTCCAAAAGCAGAGAGAAAATGGCTTCTACTGTCCAAAAGAAGGCTCCACCTCAGCAAATCCCTTCTCTCTTTCATCATTCATTGATCAAGATTATCTTCTTACACCAGCTGGAGAAGAAGGGGGTTTCATGGGATTCATTCATTAGCCATTCAGATTTTTCCACTGTCCCTCCTGTTCATGTGTCTCCTACTCAGCCTATCCATCGCCCAGTGCCTTTGTCTAGTAGGCCTACCCCTAAAAAACTCAAAATGACTACTGGGCAGCCAAGTCAACAGGGAGAAGGAGAGGGAAATGAACCACAGGGAGAAGGAGAAGGCAGTGAACAACAGCAGCTAGAGGTTGAGGAACAGCAGCAGCTAGAGGTTGAGGAACAGCAGCAGCTAGAGGTCGAGGAACAACAACAGCTACAGGTGGAGGGACAGCAGCAGATACAGGAAGAGGGACAGCAGCAGACAGCAGTTGAAGAGCAGCAAGCTGGGCAGACAATTGAAGCACCTTTTGAGCCAAAAACTGGACAGGATATTGAGGAAGGACAGCAAGCTAAAGCTCCCACCTTAACAGTAGAAAATATTGTTCCTAGTAAGAGGAAATTGCCCAAAAAGACACTTTCTAGTTTGCCAAGGAGGAAAAGCGCCAGATTGGCTTTCAAAGGCAAAGGTAAAATTGGAGAAAGTACAAAGCATGGAGATGAATTAGCTATTATCCCTATCCAAAGCGATGATAGTGACAATGAGGCTCGCCTCCTTGAAAACCTCCTCATTCACAAAGAGGGGAAAATTGAGGTATTACAGGAAGATCTTCAAAGGGCGAGGAATTTCAACCACTTCTTGGAGGTTGAAAACAAACAAATGAAGTTTCATGCAACTATTCATGAGGCAAGGGCAATTAAGTATAAAAAAGAGGCAGAAAAGGCACAAGTAAGAATTGAAGAGCTCATTGGCGAGTTTGATGATGAAGAGGAGGAAGACCAGCCTAGGCGGAAGAGGCCTAGGACCATCGGGCTTAGAAGAGCCTTGGAAAAGCAGAAAGCAGAAGAACAAGCTCATTTCGAAGCCTTTCCTCTCACTGCCCTCCTTGAGCAGGAAATTGAGGAAAACAAAGAAGCATGGCTTGAGAGAGCTAACCAGCATTTGGAAATGAAGCTTGAGAGGGCGAACAGGGATCTTGAGCTACAAAGACAGAGGACTCTTCACTTTCAGAAGCTAAATCAGTTTGCCAGGCGAAAATTAAAGGTAGCACAAGAGAAATTGAAGAAGTTGAAGGGGAAGCGCCTAGCACGGAAGGAGGGAAAAGCATATCAGCCCTTGATATTTTGGCCTCAGCTTCGGAGCATGTTGCTATGGACCCTTGAGGGTCATGCATGCCAATTTTGGGCCTTGTTCGACAACTTTTTGTTTTTTGGCATTTTTTGGGTTTTTGGTCGAAAACTCATAATTTCGCCATTTCAGTTTGGTGAGTGGTCAAGGGAGGGGAATGATACCAATGTATGCCATAATTCCATGAGCAGGTCTCCAGTGATTTTCAGGGCATTTGGAGATCATTCGCCCCCTCAAATTGGCGAAAAACACCCTCATTTTACACGTTCTGCCCGCCATATCAGCAGTCTGCTATTTTCTGGGTTTTTTCACACAGGTACAGTTTTGGATGACTTCTGGACCTCGGATTGAGTTGGTTCTAGTTGCGCCGGAAAGTAGACACAGAGAGCTTTCCAGAAAGCCCTCATAAGCCTCATTTTGACATCGGGAAGGCTGCCTATTGCATCCAGAAAGTCAGGGGACCTTTTTCAGGCATAAATATGAAGTATTTTTGTAATTTTTGAACTCCAAAAATATGCTTTTCCCAAATGTGCGTTAAGCTATTTTTATCATTGGGAAATCATGTAAAGTCAATATAATTTCCGTTTTTAGCAGTTTTTTAGATATTTTATGGGATATTTTGTGCTTTGGGCTTTGCAAAGCCTCAAGGACAAGTTTAGATATTTTGACTTGGCCAATGGGATAGCTAGTTGCTCCATGAGGTTTTCCTCCCTCAAGCCTATTTATTCCATGGGTTTTATTGTAAATCAGAGGCTGAACTTGAGAGAAGAAATAATACATTGGTCATATGAGCTTTGAAGAATACACTTGAGTTATGATTTTTGGACTGCCTCTTGGATGCTTTTGAGGAATGATGAAGGATTGTTGATGGATTCCTTGACATGGTAGAATGGTATAGTGTTTCTTGATATGTTTTTGTCTTCTAGTTTTCATTCATAATACATATTTCTTGCTGCTATAGATCAATAGAGATTGATTTTGAGATATGCCCATGGAGGCACCTCAAAATCCCTGAATCTTCATAGCTTGATGTTTTCTTCTCCCTTAGTTATGCTAAAGAATTCTTAGCTGCTCTTTAGTAACTTAAGGTATCGTTGCTAAGTTTTATTCATAAGTTCTATGTATGTTGAGTAGGATGTATGGTTTGCCCTACCTATCTATTAAGCTGCCCATAGTTCCGTCCATAAAACTTTCTCTTTGACTGATTTGTTGATCATCTTGTTGAACCAAGGAGGCCTAGTCCCGATCTAGCCCTTTGCCTAAAACTATGAAAGCTTGTTTGTCAAAGTGCCCAATGACTTAGAGACTATGTTTAGGCGTTCCGGCATAGCTTATGAGTTGTTAGTTTGTCTCATGTGTTTTCCCCAAAGTCTGATAGCCATTTCCCGAAGTTAGAGGGTCTTATACCTCTATGTATGGATGGAATGTTTGATTTCTATGTATTAATTAGCTCATAGTTACATTTAACATGATTAATGGCTTGCTATAAAATGTTTATGTCTGCTATCAACTAGTTACACTTGAAATCCCTTGTCTTTCACAAACTTATTGTCAATTTAATCCATTTTGCCCAAAGATCCCTTCTACCGTGAATCAAATCGGCCCTACAGCAGCCTTACATCATCACCTCATAGATTCCTTGACCTGTTTGACCCCATAGCCCAATTTATCTACATCTTGTTATCCAGTTTATGTATTTGATCGATTTCATCCCTCACAAACTTAAAAAACCAAAAAACTAAAAACATACTTCATAACTAGCCTAATATCAGAACACCATAAGAAAACACACCGACATCTTTTACACATATAGAGAGATCCCTCTCTGAGTCCAGGAAGGCTAGGTCCTTGGGCTCCAAAGCTTGGTTTGATGTTACATCGTCATTTGGCTAGCCAATCGGCCAAATCACGGGACCCTAACATAATGGCGATCACGGTGGGACTCTGAGTATTAAACAAACTTAGTTTCCCTAATCTTTAGAGACTTTTGAGAATATTAGCTGGCTGAATTATCCCACCGCTCACTAACATAATGGCGATCACGGTGGGACTTTGAGTCAAAACATCCTAGGTATCCCTTAGGAACTCTTAAAATCTCAGTCAAACTTAGAAGAGTAGAATCTGGTTGTCTCACCATCCTAGCAAAATGATGACTCAGCTGTAGGACACTCTTCCAAACCTCAGGACTACATAAAACTCAGAAAAACCCCAAAAACACTCCCTTAGATTGGCTTTTGACAGTATTGGTGGTGGACCATACAAGTATACCTCAAAACAACTGACATTCCACCTGGAGACTCCACTAACTTCTAGTAAGCCTTACTATTTTTTAAAACTCTAGGCTACTATCTGATAGACCCATCCCATCGCTCACTAACATAACGGGAGATGGTGGGACACTGAGTACATGATATTCTAGCAAACTCTTATAAACTCTTTGGTCTTTTAGATACCTTAAACAAGCAAGCAGCCCATAGACCCATTTTTAGAGTAAACTCTTTTTGTTCTCATCACCCTAGCAAAGTGTTGAAACAAGTCTAGGATACTTTGAACCATAGGCTGCACATAAAACTCAGAAAATCCAAAAACATTCTCAGATTAGTTACTGGTGGGGGACCATAGCTATCTTCACAAAAACAACCCAGTTCCACCTGGCGACTCCACTAATCCATCCCTTTTATTTTGACCATCCTTCACCTTAGTAAGCTTTAGAAAAACCATTCACCCAGAACATTCACCAATACCATCCTTTCTAAACTCTGGATCTAAAATCTGGCTTCACGAAGAATCAATACCAGAGCCCATCCAGACCCAAATCCCCCTATCATAGTAGATGACCCAGAAAAGATTCTGTGGCAAGCTTCTGAAACTGATCATCTAGCTACTGATAGATCCATCCGTAGAACAAGATCTATACCTAAACATCGCACTATCCTACTAGATTCACCTTTTGAATTAGAGTCATCCCAAACTCTTCCCAGAAGCAAATCATATAGTAAGATAAACTTTGACAATCTTGAACCCCTAAACCCACCACAGAGTCCTAGTAGAGAAGCTTCACCTACCACTCCTCCTGATTTCCAGCTTCTTTATCAGTTTGGCTCCTATCATCCCAGATCTGCTCAAAACCAAATCACTAGTCCAAGTTCATCCGCCACACCTGGTCAAACCACCACTGTTCAAACCACTTCATTTCATCCTACTAGTCCTCATCTTGTACATCATCCATTAGCTCCAGTCATGGCAGCCTGGTACGCACCTTTGGTGTTGCCACCGCCCTTGGCTCCTCTCCCAAACAAATATCAAGACAAGATCCCACACTTTACCGGAGAAGACACCACCACACCTCAACAGCATATAAGTAGGATGACTGATGCTTATGAATACCTAGAGGTACAAGACGAGACTGTCAGAATGAGAATATTTGCTCAAAGTCTTGGTGGTGAACCTAAAGCATGGTTCAAAAGCTTAGCTCCAAACAGCATCCATGATATCCCCGCACTACATCAAGTCTTCAGAAATAGGTGGGAAATCCGAAGAAACCCCATTCAAATCCTGTCAGAATATAACAATCTAAAACGGGAAAATGGGGAAAGTGTCCAAGCTTACTGTACTAGGTTCAATAGTGTATATAACTCCCTACCACCTCATTTCAAACCTCCACTTGGTCTAGCCTTGGAAAAGTTCCCCGAGGGTTTCGATCTAGACATGACATATCATCTGAGAGACAAGGATCCCCCTACCTTGGAGGAGATGCAACAAATAGCCATAAAAGAAGATGCTAACTTAGCAGAAAAGAGGGCTAGGACTAGATCAGAAAGGAAGGTCACCTATAGAGATGAGGTCTCCACCTCATCACCTTCCCTAGACCCTAGAATAGATGACTTAGTCAAATCCATGGCCAAAATGTGGGAAAAGATAAATGAAAAAGCTTCTGTTAGGGAAAACCAGCCAAACCCTCCAATCAGAAACCGAAACCAAAACTTTAGGAGGGAACAGCCCCAAAACAGACCAAGGGAAAATGACCAACAGATTAGGCCACCATTCAACGAAAACTATGTGGAAGAGGATGATAGGGATACAGAACCTCTGGATGAAAGTCATCTAAACCTCATAGGATTTGATAATGAGAGTGAGGTGTACCTCACAGAAGAAGAACAAGCCTTCTTTTCGCCTGATCAAGATGAGACCAACTATGAAGATCTTGACGACCCCGCCATAGATTTTCAGAATGCCATTATAGAAGCTCACAGGCAATATGACCTTAGAAGTAAAAGAAACCAAGATAATTTCAAGAAAGGTAACTCAGATACTGCTAAAGTCCCTAGTACCATCCTCAAGAAAGCAGTAGACAGTGACAAAATCAAGGTTGAGAAGACTGACCAAAGCCAAGCTAAAGTTACCCAAAGTAGTCCTCTCTCAGATACTCCTGATACTTCTACAAAGGTCACCAAAACAACTATGGCAAACAAATTCCCTAAACAAGGTCAACAAACTCAGAACATAGACAAGGTCTTAGCTGAAAAAGCTGAAACAAACATATCTAAACTTCAAGTGCCTTTTAGCTTTGAAGGTGAAATCACTAAGATCAAAATCACCATGCCTCTTACTGAACTCATTGCCCAAAACTCTTATAAATCCCAAGTACTAAAAGTCTTAAATCTAGGGAATGATGCAAACACTGTTAATCTCACTGATGACATTCCTGAAGTATTGTTTGGTCCAAAGGTAGAGGGAAAATTCCAAGAGGGAGCTACTCTTCCATTTTACATTAGCCTAAACATCCATGACCAAATCCTCCACAATGCCATGCTAGACTCCAGCGCCTCGCATAATCTTATGCCGAAGGTAGTAATGGAAAGATTAGGCTTGGAAATCACAAGACCATACAAAGACTTGTATTCATTTGATTCAAGCAGAGTCCAATGCCTGGGTTTGATCAAAGACCTTTGTTTTAGTCTGGCCCAAATACCCACGAAACATCTAATCATGGATATAGTAGTGGCGGACATTCCTCCCAAGTACGCGATGCTTATATCCAGATCTTGGGGAGCCAAACTCCAAGGGAATATCCAACTGGACATGTCATATGCCACCATTCCTATGTTTGGTCAGACCAGAATACTCTATCGTGAATCACACATGAAATACATGATTAGCAGTAAAGATAGGCCAGATAACATTCCAATGTGTTCTTTGCGCTCCGACTTAAACTCTTTCATTATGCATATTGATGTAAACATGGAGGAAGAGTCAGAAGAAACTGATATAGACTTAGATTCACCACATCAGTTGTCCCTGGTGCCTTATGATGAACTGGACACTCAAAACTACTATGATCATGAACAGCTGTGTCTTGAGGAAAGTAATTTTCCCCTCTCCAAAGTAGGATTAGAGCAAGAAGCACAAACTCTCATGTACTATCAAGCAAATTGCTCTAGCTTTAGTCAAACACCAGCAGTAACTTGTGGAAATTTCTTTCGGGTAAAAGCTTTAGAAGACCTACACATCATAAACCTATTTGGAACCCAGGAGCAAGGGAGTTTAATGTTTCTACCATACCTCAAAGATTTACCATCATGTGACTCTCCTACTGCAAATGAAACTTTGACCATAACCTCATTAGCTCAACATCTTGAGAAAATGCCAGATGAACTTCTTATGAGAAAGGGTGACAGTTATAATCCCAGCATACCTGAACTACTGAAATTGGCTCATATTTTGACTTTCCATGAAGAACTTAGAAATGCTAAAATCAGGAATCTCATGCAGAATACTAATTTCTACAGAAAAAACAAGGGAAAACATTGTGTCACTACCTTTTCCTCAAAAAACAACTTTAACAAAGGCAAGCACAAAAAACTGAAACAAACTGAAATAATCAAGGATAAAACTGGTGGCCACAGAATCTGCTTTGATTTTAGAAATAATATTGCATCTCCATCTAACAAAAATCATGTTTTTTCTACCCAAGATCATGATTCACCAATTAAAAGTGCTTTTGATCATATATTCTTGCAAGATGATGTTTCAGGTCATAATCATAAAATTCCTTTGCAAAGTAGACAACTTAAAGATTTTTTCCAGTTTGCGGGAAGTAGATCTGTTTTCAAGTTCAAAATTGCAAAACCACCCAATATCAGAAATCTGTTCATGAAGGCCATGTTCCCAGTTTTAAATTTCTGTATTTTTGCATACCTTGATGATGTCATTATCTTTTTCAAAAATGACCAAGAGTACATACACTACCTGAAGAAAGCATACAGTAGGGAAAGGAGTGGAAATCAGATATTCAGAGAGGTACAAAGGGAGGATACTAGATTGTTTAGAGATTCTTGCATGAATCCCTATGTTATGTTAGAGAGAGAAAATTTCCCAAATTTTTCTTTTCAGGAGTTAAGTGGGCCAAGGGTGAGAGGAGATCCTTACGAGGATAAGATGCTGAAATTCCGTCATTTCCAAGATTTTTGAGTTTGAAACACTTTTAGTCATTGTACATACCATTGTTTGAAATATTGAAAAAATAGAAAAGTCAAAAACAGTAAAAGATAGGAAAGTCAAAAACAGTAAAAAGCAGAAAAGAGGGAAAGTGAAGATAGAACAAAGGCCCCATGTTCCAAAAAATAGTCTTTCGGAAAGCGAGCAAGTCTAAATGCCGCTACTAGTACTTCAATGTCTTGTTTAGTTATCTAGCCTAATCATAGTTGAGCATGTTTAAATTTATTTGCTGATAAGTTAGTGAGTGCCAAGATAGTCAACATTGTGTAAGATTGACTTATCACAGAGCTTAGATTAGGGAGAGATTCTGGTTCCACATGCCTAAAACAGAACCAAAGAGAGAAGCGAGGGATGAAAAACACATTGTACATCTTAGCCCTGCTTGTCTAGTTTCCTTTTTGTTGCAAAATAACATTTGTGTGCAGCTTGTCTTTTATGCCGCAAATGCATGACAAATCAGACTGCCTAATCCTGATTTGATCATTTTTGAATTTCATGTTGTAGATTAGAGAATGAAATCCTGTCAAACTGCTTAATCTTGATAGTTGGTCTAGCATAGGTAGAGTAATGAAGGAGTTCGTCAGCTTAATCTGAACTCCCGGCAGATATAAGAGTAGAAATAGATAGGTTCATTTGCAAAAAGAAAAAAATATGCATTGTCAAAAGGCTGCTAGTTCAAATGCGCCAAAGAGAAGAAAAAATGTTAGGAAAGATAGTGGGGTAGGTAGAAGTATCATTGATGTTAACCGTGCTGTCATTTTTCAGAAATAACATCAAGAGAAGGGTAAATTTTGCGCCAATGGATAAGGCACTGGTCTTCATAAGCCAAAGATCTGAATTATAGACACCTCCTGACGAGGAGCTGCCCTCCCCAAATGGAGCCACTGTTAGCCATCAGTATTTTTACATGTTAGTGATGACTATATCTACAACTGAGTTTTCTAGAAACTGATTTCCTTATGTCAATATGTCATCCAGAAAACCCTCCTAAAACTTTTTTCGCCCCTCTACCTTTTCAGTTCGCCCATGTCGAAATCAAAACCTCATTATCACAATCCTATCTAGCTTCAGCCTTATTGGTCTGCCCATCAGCTTTAAAAGGCAAATCCACATCTGTTTCAAAAGTCTCCCCTATGTTAGGAAGTGGCGTTTTAAGACATTTCACCCTTGGCAATCATCAAAAAGCCAAAAAGCCTCCATCTGCAACAGACCTACCATGACTGACCTCTTACTTTGCAAATGAAATTGACAAACAGCCCTAAGTCGCGCCACTCACATCCCCTAGATCTCAGCACTGCATAAAACCCAATCTTAAGCTGACTATTAGGTTTTTCACAGTATTCTATGGTTTCTACAAAGGCAGGAAATATAACTTCATCTCAGGAGGAAATGCTTGAATTTACAGTTAGAGGAACAGCTACTTCTAAATGTAACTTGAGCCTGAGATATGCCTGCAAAACAGAAAGCTACTCATCCAGACTTTACAGTTCTTTCCATCATGAAAATCACAGAAAGACACCACTGTCACAGCAAACTGGCAAATGGTCATGGCCCAGAACCTCCTTCATTTACAAGCAGAGGGCGCTGGCCAGTATTGACTTTGAAGATTTGCAAAAGTCCAGGTTTGCCTTGAACTGAAACAAATAAAACAGGGACTCTAGGTTTTATGAATGTGATTGATGATCATAACAGGAATATAGTTGAAATATGATAGCTCAAAGGAAAGGAGAGTTTGGTCTGATAAAGAAGGTCATCTGAAGCTTTCAAATCATGTAAATTGTTGAACTTTAGAAAGGCCTGTCATCAGTAAACATCCCAATCATAAGAAGCCTGTTTTGTCCACAAGATCAAATGGAATAAATACTGACAAAAAATGCCATTACACAGGCAGAAAGAAAGTTCTTAGTTTCTCAAAAGACACTGACCTCCATAGTCACAGAAACTATTTGTCAAGTAATCTGTCATGAGATGACCAAACCAAATGATGATATTTCAGTCACCCTTAGAGCAGTGCAGAGAAACAGTGTCACTGTGGCTAGGGTTTCTTCTGAAACACAGTGATGCTTGCAAGAAGAGATGCTAATATTGATGTTTTTCAAGTAGTTTACTTACCATCACATCCTGAGAAAAGCTGTGTCAAACAGATTTGTTAAGAAACTTTCAGATACCTTACCTAATGAAGAGCCTCCTCCATGTATGAGTAGATGGCCAGAGCCTTGGTTATTGTTGAAGACTGAATTAGTCAGAAAGGTGCAGTAGAGAGATACAAAGAAGGAAAGTGGAAGTCATTACACAGGTCAAAGATAATGCTTCTAATTCAAAAATATTACTCTTCCTATTCATATGAAAATATCTTTCAAAATATACATCATGGTGGACAGGAAATGTTATGAATAGGTATGCTATTGATACCCAAAAGGGGGCAGTTTCCTTGAGGGAAAGGATCAAAACAACAAAACAATATCACATGCCAAAGGTCCAAAGAAGCGCTTTTCAAAAAATGGTGTTCAAAGTTTTCAAATGTTTCTGGTGCATTATGAATGGTCTTTCCTTGATAAAAATCGCCAAGAGGGGAAAACAATGAACATAGTCTAGTTATGAAATGGTTCTATTGACAAAAAAGGGGTCAACACACTGGTCAAAGCAAAATAATGACTGTGTATCAAAGAGCCCTGTTTTCCTGTTTTACAAGCTTATATTTTCAGATGGACAAGGCAAATGGGTATACAATCTTATGAATAGGCAGAAGAAGTTTGTTTTGATGAATTGTCACTGTTTAGATGTCTTAAAACAAACACAGTTGTCATCATTCCAAAGGGAAGATGTGGCACAGAAATACATGGAAAGAAAACCAGCAGACAGGGCTTTTGAATTCCATCACCAAGAAGATATCCCCTTGTGAGCTATTGTTCATTATGTTAAAAAAGTCATTCAACATATGATCATTGTTTGGATAGTTTAAAAAGAAGAAGCACAACCTTTATTATTTAAAAGAACAGAGGTATTGTATACTACACCTACAGGCAGGGAAGTTTGAAAGAGAGGCGCCCTTATCAAAACAGGAGGTCATGATCAAGTCCGAGTAAGGTCATTTGAACACCTACTGTGGGTGAAGGATGAAGAAGCTATCGAAGACCAAGAGCTGTCAGAACAAGTTGGCAAAATATCCCTGTCCTTCAAAGAACAAAACAGTGTTTAAGCATTCTCTTGAATGTTTTAAAGAAGGGTTTCTATATCTCATGTATGTGACCAGTGTTGTTGAAAACAGTGGCAGAAATAGCATAAAGATTATGGAGACATGTTTCAGAGTTTAAAGCTCGGGGTTGACTACTGTGTACTAAACAGAGTCATTGTTCGAGTTTGTATATTCAAAATAACAAACCCACGGTTTAAAAACGAAACAAAATTGAAAACCAATGTTACATTCAAAAGTTTAATGACCGTTGGAAATCTGCTTTCAAATGACATCAAAGGTTGAAGTGTGAGGGTAAGGGTGTCATTTTCAAAGTCTAAAAATGGAGCTCCATGCCTCTCAGCATCAAACAAGGTAGTTCGGGTCATTGGGCAGAGTTTAACACTGTGCAGAGGCCGCGCAACGTGCCTGCGTTTTTGCGCGACGCGCCTGGTGGAGGTTTTGCAAAGGAGCCCTGTATAAGCGCGACGCGCCTGTATAAACCAGCGACGCGCCTGTACGCCGCCCGACAGGTCGACCCGATAGGCCACCCAGGGCTATTTTTGCGCGACGTTCTTTGCTGAAGGAGTGTCGCGCATGCCTTGAAGACCCCTGGTGTTTCTCCAACCCTGCACAAAGCTTGTTCATCAATTTTAAAGGTATTTCTCATACATTTTCCCCCTCAGCTTCAAGAAATGGCTAAGTGACAAGAAAGGTTTAAATCAAACAGTCCTAGTTTTCAAAACTTTCAAAACCCTCTAAACCCGGTCACTACAGCTAAAAACAGTGCTCCGAAGTGTTGAGATGTGATAAAAGGCTGACCGTGTTATTCAAAAAAAAAAAACACCTCGAGGCTACAGGGGAAAGCTGTTGATTGACTGCTTTGTGTTGTTCAAAACCTATTTGGCAAGTGCTATTCATCCTAGCAGAGGTTTTCATAATATCACCAGAGGGCTACATTCATAAGGGACCATTTATTGTTTTAAAAGAGAAAACTCATATAACCTCTGTCTAAAAGCTTTACAGTCTTCTAAAAACTCTGTCAATTTTTGCTTCAATACTGTGTATTGACTGTCTAAAGACTAAGGGTTGATTTCACATGTGCAAGATCAGTGGAAAGTGGGCACACTTATGCAGGGCAAGGTTTTTAATGGTTGAAAGCCTCCTTGAGCAAGGAGTTTTGGTGTATTGATTGACATCTGAGACTTCAAAAAACAGAGTGATTTTGGCATTTTCTCACAGCACATTGCCTTTCTTTCACCGTATTATTTCCTACTGTGAATTTGTTGACAGAGATTTTCCAAAGGTGAACAGGACACTGAAGGGCAGAGTTTTTTGATGGGAATTTAACTTTGGAGGCAGAGGTACAAAGGTGGTGGCTGATCTTTTAACTTCACAAGTAAAAAGTGTTCTTCATAAAGCACTAAGCACTGATATTTCACCTAACCTAGTTCTGCCTTTCTTTTCACTATATGGTATCATTTTGAAGAGTTGATTGACAGAGAGATTCTAAGGGTGAATAGGGCCACTTTCTAAAGGACAGGTTGTTGATGGGAATTTAACATTGGAGGCAGAGGTACAAAGGTGGTGGTTGATTTCTTAACTTTACAAGTGAAAGGTGTTCTTCATAAGACACTGAGCACTGCTATTTCACCTAACCTAGGTCTGCCCTTCTTTTCACTACATTGTATCATTTTGAAGAGCTGTTGACTGAGATATTTTTCAAAGGGAAGACCATTTCTGAAGAGTAGTGTTTTTTATAATTAATATTTGTCTTGAAGACCAAATATTGGTGTGTGGATTGGCCTCCAACAAATCCACAGGAAAGGTGATTTTCAATACTGTGCACAGGGAATATACACAGCAGTTTGTTTGCCTGGTTGAGGTACAATCAAAAGTAGAAAGTTGTTTTCAAAGGGAGCAGAAGTTGTGTGCTACAAAAGCTTGTTGCATTTCATCCAAACCACATTGTCCATATCTGTCCAAACAGTCTAGTGACCAGTTTCAATCCAGCAGAGCATTTTTACATACAGTGAAGGCAGTTTGCCTCTTCCAAAGCTTGTTCAAAGTCAAAATGCCTCCAAAGCAAGATCACAGGAGCGGTCCACATAAGAGATATGAGCCTATCTCCATTGAAGAAATCAATGCTCACCCATCTGTGCTTTTCAATTTCCATGAAGTAGGCTGTCTTGATTTCTGCCAGAGGATAGAAGAAGTCAAGAGTTTTTCGCCACTAACACATTTGTGCGCTTTGAGATTCAAGGACAAACACTTCCAATTGGCGGGTCTTGATTTCAAAATTTCTCCAAGGTATGTATCCAAGGCTACCAAGATCTCGTATCATGGTGAAAATTGGTTTAAACAAGCTCATATTGATCTAGAGGATTATAAACCTTTCATCAAGCCTGAACATAGGGAAACCATCACTGCTATTTTCCCTTTTTCCTATCTTCTTGACAGTTATGCTCCGCTGATGAAAGCCATAATGAGATATTTCACTTGTGAAGGGAGGTTTAACCGAATTTATGCCTATCATGTCCGCTTGTTGATGCATTTTACCAGAAGCAGGCAACTAAACCTTCCATACTTTTTTTCCAAAAGCATAGAGAAAATGGCTTCTACTGTCCAAAAGAAGGCTCCACCTCAGCAAATCCCTTCTCTCTTTCATCATTCATTGATCAAGATTATCTTCTTACACCAGCTGGAGAAGAAGGGGGTTTCATGGGATTCATTCATTAGCCATTCATATTTTGCCACTGTCCCTCCTGTTCATGTGTCTCCTACTCAGCCTGTCCATCACCCAGTGCCTTTGTCTAGTAGGCCTACCCCTAAAAAACTCAAAATGACTACTGGGCAGCCAAGTCAACAGGGAGAAGGAGAGGGAAATGAACCAAAGGGAGAAGGAGAAGGCAGTGAACAGCAACAGCTAGAGGTTGAGGAACAGCAACAGCTAGAGGTTGAGGAACAGCAGCAGATAGAGGTTGAGGAACAGCAGCAGCTAGAGGTCGAGGAACAGCAACAGCTACAGGTGGAGGGACAGCAGCAGATACAGGAAGAGGGACAGCAGCAGACAACAGTTGAAGAGAAGCAAGCTGGGCAGAAAATTGAAGCACCTTTTGAGCCACAAACTGGATAGGATATTGAGGAAGGACAGCAAGCTAAAGCTGCCACCTTAACAGTAGAAAATATTGTTCCTAGTAAGAGGAAATTGCCCAAAAAGACACTTTCTAGTTTGCCAAGGAGGAAAAGCGCTAGATTGGCTTTCAAAGGAAAAGGTAAAATTGGAGAAAGTACAAAGCATGGAGATGAATTAGCTATTATCCCTATCCAAAGCGATGATAGTGACAATGAGGCTCGCCTCCTTGAAAACCTCCTCATTCACAAAGAGGGGCAAATTGAGGTATTACAGGAAGATCTTCAAAGGGCGAGGAATTTCAACCACTTCTTGGAGGTTGAAAACAAACAAATGAAGTTTCATGCAGCTATTCATGAGGCAAGGGAAATTAAGTATAAAAAAGAGGCAGAAAAGGTGCAAGTAAGAATTGAAGAGCTCATTGGTGAGTTTGATGATGAAGAGGAGGAAGACCAGCCTAGGCGGAAGAGGCCTAGGACCATCGGGCTTAGAAGAGCCTTGGAAAAGCAGAAAGCAGAAGAACAAGCTCATTTCGAAGCCTTTCCTCTCACTGCCCTCCTTGAGCAGGAAATTGAGGAAAACAAAGAAGCATGGCTTGAGAGAGCTAACCAGCATTTGGAAATGAAGCTTGAGAGGGTGAACAGGGATCTTGAGCTACAAAGAAAGAGGACTCTTCACTTTCAGAAGCTAAATCAGTTTGCCAGGCGAAAATTAAAGGTAGCACAAGAGAAATTGAAGAAATTGAAGGAGAAGCGCCTAGCACGGAAGGAAGGGAAAAGCATATCAGCCCTTGATATTTTAGCCTCATCTTCGGATCATGTTGCTATGGACCCTTGAGGGTCATGCATGCCAATTTTGGGCCTTGTTCGACAACTTTTTGTTTTTTGGCATTTTTTGGGTTTTTGGTCGAAAACTCATAATTTCGCCATTTCAGTTTGGTGAGTGGTCAAGGGAGGAGAATGATACCAATGTATGCCATAATTCCATGAGCAGGTCTCCAGCGATTTTTAGGGCATTTGGAGATCATTCGCCCCCTCAAATTGGCGAAAAACACCCTCATTTTACACGTTCTGCCCGCCATATCGGCAGTCTGCTATTTTCTGGGTTTTTTCACACAGGTACAGTTTTGGATGACTTCCAGACCTCGGATTGAGTTGGTTCCAGTTGCGCCGGAAAGTAGACACAGAGAGCTTTCCAGCAAGCCCTCATGAGCCTCATTTTGACATTGGAAAGGCTGCCTATTGCATCCAGCAAGTCAGGGGACGTTTTTCAGGCATAAATATGAAGTATTTTTGTAATTTTTGAACTCCAAAAATCTGCTTTTCCCAAATGTGCGTTAAGCTATTTTTATCATTGGGAAATGATGTAAAGTCAATATAATTTCCGTTTTTAGCAGTTTTTTAGATATTTTATGGGATATTTTGTGCCTTGGGCTTTGCAAAGCCTCAAGGACAAATTTAGATATTTTGACTTGGCCAATGGGATAGCTAGTTGCTCCATGAGGTTTTCCTCCCTCAAGCCTATTTATTCCATGGGTTTTATTGTAAATAAGGGGCTGAACTTGAGAGAAGAATTAATACATTGGTCATATGAGCTTTGAAGAATACACTTGAGTTATGATTTTTGGACTGCCTCTTGGATGCTTTTGAGGAATGATGAAGGATTGTTGATGGATTCCTTGACATGGTAGAATGGTATAGTGTCTCTTGATATGTTTTGTCTTCTAGTTTTCATTCATAATACATATTTATTGCTGCTATAGATCAGTAAAGATTGATTTTGAGATATGCCCATGGAGGCACCTCAAAATCCCTGAATCTTCATAGCTTGATTTTTTCTTCTTCCTTAGTTATGCTAAAGAATTCTTAGTTGCTCTTTAGTAACTTAAGGTATTGTTGCTAAGTTTTATTGATAAGTTCTATGTATGTTGAGTAGGATGTATGGTTTGCCCTACCTACCTACAAGCTGCCCATAGTTCTGTCCATAAAAATTTCTCTTTGACTGATTTGTTGATCATCTTGTTGAACCAAGGAGGCCTAGTCTCGATCTAGCCCTTTGCCTAAAACTATGAAAACTTGTTTGTCCAAGTGCCCAATGACTTAGAGACTATGTTTAGGCGTTCCGGCATAGTTTATGAGTTGTTAGTTTGTCTTATTTGTTTTCCCCAAAGTCTGATAGCCATTTCCCGAAGTTAGAGGGTCTTATACCTCTATGTATGGCTGGAATGTTTGATTTCTATGTATTAATTAGCTCATAGTTACATTTAACATGATTAATGGCTTGCTATAAAATGTTTATGTCTGCTATAAACTAGTTACACTTGAAATCCCTTGTCTTTCACAAACTTATTGTCAATTTAATCCATTTTTCCCAAAGATCCCTTCTACCGTGAATCAAATCGGCCCTACAGCAGCCTTACATCATCACCTCATAGCTTCCTTGACCTGTTTGACCCCATAGCCCAATTTATCTACATCTTGTTATCTAGTTTATGTATTTGATCAGTTTTATCCCTCACAAACTTAAAAAACCAAAAAACTAAAAACATACTTCATAACTAGCCTAATATCAGAACACCATAAGCAAACACACCGACATCTTTTACACATATAGAGAGAGCCCTCTCTGAGTCCAGGAAGGCTAGGTCCTTGGGCTCCAAAGCTTGGTTTGATGTTACATCGTCATTTGGCTAGCCAATCGGCCAAATCACGGGACCCTAACACTACACATTGGTGGATCACTTCTTTGTAGTTGACATACCAGACACCAATGTTATTTTGGGTGTTCAATGGCTGATTACATTAGGGAAAGTCACCACTGATTGGGAGGCTTTGAAAATGGAATGGGTGGACAAGAAGAGTGGTACACCTCACATGATCAGAGGCATGCATTCTTACCCCTCACCTAACACTTCCACACATAAAAAAAAGATGGATTTGCGCAGTGGAAGCAAGGATCTCACTGTCCCTTCTCTCATGTTCATGAGATTATTGCAAGGGACATTCTCATCTAGTGGAAAACCACCAAGGAGGCCACAAGATTCAGTTTTAGTGGGATATATCTCACTACTTGATGCTCTAAAATCAGATCCAGGAGGGAAGGGAGCATTAGGGGACACAACTACAGCACTGGAAGGCTTAATCAAGCACCAGAAACAGGGGATTTTTCCTCTCTCATCATTCTCATCATCCTACATTTCTGATTCTGTGTTGTTGGAGGAGGAAAATGGGAGGTATTTCCTTCCTACTTGTATCTTTGGCATAAGAGATGTCAAATAAGAGATCAACAACAAGGCAAGAAATCTTATTGACGCATCATCAACACTGTCTTTGTTGGGGAGTGTAGATCTATATTGGAGATCCCAGCTGTTGGTGGATTACTCTAAGGATCTCTACACTTGTATGATGCTTGATGACCAAGTGCATGGAGAGGGATATCTAATCCATGAGGGAGTCATCTATCATTATTATAGGATCTTCCTACCTAGAGCCTCCAAGCTCAAGGAGGAAATGCTACAAAGGGCCTTCAAGGAGTTTTGTTTCAGCCCTATCTATTATACGAAGATCTACAACACTATCATGAGATGTTTTGAATAGGAAGGCTTTGGAGAAGAGCTACACCATAATTTTATAGAATGAAAAATCTATATGGAGTTGGGGCAGCCAAAGGAATCTATGCAAGAGTCATTTCACTCATTTCTTCCTTCTCTTAAAAAGGGAGAAAACTTTGTGCACAATTCCATGTTTAGAAGAAACATTGATGGTGAAAAATATGAACATGTAATGCAAGCTTTATTTTCTGATTTGATGTATTCTTTCACCATGTTGTTGCAGGCCATGGCTCCCAAGAGGAGTGTTGTACCATATGAATCTCATGGCCATATTTGGGCCACTACAAATTTTGAACTTTTCCACTCCCCTGCTATGCAAAGAGAGATTCCTTTTCATGATGGGTGCTTCCCAAAGGCACCAAACATATCTCACACTTTCAGCCATGGTGAGATAGCTTGTGCAACAAGTAAGTGGTGAGGAAACCACTTACCATACCTTGATCTCATGCAGACATGAGATACAATGCGCTGGCACCCTATGTGGGATTTTGACTCACTTCCTCATGCTCAAATTTATGTTTGTATATATGTCATTATGCTTCCATACTTGGATGATATAGTTGTACTTTTCATGGGATTGTATGGAGAGAGGATGGGAATTTTTTATGTACCACATGGGATGGAAACTCTTTATACACCTTATGCTACATGCTTTAGAGAGAGTATAGGACCAACCATGTTTGTTTCTATTGAGTCCTTGACTCATTGTGGGATGGATTTTGTACATCTCATGATGATTTTGGAGGAACAATTCATGGAGGCTTGGATTGGTGAACACTTGGCTCATGATGAAATCTTGATCTATGATGTTGTCACCAATGGAGAAGGAGAAGTTTTGCAGCACTCACCCTATCATTTTCTTAAGGACAAGCAACATTTGGAGGGGAGGATTCTAATATTCCTACTTAGCCTAAGCTAAGAGGAATATACATTTTTGTTTCATTTCCTATTGTTTGAATACATGAATAAAGGAGGACATGTAAAACTCCTGAAAATAAATGAATAAATCAATGCCCATGTGAACAGGGATAAATCTGGGCCATGTAAACAAAACACTTACAGGTGTGAATGGCTTTGAGCTATGAGACTGGGTCAACCTTGACCAAATCTACAGCGCAGTCTAGATTCAATGCACCTCATGGATGGATAGCGCAATTTTAGATGGAGGCTCCTCATTGAAAGGAGATAATTCATTGAATTGGTTTATGGTTTGAAAAGGCCTCCATATTATGAAAGGAGGAGGAGAGAAGCAAGAGAGGGTTGTTGATTGTGCATATTTTTTAGTATAGTGTCTGTTTAGACATATACCATTCTCAGCTGTTTAGCTGAGAATAGTGCTGCTTAGCACTTGGGAATTCCTATGTAGGGATCCCACCTCTTCCATTGAGGATTTCTTGGAGGAGTCTTCCTAATTTCACCCACTACTAGGCATTTGGCCAAGCTCACCTTTCAACTACAACACTAATGCTATTTAGGATTAGGTTTTCCTTGCAAGCTGCAACAAGTGGAGGTCAGATATGCTCATATCTAGGCCATTTTAGGATCTCTTTTCACTGGGAAAGTCTTATATCCCATGGGCAAGAGAGTTCTGAACCTTTGGAGCTGATATTTCATATCTTGGCTACAGGCCAACTCAGTGTTTCAAGCTAGAGCGCAGTTTCCCTTCCAGGACTGCGTTATTTTCAAAGAAGGAATTGTAGGGTGTTTTGATCCCATTTTTGAGAAGAGATCTCTGGTGCTGGGCCTTGCCTTTTACTTTGGTGATCCATGGATTAGCTTGTTGATACATGTTCTATATAGATTTGATCTGTTTCTAATGTAAAAAATCTTCAGAAATTTCTTAATAATATTGCAGATCTGCTACTTTAAATTCAAATCTACTCTCTGTATTGCATGTCTTGATCAAAACCCCAAGGGGATCTTGTAAAAAAGTCTTTCTAGTGTACAGATCTGAAATGGATTTGATATTTTTTACACAGATCTGCTCTAGATCTGAAGTGTAACATACAACTGCTGCAGCTCTTATAAAAACGTTGTTAAGCCATTTTGCATTAAATACGTGTTGTAACCCTCTTTTCTGAGGATTTTCTTCTATTTTGCCTTCTACATTATGTTGTATAATGTAAGAGAATCATTATGGATCTGATTTTCTGTTGTATATTTAAAATTTGATCTTTATTTTTGACCTCCTGCTCATGCTCTCAAAATTGCGTTATTTCTGAAGAAACTTGTTGCACATAGCTGCAGCCCCTCTCTATGGGTGTTTTTCAGCTAGACTAGGTGGTGGGTGATCTGTTTAACACACTTAGTTTGATTTTATTTTGCTCTCCTTTTGGATCTAGACCATAGATCCACTGATCTAAGGGATCTAGGAGCTGCAAACTCATTTCAATGCACATATTTCCAAGAAGTGCATTATTTCAGCAGGCTTTGCTGTGAATTTCCATTTTGGGATACTACACTCTTACTCATGCTAAAGGTATGTCCACTGTCGAAAATCCTCCTATCTTCATTAAGGAACCAAAAGAGACCTCTATAGAAAAAGGGCCCGCTGTGTTCAATCTCCAAAAACAGCTAGAAAAAGTCAAAATCCATGTTCCTTTGGTTGAACTCCTAAAACAACCCTCCTATAAAGCTCAAGTCTCCCAGTTCATGCTCCCTCATAGAGTAAATTCACCCCCAAACTCTCTTAACCTTCAAGAAGAAAGGCCCATGGTAATTTTTGGCCCCCATGTAGAAGAGTTATACTCTACAACACCACCTTTTTATGTTTCTTTAGTCATCCATGATTTGTTGTTACATAATTGTATGTTGGATTCGGGAGCTTCACATAACTGTTACCACTTTTAGGCATGGAAAAACTAGGTCTACAGATCACCCGACCCTACAAAGACCTCTATTCGTTTGACTCCAAAAGGGTTAAATGTCTCAGGATAATTAAAGCTCTGGTGGTAAATTTGGTTCAAATCCCAGCCAAGAGTGTCGTCATGGAAATAGTAGTTGGCGATATCCCAGCCCACTTGGGGATGCTTCTATCTAGGTCATGGGGTACAAATATTGGAGGGTCGATCAAGCTGGATCTTACTTATGCAACTATTCCATTGTTTGGAGGACAAGAAAGAAGGCTATACAAGGAATCAAGATTCGTAAAAATGGTAACCAAAGCCGATGGCTTAGCAAACTCCCCAGTGTACAGAAAGGAAGGGGATTTATCTTGTCTTATACTGGAGGAAGACTAGGATTTTTCACATGAATGTAATGTTCCCAATCAGGAAAATGCTACAAAAATGAGAATATCTCAATATATTCTAAAGTTGGAGACCCAGTGATATGCAAACAAAAATAATGGAGCAAAAAAAAAAATCAACTCATAGAAATGTGAGAGAAATCCATAGCCATATCATTAGATAATAGCAGCAAAAAATGAATACAAGATCTTGAGGAAAAAGGTCACTCAAGATAGGCAATGCTCAGCCTCAAGTAACTAGTACAAGATACATGATAAAATAGTGCTACACAATGCATACCAAGCTATGACAACGTAGTTTTATAGAGAAACTGCATGCTACATATTTCAAATACATAGATATATCAATACATGGCCCAATACAACATTGGGAGTGAATATCTCATCTCCCAAATGCTACCTCATGTCAATCCTAGAAGGATTGGCTGTAAAATACAAAATGTGCAAAATGCAAAAGTTTCTGGGTAGCAGCTGCAAATCAGAAATAGAACTGGATGGGGAGGCTGTAGATGATGCCAAAAATTAATATTCCTCCTCCAATTGATCTTTAGAGTGAAAGGATAATCCTTTCACCAAAGATCTTTCCCTCTAATAATCTACAAGAGCCCCACTGCAAATGCTCCACTCAAAATAATGCAGCCACTAGATGGAACTGCATTGTAGGGTTGGGGAATGAGTTGGCCTTGATTCCAAAGTCTACAATAAGCTCTAGAATGCCTCCAATCTGATCTCCTAAATGGAAGAGAGACTCTTCCTCTAAAAAATAGCTGATGGAGGTGGTGTAGTGAACCCTCACTGCAACACCTAGCAACACAGTATTATTATGCTGTAGAAATAATGTTGTCTTGATGGAGGATGCTTGGAATAAAGCCTAGATGTGAGGAAAATGAATTAAAATCCATCAAGAGGCATCTCAAGAAGGATAAGGGATCCTAAACAAGAATTCCCTCGGAAATTCTTTCTAAATAGCAAAGAATGCACAATTGTCTAAATAGACAATGTGATGAATAATACAAGCATGAGAAACAATGGTTGCCTTGTACTCCTTTTAAAATAGTGAAAGCTCTTTCTCCATGGGCCCCATCTATTAGGGTTTCCTCCACAAAATATCCTCTTCCTCATTCACAGTTCGCTAGCTTCCTAAGTAAGCCACTCCTCTAATGGCAGCACTGTTGACTTGGTCAAACTTAACCTTGTCCATTTGCAAATAACCCTATTCACACATGAGGGTGTGAAAACTAGCTCCAATGATGATCCCCTTTCATACTATGAGGGATTTTATTGAGAATATCACTATGCATGGGCCTCCTTACCAATTTATTCTCCTCCTAGATGAAATAAGAGAAAATTAATGTTCAAATTATCTGCATGAAAATTTTGGAACATTACAAGGAACCATCATTCAACTTACTGCAATCCCAAAATTCCTCAAGTGACGATGCAAGGGGAATGTGGATCTTATACTTTTATGGTTCAAACTTCAGAGAAGGAAATTGAGAAGGGTTCTTCTTGATTTACCCAAATGGAAAATTAGTGCCTTTCTCTTTCAAATTAGAGTATGAGGACACTAACAATGTGGAAGAGTATGAAGCTTTACTTCTAGGTTTGTAAACTGCCAAGAGTATGAACGTTTAGAGCCTTAAAGTTTTTGGAGATTTAGAGTTGGTGCTAAGGCAGATAAATAACCAATTTCAAGCCAAACATACTCGGCTGAGGACATACATAAATGAAGTGTGGGACCTGGTGGAATTTTTTTTCTTAGAATTTAACATACAGTTTATGCCGAGACATCATAACAGGATAGCAGATTCACTGGCTGTGGCAGCAAGCAATTTCCATCCACCTTAGAATCCACTTCTAAGATATGAAGTGGAGGTGCCTTATCGTCCTTCCATTCTAGAAAATGTCAAAAACTGGCAAGTGTTTGAATATGAGGAACAGATGAAACATTTCATGGAGACTATTGGGGAATTCTCTAACTTGGTTATTGGTACTGAGGAGGAAGAGGAAATTGAAGAAAAACCCCAAAATAAATGGCAAGAGATGGTGGCTAGTCACAAAGTGCTGCATTTGAAAGGAAACAATATCCCCAGAGAGATAGTACCCTTGGAATGGTTGTTTGATAAGAACGAAGTTCCTGTCAGCCCAAAAAAACTAACACGAGAAGCCCAGGTGAAAGATATTAACGTTGGGACGAAAGAAGAACCTAAGATAATCAAATTATCTAAAGGAGTCCCAGAAGAACACAGAGAAAGGTATGTGCAGTTGTTTCATTCCTATAAGGATGTTTTCACTTGGTCTTATGAAGATCTTGAAACATTCGACATAAGCATCATCTAGCACAAGATCCCACTGAAGGCTGAGGCCAAGCCGCATAAGCAAAAAATAAGGTAGATTAACCCTTTGCTACTCCCTGCTATAGAGAACAAAATCAAAAGGCTGTTAAAGGCTAAGATCATTGTACCTATGGGGTATTCAGAATGGGTGGCTAACCTGGTGCCAGTCTGAAAGAAAAATGGAGAAATAAGGTTGTGTGTAGAATTTAGGAACTTGAACAGGGATTCCCTTAAAGATAATTATCCCCTCCCTAAAATGGACCATATACTGCAAAAAGTGGTTGAGTCTTCTTGAATGTCCATGATGGATGGATTCTTGGGGTAAAACCAGGTGGTAGTCCTTCCAGATGATCAGAAGAAGATGGCGTTCACCACACCATCCAGTACCTTCATGTACGCCCATATGCCTTTTGGTCTAATAAACGCCGAGGCCACCTTTCAGAGAGAAATGGACATTACTTTTGTGGGAGAAAAAAATAAGTTTGTAGTGGTATATTTGGATGATATCATATTCTTCTCAAAGGATGATGTCGAACACGTGGAACATTTATGCCAGACTTTTGAAAACTGCCGTAGGTATGGTCTATCCCTAAATCCTCAGAAATCCACATTTTCTTTAGAAGAAGGAAAATTACTAGGGCATATCATTACCAAAGCAGGAGTAAAGACTGAACCAAAAAGGGTGGAAGTGATAAATGGCATTTCCTTACCTCATAATAAGAAATAAGTTCAAGTTTTCCTCGGGCGCATAAACATTTTGAGAAGGTTCATCCCTATTGGCTTGAGGGGTCCTGACCTAGGTTCGGTGTGCAAGGTTTGCCAAAAAACCCCTATACTACTGGCCCTTTTGGCAGTGACCCGCTTGCGTAGGTCACAATCTCACCCGAAGTAGTATGGGTGGGTGCTGGAACCAGGTTTCTGCACCCTGAGAACAGAAGGGTAAGGCAAGCAGGGTTGTGTTCTGTTTAGATTACCTTGTCTCTGCGCAGGGTTAAATATGTATCCAATTGCATCCACGTGCACTAGATCTAAAATCATATGCTTTTCATAACATCAACACAATGTTACATAACCAGGATAGAATAGATCTAGATCCAATTCAATACACATAATTTCGCAGCATGATATAACCAGAGTGGAACAGATCCAATCATTCAATATACAGACCTTCATAACGCAAAGACAAAAAAATGCACAACACAGTAATTACCAGAAATTCATTCAAACTCATAGATTCAGATCTAATAATCCTACGTATTCACTCATTCATCAACCTTTCCTTATAATTCCCTTCCCAACCTGCACACACAGCAACAGGGTCTGCACACAGATGGACTAGGATCTTTACACACACAGCCAGTAGGAGTTTGTTCCCCAAAAACCAAAACAGATCGCTTACACAACAGATCGCATCAATAGCTCATAAAATCCTACCTCTTACAATCCAAAATGCCCCTCTATTTATAAAAATCTACCTTTAACATTCCTATGGTCTGCAACCCATGGTTTTTGGACCCCTAGTTTACCCTTTAACCCATTACAATGCGTTCGAGGCTTTGACCTGCCCCAAAACCCCTGCGCTATACTAAATATAATAAAAAATAACCAAAATGGACCAGTTTCGTCGCTTGTTAGGAGACCTCGTTCCAACAGTCCCCCAACACAATCTTGTGACTCGTCCCGAGTCACTTTACCAGTGCATCACCGATCTGTGTTCGCAGAGTATCCAGAGAGCGGGCAAGCAGAGGGAGGACCGCCTAGATTTAGGATGGACCTTCCTGTGCAAGAGTGACCATCTTTTGGGAAGGTGGATCATCAGTAGCCGTGGTAACACTTGCTAATAACTGATTAAGGCGCTTATTAGCATCATCAATGTCATGCGTTAAATGGAAGGCTGAGGTAGTCTAGGGCTTCAGACGTTCTGTGACAACGTGCTATTTCTGCCAAAGTTTCACAATCTTGTCCTGGAGGTCATTGCTATTTTTCAATCGTGCTAAGCATTGGGCAGGTACCAAATTAGACAACGTAGCACTAATTTCTTCAACATATTTTTCACGCTGGCATAAGTCCTGATTGATTTTTTGAAGAATGGGGTCATGCTAGACCCGAGACCAAAGCTGTATGGATGATTCCATCAGAGCGGTACCTTGATCAATTTTCCCCTTGATCGTTTTAGTGGCTTCTGTGATAAGTGTAGTACGCTGGGCACGGGCTTCTGGGGGTGTGCCGAGTTGCATCCTGGACTATAATTCTGAAACCTCCAGGCAGGAAGCTTTGAAATTAGCCACCATTTTTTCCACTTTATTCTAAGCATGTCCTTAGCCATGATTCCCTTGGTGACTTCCGTGCATAGCTAGTGGATCGCAGTCTCCAACACCGCCTGTTGTGACTGGGCCTGGGCTACTGCCTGAGTCTTCTAGACAAGGGCGTGCTGGGTAACCGCAAGCTGTCAGGTGGTGGCTCAAGCACGATTGCTAATTTCTTGGGAGAAACTATGAAGGAGAGACTCCGAGGCTATGGGGGTCAACTGATCAAGGGTCATCTGAATTTTGGTGCCTTCTGGGAACGACGTTCCGACTAGGGCACTGGTAGGGATGTTCCAAAGTCGACCTGTTGTCTCGACCTATGTCAAACTATTACTGACTGGAAGAGGTGGTGCTTGGCCTTCCTGGGTCTGATGTGGTTGCATCTTGATTTTGAAGGAGCGAATGTCTTCCTGAAGAGAGTTAATCCCAGCCTTCCACTCAGCCATGACAAGTGCCCACTTATCCTCTGTTTCCAGAGTGACCGCATCTGCGATTTGCTCCAAATCTCCCCCCTGTTAATCTGACCGTCGCATCATAGTGCTCACATTGAGCATGTTTCTTTGTCCTTTTCAGGGGACCTGATGCCGATGGCCCTGTTCGCTTAGTACTGGGAGGAGGAGTAGAAGTGGTAGTAGTTTTCGGGTTGGGGGTTGTGTCAGACTGTTGTAGTGGTTTATCTTTGGATCCGGCTATAACTGTTGCTGGAGTACTGGAGAGACCTTTTTTCCACTCGAGGGGCCATAGGGTAATTAGTAGATTAATTTCCTCATCCAGTACCATATATGGTAGCTCTGTCTAGGCCCAACTAGCAAGACTACGAATCTGGACTTGATGCATAGTGATTTGAAATGCTGCGATATGATTCTATTTGTTATATATTGTAGGGGATAATAGGGGTCAAGAATTTATGGTAGTGGCGACACTACTCTAGAAGAGGACCCAAAAGACCTTTTTATCCTCAATGCGTTGTTTATCGTTAGAGTCCAATAGGTGGGCATACTGAGCGCCTTCGCACATCCCAACAGGGAACTTGGGGACTATCAACTCTTCTGGTTTGTCCCAGGTGAACAGTGCGATGAGGAATAATAGCCATGAATAGAAGAAAGGGATCCCATGCTCTTGAGACTTGCAAAAATTAACGAGAAATTATTCACACAAGTATCGAGCCCAATTAAAAAACACACCTTTTGCACACTATCCGGCTAGTTGGATGACATAAGCGGGGATAGTCGCTACCTGGCACCTTCGCATGAGTTTGTAGGCTAACAGGAAAGTGCCCATTTGTGTAGCAGGATCGTTGATGGTTTGGATTAAAAACCCTCCTTGATTTCACTGGACCACATAGGTCTTCTCGACATGTGACGTGGTAGTAGCTTCATACTTCTTTCCAACCTCTGCGAGCGGGTGTGGCCCCTGCATCGGAAGGCCCGTAATTTTGTGGATCAACTTAGCATCAATAGGGACCCTGCCATGAATCCATAAGCTGTCATTGTGAATGAGGTCCAGTAACTAGCATGCCAGCCAATCCGTGATGTTGTAGCGGCCAAAGTAGGGCATTCAGAGCAAATTCAAAATTCCAAATCCCGTCAAGCCGCAGACCCAGCGTTGAGGGACCACCGTGATTCCATCATATTTATGGATTGTCTCAAAATATAACGTAGGGACTAATTTGAGGAAGGCATCCTGGTATGCCAGATTATGATCGTCAAACTTGACTTCATGGAGGCGTCCACAGGTATCACCAATGATGGGGATTTCACCGGGGGTCAAAGGAGTCTAGAGGTAAGTGATCAGGCCATCCAAAGTTTTTGGTATCTACGTAGATGGTCTCTGCGGGTGGAAAAAGGGGGGTAACCAATTAATCGGGTTAGTTAGCAACACCCCCTCCTGGGCATCTTGTGCAGTGGGTGGAGGCCTAGGACGTCTTGGGGAATTTTGGGGCCTCCTTGCCACCTGAGGGTTATTCTTCAAACTTTGAGATTTTTCCTTGCCTTTCCTTGTGGTCCGTGGGGGGGGGGACTTCTTCTAGCTTAGCCTCATCTTCCAGAACTTCCTCAACCTCATGTTCTGCCAAAGTGGAGGGTTTAGCAGTAGTAGTCGGCATCCTTGCACGAAAGATGAATCCAGGTTCTGGTTTATTACTTCCTAACGGAGAGGGTTTCTCAGTCATGAGAGGTTTGTTGTGATTGCAACAAAGTTCGCTGCTAGGTTGCTTTCGCGAGATGATTAAAGTAGGCTGCTTACCTTCGTGAGGCCAACCCCCTTTTAAGGAATGGCCGTTAGGTAATAGGGGGGGATATTTGACGTCGGGCGGGTTTCCCCAGGAATGGTAAAACCCCCTCGTAACTTGATCAGGCAATGGCTCAGAGTCCACTCTTTTCAATGGTAAATTTTTATTTTTACCCGAGGTTATACTTCCAATGGCTAGTTGTCTTGTCCCCCGGAACTTAGGCGTATTAGTTATGCTAGGGTTATTGCTTGGCAACAATTTTCCGCCTTCCCCCAACACAGGCTTGCTCCCTAAGGAGCTCTTGGTCCAAGGCCACCAGACCTTTCGTACTTGTCCTATTAAGGCTTTAAGGGGGGTTGATGTTAGGGCCAAATTTCTGTCCCTTGTTCGTGCCACCATTGTAAAGGAAATCTGGCGCATAGGACCATTATCTGTGGCAGTTTTATGTGACGTCGAGAACTCGAGTCTTGTGCATGGGTCATTCGAACCCTTTCTTATGATAGGTATGTTGCAGATGTTTAGGCCTAGCCCTTCTTCAGTCCCTCCTTTTGGGGTCTTAAATAGGGGTTCCTTTATGATACGAAGACATCACAGTGTCGAAGCTTCCCCTAACTAGTTCTGCCATGCTTCTAGCTCCTAACTGGGATCCTCAATATCTTCCTTGTAGCCTAATACGTCATCCTAGGGCAAGCTGCCCTCGTCTTGAACTGTCAGCTTGTAGATATATTCCCCCTTCGTTGGTGTAGGCTCTGTATATCTTTTAACTTGTGTCCCTTTGCTGCCTATTATCAAGTTCTCTAGTAAAGTCTACATAGCCCGCAACACCTGAGGGTTGTGCAGCAACCTTATGCATACTGGTAAGAAATTCTTAATATCCTCCGCCAGTTCCATATCTCCTTGGTGCATGGCTAGTGAACACTTAGCCTCAAAGAGGTCCCTTCGTGCTTTTATAAAATTTTCCTTGATTTTCCCCAAGTCTAATCCTTCTTGGTTGTCAACTGCCTTGAGGATTAGTGAGTCAGCTTCATCCTTTACCTTATCTCCCCCAATCACTAATCCACTGCATGTTATTATATTGATTTTTGCCTCCTGACCTTGGGTCCTACACTTCTTTTGCACAGAAAAAAATTGCTTCTCCTGTATCCTAGTTTTTAGGGCTAGGCAGTCTTCTAGTGCATGGTTCCACTGTCTACAATACCTGCAGGATTGTCACAGGTAGTTTCTTGAAAAATGTCTTGCGTTCCCACAGTTATAATAGACCAGTTGGCCTCTACTTTGACCTGTGCTTCCACTTTGGATTTTATCCTTCTTTCCATGGGGGAAGTCATCCTTACCCGAGGGGGTTCTTGGTGACGTAGGGTCATCTTTCTTGTTTTCTCCTTTGGTGCAGCTCTGCTTTTCATGGCCAACTGATCGGCAGCGTTGGTACCAGCATTGTTCTGGTGTGAAAATGGGGGTGCCTTGCGATCTGGCTGTGAAGCTTTCCTCGCACCAGCGCAGAGGCCCCTTTGAGCTCCATTTTTCTGCGCTATATGCTCCCAGTGCTACTGTGTAACCTTGTTCTGTACTAGTCCCTCTTCCATTTCCCTGCTGCAGATCCTGGATTTCCTAGTGCATTGCTTCTACTTGTTCCTGGATCTATTGTACCACTAGCGTAGCACCCTCAAGAGGTGTAGCTTCCAATCTCATAGCGCCCTCCAAGGCCTTGTCTTGCGAACTAAAAGTTTGGTGATTCATGGGTATACATAGGTGAGGGAGTGGCATGTTAATAAACCACTCCGTATGTTATCTATTATCATACTCGAATCCTCCTTCCCTAATTTCCTTCTTTAACCATTGATCTGCCTCCCATACTAACTCCGACATACCTTTTTTGAAGTCTTTTACATTTGTTACTAGCTGGGAATAAGATTTCAGCTTTCGAAATTGTTGCTCTAGAGCACCCTTAATATATTGAATGGGGGTGGTTCCATGTTGGGAAATGTATTGCATATACCAGTCCAGAGCTCTATCTTGGAATGCTAACGACAGCTGCGCCCTCTTTATCGTGTCATTTGCCACGTTCTACGCGGTCCAGACAGAGTCCGTGATGAACCAAAATCGGTCCATGTCCTCATCTCCTACCCCCTTGAAGGTGGGTAGTTCCAAGCACGCCATCATGGTTCCTTAGGAGTTCCTTTCCAGTTTGTCAATACCCAACTCCCTTCTCAACTCCCTTTCAGTCCCAGCAACAGAACCATTTGTTGGCTTGAGGGGTCTTGACCCAAGTTTGGTGCGCAAGGTTTGCCAACAAACCCCTATAATACTGGCCCTTTTGGTAGTGACCCGCTTGTGCAGGTCACAGTCTCACCCGAAGTAGTATGGGTGGGTGCTGGAACTAGGTTTCCGCACCCTAAGAAAGGAAGGGTAAGGCAAGCAGGGCTGCGTTCTGTTCAGATTACCTTGTCTCTGCGTAGGGTTAAATATGTATCCAATTGCATCCACGTGCACTAGATATACAATTATATGCTTTTCATAACATCAAAACAACGTTACATAACCATGACAGAATAGATCTAGATCCAATTCAATACACATACTTTTGCAGCATGATATAACCAGAGTGGAATAGATCCAATCATTCAATATACAAACCTTCATAGCGCAAAGATAGAAAATGCATAACATAGTAATTACCAATAATTCATTCAAACTCACAGATTCAAATCTAATAATCCTGTGTATTCATTCATTCATCAACCTTTCCTTATAATTCCCTTCCCAACCTGTGCACACAGCAGCAGGGTCTGCACATAGCTGGACTAGGATCTCCGCTGACACAACCAACAGGAGTCCATTCCCCAAAAATCCAAATAGATAACTTACACAATAGATCGCATCAATATCTCATCAAATCCTAACTCTTACAATCTGAAATGCCTCTCTATTTATAACAATCTAGCTTTAACATTCTTATGGTCCGCAAACCATGGTTTTTGAACCCCTAGTTTACCCTTTAACCCATTACAACACATTCGAGGCTTTGACCCGCCCCAAAAACCCTGTGATATACTAAATATAATCAAAAATAACCAAAATGGGCCAGTTTTGTAGCTTGTTAGGAGACCCTATTCCAACAATCCTGAACTACACAGAAATAGTTCGGCATATCACCGAAATGCTTAACAAAAGCAATGAGGTGAAGTGGACGAATGAGTCGAGAGAAGCTCCAGTATTAGCAGAACTAGATTACAATAAACCATTCATGATCTTCTCATTTTCCTCCCTGCATACTGTTGCCACAGTACTTTTACAGAAAAATGAGGAAGGGTATGAACAACCCATCACCTTTTTTAGCTAGGTACTTCGAGATGCCGAGATAAAATACAATATTTTAAATAAGTAGGCATACGCTTTGGTGAAGTTATTAAAGGAATTCCGGATGTATGTCCTACAGTCAGCTATCACTGCTTTCGTACCTACGGCTGCAGTTAAATATATTTTGGTTCAAGGGGATAATGAGGGCAAAAGGGGAAAATGGATTACTAAAATCCAATAATATGAATTGGACATCCGTCCCACAAAGCTCATCAAGGGACAAGTTCTAGCCAATATTTTGTCTGAGTCCAACTATCAGGCACTAAGAATAAACCTATCCATGGGAGTTGGGGAATTTCCTGGAGACACGGAGGAATAACCCAAGATAGAAACGATTGTGCAAAAGACCTACATGAAGCATCTAATCAGCCTTTGGTATAAATATATTGTGGAATATATTTTAACTCTAATGTGTCCTTCGAACTTCGATAAGGCTAAATATTGAACGTTGAGGCTGAAGTCGCAGAAGTATATCATTGCAAATGGTTGGGTATATTGGAATGAACCTTCAGGAATCTTACTCCTGTGACTGAAAAAAACGGAAGTGGAGGAAGTTAGGGCTGAATTCCATGAAGGCATTTTTGGAGAGCATTACAACTGGAGGTCTACAGCCCATAAGATATTGAAGGCAAGCTTCTACTGGCCCAAATTGTTTGGGGATGTGCATGCTCGAGTCAGGGCTTGTGAAAATTGTCAGAGGTTCGCTGAAAAGAAAAAGTTTTGTCCCCTCCCTATGATACTAGTACACATAGAAGAGCCTTTTCAGCAATGGGGGATAGTTCTGTCCCCTCCCTATCACTTGTAGTCTCAGGGGCTTTACCTTTGTCTTGATCATCAGTAGTGTAATCATACTTCTTGTCACTTTTTTTCTGATACCTCTTATCCCTCTCAGTAAGATTTTCATCTTCTTCTGAATCCAACATGGTTGTGGTGCTCCAAGGAAAGCACAGGTTGTGCCAAGAAAGGAGCTTTGATACCACTGTAATATTCCAAATCTGGAACAGCACATCAAGCCTGCTAAATAATGCACTCCTGGGAGATTTATTCACAGAAATGAGTTTACAAACTTTGGATCCCTTAGATCAAAATATCTGGAGTCTAGATCCAAAAGGGGAGAAAAAACAAATCAAACTAGGTGTGGTAAACATATCTCCCACCACCTAGTCTAGATGAAAAACACCCTACAAGAGGGGTTGCATCTATGCACAATAAAATAATTCAGAAATAAAATAGTCTTGGAAAGTATGAGGAGGAGGCCATCAAATATTATTAAATTATGACTATTCAATGTCAAATCATAATTATAATGAAGCTCTTTCAATATACATTAGAATACAGGAGACAATAGAGTAAGAAATCTTCAGGAAAGAAGGCTACAACACATATATAACTGCAGAAATGGCTCAACAACATTATTCTAAGGAGATGCAGTAGCTAAATATTACAAATCAGATCTAGGAAAAATCTGTGGACAAAACATCAGATCCATTTTAGATTTGGAAACTAGATAGTCTTATTTACAAGATCCCCTTGGGGTTTTGACCAAATCATGCATAAACAATAGTAGATCTGAGTTTAAGTTGCAGATCTATAAAATAATGCAGAAATTTTTGAAGAAAAATTTTCATTACAATAGATCATATATAAACAGAACATGGATCAGCAAGTTAATCCATGTATCACCAAAGTGAAAGGAAAAGCCCAACACGAGAGATCTCTCATAAAAAATGGGATCAAAACACCCTGAATAATATCATATGAAAATAATGCAGTCCCTCAATGAAAACTACATTGTAGCTTGAATAACAATGGTGGCCTGATGCCAAGATAAAAAAACTGAAGCTCAAATAGTAGAGGCACTCTTCCAGGAGGTTAAAAGACACACTCCATGAGAAGAGGCTCCAAAACAAGCTAGATCTCTACAAATCTAGAATCCCACTTATTGCAACTTGCAAAAGCAAGCAAACCCTCACTGGATCTATACTACTATTGAAAGTAGAGCTTGGACCAAAGCCTGATAGTGGATCAAATCAGAAAATACTCCTCCAAGAATCCTTAAGGGAAGAGATGAAATCCCTGCATAGGAACTCTAAGTGCTAGACAACACAATCCTCCACTAAAGAGCAGAGAATAGTATTTGTCTAAACAGAGAAGATACTCAGAAATATAATCAATCAACAACCTTCTCTTGTTTCCTTCCCCTTCCTTTTATAAGATGAAAGCCTTTGAAAACCCTAAACCACCTTGATGAGTTAGCTCCTTTCACATGAGGGGCCTCCTTCTAGAACTGTGCTGTCCCTTCATGAGATACATTGAACCTAGACAACGTTGTAGATTTGGTTAAGGTTGACCCAGTCTCATAGCTCAAACCCCTTTCACACCTGCAAATGATTTATTTACATGGCCCTGATTTATATTTGTTCACATGGGCATTGATTTATTCAGTCTTTTCAGGAATTTTACATGTCCTCCTTTATTCATTTATTCATGCAACAGAAAGTAAAACAAAAATGAATATTCCTCTTATCATAGGCTAAGTAGGAATATTATAATAAGTGGATATTAAATGACACTTGCTACTTCACCAAGTGGGTAGAGGCAATACCTGCAAGAAACACAACTTATGTAGTGGTGATCAAGTTCTTAGAAGAGAATATTATATCCAGATTTGGTTGCCTAACTAAGATTGTGATAGACAACGCACAAGCTTTCAAGTCTTCAAAATTCACCAATTTCTGTTAGCAATACCATATCACCCTGGGGCATTCCACAACCTATTACCCTCAGGTAAATGGATTGGCTGAGTCTTCAAATAAAACATTGGTAAGGGAATTGAAGAAAAATATAAATGAATTCAGAAAAACTTGGATTCCCAGTTAAAATTCGCGCTGTGGGTGAATAGGATCACAAATAAACGATCGATAGGCAAGTCTCCATATGAACTAGTTTACGGTAGAGCAGCAGTTTTTCTAATACAACTTTCCTTGACTGTGGCCAGGTTCCTTTAGGATAGTTAGGAATAACCCAATGATTTGACCAGAAGAATAAATCAATTGGTCGAGTTAGAAGAGACTCGAAGTCAAGTAAATGGTCGTTTGGCAGAGTATCAAAAGAAAATGAAAAATTTGTTTGACCAACATGCCAAAGACAAAGAAATGCTAATAGGGGATTTAGTACTAAGGTGGGACATCGGGAGAGTTGATAAAGGTAAACATGGAAATTTTGATCCCCTGTGGTTTGGACCTTTCAAAATTTCCAAGGTTAAAGGTAATAATATATTCATACAAGAAAATTTAGAAGGTGATGTGACCGAGATGCCCGTAAATGGGCAGTTCCTGAAGCCCTATTTCCAAAACTGATCCAGGTCCAAGAGACCATTGTATTATATTGTGTATATAGTTGTCATTTATAATTTTATAGTTGATGTTTATTTCTCCATGATAATGCTTGGAAATTTTGAAGAGACTTGTATTTTCCAAGAATTAATTACAAGTGGTCTGTGAAGTTCTCGACATGTCCAAAGATGAACGCGTCATCCCCAAGTGGAGCCAATGTTGTTATGATAACCCTCATCTCGAAAGGTTTGGAAAAAAGATAAAATGGGATACGCTAAGGTATAGTATTGGGAAGTGTGAGCATACAAATAGATATGAGGAAAATATGCAATGCCCTACCCTCCTAAAGAAAGCATGGAAAAGGGAGTAAATAATGCGTTATAGCTAAGTAGAGAAGCTACGGGCCATATAATGGGATAGACCGAGTAATGCTGCTACGTGGATGGATTCTGGGGACACTAAGGAAGGCATAAGGAGAATGGAGCTTTGACCCCCGGAAACCCATGACGTCACTGGTTGGTGGGGTAGGTTTTGGCTATTCCGTGGGGTAGTGGTGCAATGCGAAGGGACTTCACAAGCCCCCATCAGAACTCTATGGTGGACCCCTCGATATGAATAGGTGATGCATGAAAAGGTAAAGGTAAGGTAAGTCAGGAAATCTGGTTCACTACCAATACCGGTATTAACTCGGTTGGTGGCTCACACCTACCCGGCTCCTAATATCCAACAAACAAATGCCATGTGCCTCAGTGTCGACGTCCTTATGACGTCAGCCCTCCAAGTTGTTACCCAAGCCTCATTTTTCGTAAATCTATGGCTTGTTTAACCCTTCCTGATGCCCATTCGGGGTAAATTACTTGTTTTTACAAATTCGCCTAGCAGTTAAGCTGGGATTACAGCACCAGGTCGCTTTTAGCCCCCGCGTCACTTTCCCTCTTAGGTTTTCCACACTGGTCACAGGTATTTAGCCACTCCTATTCCTTAAAGTTTTACTTCCTCTTTACTTATTCAAAATGGTCGTTGGGAGAGTCAAGTCCAGAAAGTCTAAACTAGAAACCCCCCAAGCCCATGAAGTTAGGGCCATCCCTGGACCTGAGCTCGTTATTGATACACAGACTCGTATTCACAACCCACAATACCCTTTCAATGTCTCCCATGTCAGGCCTGACCTGTTAGAAATCCATGTGAAAGGCCAAGACTAGTTCAGAGTCGTTCGGTCTGGCCTGTATTACCAAATTTTTCTGCCCACCTTTACAGTCACTGAGTTCATATGTTGGCTCAAAGGCGCCTATGATGAACGCAGGGATGTATTTCTTTTGGCTAAGGGAAACAAGGTTTTTCATATATCTCTTGAGCTCATTAAAAATGCCCTCCATTTCCCACACGGAGTATGTTGAGTTCACAAAGTTGTCCTTATCATGTCAGTTTTCCAAATTACCCTGGAAACAGCATAGCAAATTCCTCTCCTCCATCTCAGATGCCCGTCTCACGTCCATCCCGTCTTCGGACATGGTACCCCTGACTGCATTTAAAGAAGGCATCCAGCCTGTTCTCGCTTTCATCTCAAGGTTTCTAGATTTCAGAGAGGTTGAGAGGTTGTCGAAAGAGTGCATAGCCCTCCTCTGGCTCATGTCCCAACGGGTGTCATTTTGGATATCCCCACTTTCTTGGCTTCAGCCATTCAGACCTAGTTTCAAGAACTGCCCTCCATGGGGGATTTCTATTTCTGTTTATTGGTGTTTTAACTTTTTCTATTTGAGCATGCTGACAAGTTCGAAGCTTTGGGCCTTGAAAAACTCTCAAGAAAAAACGGCCAACCAATAACCGTTTTTTAGTGGAGCGTCTCAGTACGTCAGCAGCCTAATGGGAGGGGTTACTTAAGGTTTTTGAATGAGTTCATGACCATTGCCCACACCATACTTCACGATAGCCCCCCACCGAATATTTTTCTCGAGAAGAAAGACTAGTTGTAGTTTGGTGATGAGGAAAGCATAGGGGATTGGTATTTTTTCAATTATTACACCGAGATCAAAGTCTATGGTGTAGATGTCCCCCCCTACCTCTTGTCATTGTTCCCTGATATGTGGGTTTTTACCCTTGAATACATTCACCAAACCATGAAAGCGGACCAGTTCCACTTCGTTCTCACTAAGAAGGGATATATCCTTAAGCTCCCTACCACCATCGGCCCCTTTACCGTAAACTTAAGACACACCCTCTCCACAGTAGAGACTCTGCTTTAGGGATGGATTTAGTGATGGGAAAAGTCTGCCTCTATGACCCAAAATGAATTATCTCTAATAGGAAAATGAATATTAGGTCCACTACATATGTGCATGAGACTAGGCCCTTCATTGAATTGAGAGCTAACCTTGACACATGGCCCTTGGATTTGCAGATGGAGGTCGAATCTTTGGCTGCAGAAGGAAGAGGTGACACTACTTCAACGGGTACAGGGAGGAAAAGGCATATTGATGAGGTTGAATTTTTAGAAGAGCCAGAAGGTTTGGATATAGGGGAGGGGACCCATCCCTCCAAAAAGCATAGAAGTGATGATGTGGAGATCATCTGGGGTGAGCCACCTCAAGAGGAGTTAATCAGATACGGGGATCCTGATAAGAGCAAGGTCAGTTTCAGAGTTAATTATGATGGTGCTTCCTCTTCGGAACCCTCTGGGATATCATAAGTTGTTTCGGTAAACAGAGCCAAAGTAAGGGAAGAAATCAGAAGCAAGAACATGACAGTAAGGGAGAAGCTCCGAGTGGAACTGGTCGGGTTCATAGATAAGTATAATACCTTCTCACCTCATAGCTGGATATGGATAAAGAACATCTGATAATAGCTATCATGGAGGCAGTGTTAGACCCTACGGCTAATGAAGTCAGCTACAAAGCTTTGGAGGTTGTTGTGAATCTATCAAAGGTCCCCTTAATTGACAAACTTGGCCTTCACCAATGCATCGGGGACATGCTAAGGGATGAGGTTGTGAAGCTCGCACTCACGTTAAGGAAGCTATAAGATAAATACAAAGAGGTGCTAGAGAATCAGAAAAAATAAAGGGCAAGTGCCAGGGGGGTTAGCAATAACCTACACCACCTCAAAAGGATAATGAGTGAAAAAGGAAGCGATAAGGGAGGAATCTGGAGGAAAATCATCCTGGATTTAGAGGTTGAAAACTCAGAGTTAAGGAGGAGACTCAAAATTACCTCTGGGGAATATGTACAACCTAAGGAATTAGACCAGGTGAAAAAAGAAAAATCGGCCCTCACAGATACCATTTCTTGGGAAAGGGATGAGAATGCTAAAATGGTCGTAGAAATGGCTGCTCTCAAACATAGATTGGCCAAATTGCAAGCCAAATTGGATACTCACGTCTGCGTGATTCCAACTTTCGATACAGTAGGTGCTACTCCAACACAGTTAACCAAGGCTTTGTCAGACCTAAAGGTCTCGAAAAAGAAAGCCCATACAACACAACAAAGAGTTCAGGAGTTGATGGCTAGGTTGGAACAAAATGATAAATTAATAGCGGCCATGCAAGAAGAGGTGGACAGAGCAAAGAGAGAGAAGCTGCAGCAGGAGAAAGTCATCAAAGATCTAAACAATTGGATGAAATGAAACACAACTATCCTGGAAGCTAGGCGCCTCATCTGGACTGACATCATATCGGAGGTAAGGAAGCATTGGAATTATATTATGCTAATGAATGAGAAGAAAACTATTGTTCGATTGTTCAAAGGGAAGTTGCAGGAAGCAAAAGCTGAAGCCGAGGCAAAGGTGTTCATGGCCAAGAAATATATCACTTACCTAAATATATTGGGCTTTGAAGAGTTGGTTTTCCAAGGGATTGAAGACTGTTTCAGGGGAGTGATGGAAATCCAAAGGGTAATTGAGAAAGAGACCGTGCGGGTAAATGCATTAAGTGGTTTGGAGCAGGTCGCCAAGGGAGTGGGGAAGTTTGAGCAGGAGTGGGATGAGCTGGTGAAAGCAGGCCTCCCATCATGCTGGGATCCTACGACTACCGTGTTTTCAAGCCTAACGGATTATGAAGAGAAGCTGACAGCGGTCATGAATTAGACAAAAATCCCCTATGAGAAAACCACTCGCTTGAAAGATGAGACTATAATTGCTGCCCTAGGCAAGGAGATTTTCCTTCTCTGTCAAATCAAATAGTGCTTGGCTATACACATGGATTACTCGAAATTTACTGACATACAGGCCCTAGTGGATATTTTTGCTACTATGCCCCCACCAGGGGTTACCATATGGCAGAAACGTAGTGAGTATGTAAATATACCAGTCATCACACCACCCCTCCAGTCCCCGCCTCCTCAAAAGCATAAATTTGGTTCATCCACATCATAGGTGCTTCCAACTTAGCCGGTAGCTGCTACACCCCGTTCCTCTAAAAAATTATGATCATGATTTGGCCCTAGTGGCCTTTTTACTTGTTATTTTTACTTTGCAATATCGGGTGAAATTGTCATTTCACCCTATGCATTTCTATTTTTTGTTTAAGTTTTTTTGTTTTCGGTTGGAACCTATGTTAAGGCCACTATGGAGATGATGAGAGGCATTTTACCTCATCATCAGTTTTGATCCTGATAGAGACAAGAAATAGAAAATATATTCTACGAACAAATGTTGATCCAAAAATATCTTCTGCTAATGGTAGACTGGGTATTACAAAAGAAAGAACCTGATTCTATAGAAGGGTTCTAGATTATCCAGAACAGAGACTGTTAATTGTAAATCCCCCTTTTTGTAAAGTTTAGAGGACTTCCTGTGTTTTACGTTGAATAATCCCGTTGGAAGACTAAAATGAAATTATTTTGCTGTGAGATGGATTCCTGGTGAGATCAGTCACAGTTTGTATTATGTTTGTTATATTCTAATACAAACATTTTGGCACTTCATCACTCTTTTTATATTATATGCTACTGGAATGCGAGCGCTTGATTGACTAAAATGAATTTATCTGTCCCAGATACTCATGTCTATTAGTCTATTGTGCTTTAAATATGGCTCGGAGCTATGATATTGTGTTCATATGTTTCACCTCATTTACTCACTTTCCTTCTGATATTAGCTGGTGATAGATTCTTATATGATAATAAGCCTATCTGTAGTTAATATTTTCTCCATTTGCTGCCATTCTTACTACGCTTTCATATTTTGAGAATTGTGCACTGTGTTTCATGATCTGGCCCTCCTCACGGCTTTTAGAATCCAGATTAATCTTCAATAATGTATTCATAAGACCCTTATTTTTTTACTATCGGGTTTTGCTGCTATTATATCTCTGTTGTTGAGGTCTCGGTCCCACTTTATGAAGTCTTAAAAATTGTTTATGAATAAGAGGATTTATACCCCTGACCATGGAAATTTTTTCTGAATCTTCTTGGCCTTAAGATGACCTAGGCACTGGACCTTCACAACTCAAGACTGTCTCTAGGAATTATTGGATGAATAATTGGATGAATTACATGGAGAAATTTATTTTACCAAGTTGGATCTTTGTTCACGATATCATCAAATTAGAATGAAGACTGAAGATATTCCGAAAACAACATTTCGAACTCGTGAGGGTCATTATGAATTTTTGGTCATGCCTTTTGGCCTTACCAATGATGTTGGGTGTGGAGCCTGATTATCTTGTTTATTTTCTATCACAGCGTTGGACCCTTGTAACTTAATGGGGCAGAAATGCCACCTATAATTAAATGTTTCCTAGGGGGTCTAGGGGGGGTGGCTACGAATTTATGGAGCCTCCCCCTGGTGGGGGGTTTCGGGGGTAGCGCCCCCGAAGCTAAAAATAGATGTAAAATTTCCTTGTAAAAGTATAGTAATTTCTAGTCAATCTAGGCCGTTCATTAGGCGGATGATTTGACGGTAGAAGTTATGTTTAGTTTAGGGTTTTTTTCCCTAGAAGGAAACCCCTCACTTGTATGAGGGTATTGTATTGCGGATGTGTATTGTATCTGTATTATCAGAGCAAGAAACATATAGCGAGACTGTGAGAGAGAATAGAGGATATTACAGAAAATATGTTGTAGGTTGTGTCTCTTCATTTTTCTAGATAATAGAAAGGAAGGATTGGCTGTTCGGGGTGGACATAACCCAAACTAGGTGAACCACGAATATTTATGTCTCTCTGGTTTTATGTTTTTTGTTGGCTTGTGTTTTCTGCATATTTTATTTGTTTCATTGCTCTGTAATATTTACTTTTCTAACATCTGGTATTAGAGCCGAAGGTCTATTTGGCTGATAAACTCGTAGGAAAGAAGGGTTCCTGGTTCGAGTGGGAGCAATGGTGGAAGATGGTAAATTTAGGGTCGAGAAATTTAACGGCCAAAACTTCCCGCTATGGAAGATGTAGATGGAAGATTATCTGTATCAGAAAGATATGTACCTACCATTAAGCAAAAAAACAAAGAAGCCGATGACTATGGCAGACACAGAATGGGATATTCCTGATAGAAAGGCACTCGGAATAATACGACTGTGCCTCACGGCATTGGTAGCCTTCAATATTTCGAAGGAAACAACAACAAAGAGTTTGATTAAGGCATTGGAGAAACTATATGTTGGCTCGAGGTGTCTTGACCCAGGTTCGATAAGAAATTTTTTCCAACAAACCCCTATATTACTGGCCCTTTCGGCAGTGACCTACTTTCACATGTCAAAGTCTCACCCGAAGTAGTGTGGGTGGGTGCTGGAACTAGGTTTCTGCACCCTAAGAAAGGATGGGTAAGGCATTTAGAGCTGCATCTTGTTTCTATAATTCCCAGATTACCTTGTCTGGCACAGGGTTAATTATGTTTTTATTTTCATCCACGTGCACTAGATCTATATTTATATGATTATTATATCATCAACACAGCAGTACATAAACAAAACATAACAGATCTAGATCCAAGAGCACAGTACACAGATCTTTCACAACTTAAGGACAAGAAACGCACAATACAACAATTACTATTAATCCATATAATAGTACTCATAGATTCAGTTCTCTAACAATCTTTTGCATTCATTCATTCATCAATTCTTCCTTACAATTCCAATTCCCTTCCCAACCTACGCACACAGCAGCAGGGTCCGCGCACAGCTAGACTAGGATCTCCACGCACACAGCTAGTAGGAGTCTGTTCCCCAAAACCTAAACAGATCGCTTAAACAATAGATTGCATCAATATCTCATCATTTCCTATCCTTTACAATATAAAATGCATCTCTATTTATAACAATCTAGCCTCAAATTTTCTATGGTCTTCAACCCATGGTTTTCGGACCCCTAGTTTACCCTTTGACCCATTACAATGTGTTTGGGGCTTTGATCCACCCCAAAACCCCTTCGCTAGGATAAATATAATAAAAATAATCAAAATTGGACTAGTTTTGCAGCTTATTAGGAGACCCCATTCCAACAGTCCCCCAACATAATCTTGTGACTTGTCTCGAGTAACTGTAGTGGTGCGGCTTCGACTTGCATGCGCAAGGTAGTCAGAGTGCAAAGGAGCGGAGGGAGTAGTTCCTTACTCTGGGCCACAACATGTCGCACAATGTTGACCATTGTCAGGGAGGCAGGGCCATCTGGAGCCACGATGATCCATTCCAACAACCGATGGAGGCGTGCAATGGCAGACTGAGCATCTTTGGCAAGCTAGAGTGCGGTCACAGCCCATGGTTTCAACCGTTTCCGAGTGACATGCTTGTTGTGGTGAAGGTTCTCAATCCTGTCCAGGATGGCTAGATGCTACGTGGAGACTATGGAGGGTGAGGAGGCTCTAACTTGGTCCAGAGCAGCTTCTTCCTGCTACAATTCCATCTGGATATGGTGTAGCATGGAATGGTGCTCAATGGCTATCCATAGTTGGGTAGATGCTTCGACCAGTTGTGTACCCTGTGTTAGCTGTTTTTGAATAATCTGCGTTGCCTCTATGTCCACTGCAATCTGAGGTACGTTATACTGGTGTTTCCTGGCTCATTAATGGTGGAAAACTTCGCGCAACACTCTGGTGTGCAGTCCTTGTAGCTATGTGCGAGATATCTATGCTAAATCAATTGGGATGTCCCCCGTAGTTGGATCAGGAGAATTGACAAGGGAAATTCGAGGGAGGGAACACTCATTTATTTGGCTGGACAGTGTGCTGGAGTTGCAGAGAAGCCGTAGTATGTCCTTGTATCGCGACGTTCTTGCTGTGCGTGGCTTGCGAACAATATTTTCTGTTGGGAGCCAACGTTCACTCCTGTGACTGCACTCAGCACCCCCAGGCTCTTTGGTTGGGTACATCCTAGTGACATGAAATCAGGAAACCCAGATAATGTTAAGGAGCGCACAAACTGAGTACGCAAATAGTGGGAGCATGTTGTACGGTGAATAAATAGCCTGGTGTGTAATTATCCAGCCATCCACACACCATCCAGAGCTATTTAATGGGGGAGTAGCCCATTCGTGAGACTGACCATCGATCAAGTAGATCAAACTTACCATAAATGGTTGCATTGATGATTTGCCACCGATTGTGCATACTTTTAAGATCCATTCTTTGTTAAATCGGGATGTGCTAACGATCACCGTACATGCTTGAGGTCGTTTCCATGGAATGTCAGACCCTGGATGACACCTGTATGTCGTTCGCATACCCTGAGTGAAGGTCAATGCAAGGCATGTCTACAAGTTGGCCATCAATCTGTTCAAGCGATGCAATTCACCCATGGTTGGAACGTCTGGGCACCAGAGGGCTATGTCATGCATCCTCGTGCCATTTATTACTTGAGGCATTCGTAACTTCTTCAAATTACATGTGGGTCTGTGTAGGTCCATAATCCGACGCATGCCTAGGGCAGCGGTACCCCGGAAAGCTTGACCGTGCAAGGCTTGATCGCACCCTTGAGTGTGGTATGTCAGCAGGTGTTTGCATAGGTCGACTGACCTTGGAGTCCATCTGGCAACTGGGGTCCCTATGGGCAGGATCACCCTTCTCCAATAATTCTCCTGAGTGAAGAATATCAATCCTTGTGTAGGTGCTTCGCGCAATGTTAGTGATAGTGTCCCTAGCCTGCGTGCCATGGGAATATTTGGTTCAACCATCTTCGAACTATCATCTGGGCTCTCTGGGCAGGGCAGGTTCCTTTCCTCGATAGAGATGCGCCGAAAATTCCTGACGGTCTGAAGACATCGGAGTGTCGAAACTTCGTGCAATCGGCCTTGCCAATTTTCCAGCTCCTCATCAGAGTCAGAGAAACATTCACTGTCCTTTTCCCAGCAGAGCATTCCTTCCTCCGTGGGGTTAACCCAATCTTCATCCAATGCATTTAATTTATAAATGTGATCTAATTCCTCCTCCTCATAGGCTAGCTCTGTATACCGCGCACCTTCTGCTAGATCTAGTGGTACTATGACACGCGTACCTTTGATTTCAAACACCATGCTGCATTTCTTAAGATTGATGACACCCCCCATGTCAATTTCCTAGTCCCGTCCAAGGAGCGCAGGGTAGGGATCCTCATCTTCCATGATTTCTATGACTTCAAAGTCAGCTAGGACCCTTACCCTTGCGATGTCAACCATTACCTTTGGTAATCTCCCTAGACGGATGATTTTTGTTTATTGGCCATTTGCAGCTAGATGGTGGACCATTATAACTTAGGTTCCCCCATTTTTTTCCATGTATGCTTTGGTAATACATTCACATTTGACCCTAGATCTAAGATAACCTAATCCATCTCGTAGTCATCAATATGCGCAGTCATTCACATCTCTCTTCTGGTGCGCTTCTTATAGCTGTATAGTTTGTCTACATCCTTGGTTTCAAGGATCAAATTTCTCCGAACCATGCAGGTATTCAGTAGTGCTTGCAGATTACCTACAACCTGTAGATTTCACAGCAGCTTCAGACATGCCTTTAAAAAGGGCTCAACCCCTTCCTCTATCTGAGGTTGCGTTGGCGGCGGCGTGGGGACTGTTGGTTTTGTTGGGGTTGTTTGTTCTTTGATAGGCACACCTTCCCGGGAGGCAAGCTTCTCTTTTTCTCCCTGGGTGACCAACCCACTGCGTGTCATGACTTTTACACAGGGATTCGCCTTTCTTAGCTTGGATTTAACTCTTTGTACATTCTGTGTAGGGGTGGGCTGCTTTTCCTGCATCTTGGCTATTAAAATTGGGCAGTCTTCTACCTCATGGTCCAGTTGCCTATAGTATTTGCATGATGGCCTAGTGGGATTTGGGAATTCTTTGGAAAAGTGCCCTATTTCTCCACAGTTATAATAGACTAGCTGCCGACACCCGAATCCTGCACTTCCTCCTTGACCTCCTCTGCCGTGGGCTAGTGATCCTCCAAAGTGCGCAGAAAGTCTTGGCATTGCAGGGTCCGATTTAACCCTATATAAGTTCCCATGATCCATCATTAAGTCATAAGTATGGCAGTTCTGCTCATCATGTCCCACTGATCGCCAGAATCAGCACCATTGTTGCTTTAGTTCTAGGACATATGCACCTAACCGAGGGCAATGGTTTGTATCATGCGGTCCTACTACCCGACAATCATCACACCATAGTGCAAGTCCGCTTGAACCTGGTCGTAATAGGACGGGTTCCCTACTCACCCCTAGGTGTACCAAGCTAGGTCCTCCTGCTTGTATGTAATCTGTCAATAGAGGGCACTGATCCCTCGTATGGACAGACACTAGGCATTGTATGCACCAGAGATCTGCACAACCATCCTTTCCCCACTCTTTTCATAGGTTTTGTATCTCTAGATGCATAGCCCCAAGTTGTTCCTAGATTTTTTGTACCCGTACTGACGTATCCTCTCAGGGGGCAGCCTCTAGTTTCATAGAAACTTCCACAACCTTCTCCTACGACTCGAAGGTCTGATGACTCATTGGCGTGGCAGGTGAGGTAACAACATAGAGATGGACCATTCCATATGTTGTCTATCATCATATTTGAATCCTCCTTCCCTGATTACTTTCTTCAGTCGCTGATCAACCTACCATACTGACTCAGACGCACCTTGTTTGAAGTCCTTTACTTTTGCTACCAACTAGGAATAAGATTTCGGCTTCCTGAACTGGTGCTTCAAAGCATCCTTGATATCTTGAATAGATGCGCCCCCATTCTGGGCAATATACTGCATATACTAGTCCAGGGCCCTATCCGCGAAGGCCAATGAAAGTTGCGCCCTTTTTACCGTATCACTTGCCACATTCTGCGCAGTCCATACAGATTCTGCAATGAACCAAAATCGGTCCATATCCTCATCTCCTACCACCTTGAAGGTAGGTAGTTTCAAATGCATAGCCATATCACTATCTAGTGGCGGTATAGGCGAATTCTTACCTTTGCGCGACCGAAGTGGCGATGTAGCTGGGGAATCTTGCACAATTGGTTCTTGCAACGGATTGTAGGTAGATCTCCCTCTGTCAAGGTTGATCCAATAGTATTTACCACTGCGGGTCGTGCTCCCATCTAGATCCGAGGTCATTCAGTCTGTATGACTACACAGAATGCTCTTTTCACACAGTAATTTATTGATCAACAATGGTAATGTCCTCGGAAATTTTCCTCGAAATCCTTTGAAGAATCATCGTTCAGCCTCAGAGTATGATACAAACTGATCAATGGAAAATTCTGTCACAAATCCTCCAAGCGCACTATCCACCAAGTGATCCACCATGCGTGTGATAGTATTATCATTTTTTTCCACCTGTTCAAGCAGCTCTAAGGTCCACTGAGTGACTCGCTCGTCCTTCCAGCACATCCAAAATTCCACAAGCTTGGCTAGCCACTCCTAGATTTCAATCGCAAAGGTTACAAAGAATATTTCATAGCTTTCCGTAAGAATGTACCTATTTTTCCACCTTTCTGTTGTTAATTTTTCATTTCGGTTTTCTTTTTCTGTGAACTCATGGATTTGTCTTTAAAACCAATATTAAATCTCTTTATTTTAGGCTTCCAGTATTCTCTTGTCATTACCCAATTCCTCTCTCAGACTTCTTCCATTCCCGGCAACAAAACCATTTTTTGGCTCAAGGGGTCCTGACCCAGGTTCAGTAAGCAAGATTTGCCAACAAAACCCTTTACTACTGGCTCTTTCGGCAGTGACCATCATTTGTAGGTCAAAGTCACCGAAGTAGTATGGAAGGGTGCTGGAACCAAGTTTCCACAACCTGAGAATGGATGGGTAAGGCAAGCAAATATGCATCCTGTTTCTGTAATTCCCAAATTACCTTGTCCTGCGCAGGGTTAATTACGTTTCTATTTGCATCCAAGAGCATAGTACAAAAATATTTCGTAGCTTAAGGACAGGAAACGCACAACACAGAAATTACCAGTAATTCATATAACAGTACTCACAGATTCAGTTCTCTAACAATCTTTCGCATTCATTCATTCATCAATTCTTCCTTACAATTCCAATTCCCTTCCCAAATTGCGCACACAACAGCAAGGTCTGCACACAGCTGGACTAGGATCTCCACGCACATAGCCAGTAGGAGTCTGTTCCCCAAAACCAAAGCAGATCGCTTAAACAACAGATCACATCAATAGCTCATCATTTCCTATCCTTTACAATACAAAATGCATCTCTATTTATAAAAATCTAGCCTCGACTTTCCTATGGTCCGCAACCCATGGTTTTCAGACCCCTAGTTTACCCTTTGACCCATTACAATGTGTTCAGGGCTTTGACCCACCCCAAAACCCCTCCGCTAGGATAAATATAATCAAAAATATCAAAATTGGAACAGTTTCGCAGCTTGTTAGGAGACCTGTTCCGACACTATATGAAAAACCCTCGGCTTCAAATAAGGTATTTCTTATGAAATGTTTATTTAATATGAAGATGTCGGAAGGTGGATCTATTGCAGACCATTTAAATTATTTTAATACAGTTACCAGTCAGTTAAGTTCTGTAGGGGTTAAATTTGAGGATGAAGTTAAAGATCTGTTATTTTTGTGCTCATTGCCAGAAAGATGGAATGGTTTAGTTATGGCCATTAGTAACTCTGTCTCTGGATCTAGTACTTTAAAGTTTGATGATGTTTTCAGTGCTATCCTTAGCGAGGAAATGTGATGGAGAAGCTCCGGTGAGACATCGAGTAATGCTTTGAATTTAGGGGAAGAAGAATGGAAAGAGGAAAGAGCTCGGGATATCGCAGTAAATCAAGGAAAGGCAGATCCAAGTCTAGATCGGGGATATTTTGCTGGAAATTTGGAAAGAAAGGACACCTAAAGAAAGGCTATATATCTCGAAATGGAAAAGAAGGAGATGCACTGCAAGAAAACAATCATGAAGCAAATGTGACAGGTGATGTGTTACAAGATTGTAATATCCTAGATCTGGAATAGCACAAAAAGCCTGTTGAAATAACGTACTCCTAGGAGATTGATGCATACAAATGAGTTTAAAACCTTTGGATCCATTATATCAGTAGATCTGGGGTCTAGATCCAGAAGGGGAGAAAAAACAAATCAAACTAGGTGTGGTAAACAGATCTCCCACCACCTAGTCTAGCTGAAAAACACCTTACAAGAGGGGCTACAGCTATGCACAACAAAATTCTTCAGAAATAACGTAGTCTTGGATAGTATGATCAAATATGACTAAATTATTAATTTACAGTAGCGAATCAGAATTACAATGAAGCTATTTCAATATGCAGTAGAATACATAAGAAAATAGAGCAAGAAATCTTCAGAAAAGAAGGCTGCAACACATATATAAATGCAGAAATAGCTCAACAGTGTTATTTTGAGGAGCTGTAGTAGCTGACTATTACAACTCAGATCTAGGATAGAAATGTGGACAAAACATCATATCTATTTCATATCTGGAAACTATATAGTCTTATTTAGAATATCCCCTTGGGGTTTTGACCAAATCATGAATAAACAAGAGTAGATTTGAGTTTTAAGTTGTAGATCTATAAAATTATACAATAATTTCTGAATATAACTTTACAGTACAATATATCAGATGTAAACAGAACATGGATCAACAATCTATTCCATGGATCACCAAAGTAAAAGGCAAAGCCCAGCACCAGAGATCTCTCATCAAAACTGGGATCAAAACACCCTAAAGAATCTCATATGAAAATAACCCAGTTCCTCAATGGAAACAACACTGTAGCTTGAATAACATATATGGTCAGCTTCCAAGATAAAGATCTGAAGAAAAAACAGGAGAGGCACTCTTCCAGGAGGTTAAAGGACACACTCCATGAGAAGCGGCTCCCAAAACAAGCTAGATCTCTGCAGATCTAGAATCCCACTTTCTGCAGCTTACAAAAGCAGACAAACCCTCACTAGATCTGTGCTACAATTGGAATTAGAGCTTTGCCTCAAGCCTAATAGTGGATTAAATCAAAAAATAATCCTCCAATAATCCTCAAGGGAAGAGGTGAAATCCCTGCATACGAACTCCAAGTGCTAAGCAGCACAATTCTCTACTAAATAACAGAGAGTAGTATCTGTCTAAGCAGACAAGATACTCAGAAATATAATCAATCAACAACCTTCTCTTGTTTCCTTCCCCTTCCTTTTATAAGATGAAAGCCTTTGAAAACCATAAACCACCTTGATGAGTTAGCTCCTTTCACATGAGCGGCCTCCTTCTAGAACTGTGTTGTCCCTTCATGAGATACATTGAACCTAGACAACACTATAGATTTGGTCAAGGTTGACCCAGTCTCACAGCTCAAACCCCTTTCACACCTGCAAGTTATTTATTTACATGGCCCTAATTTATCTGTGTTCACATGGACATTGATTTATTCAGTCTTTTCAGGAGTTTTACATGTCCTCCTTTATTCAGTTATTTATGCAACATAAAGTAAAACAAAATTGAATATTCCTCTTAGCTTAGGCTAAGTAGGAATATTACAGTCCTCCCCTCCAAAATGTTGTTTTTCCTCAAGCAACTGATAGAGTAAGAGTAGTACTTCTCCTCCTCCATTTATGGCATCATCAAGGATCAATTCCTCATCATAAGCCAAGTGCTCAACAAGCCAATACATCATGAATTGTTCCTCCAAGTTCAACATAATATATGCATAGTCCATTCCTTCAGGAGTGAAAAACTCAACAGAAATAAGAATGGTTGAAGCAATGCTACATCTAAAACATGTATCATGAAGTACATGTAGAATTTCTAAACCATGTGGTACATACACATTGCCCATCCTCTATCCATACAACCCCATGAACAATAGAACTATATCATCCAAGTATGGAAGCAAGACCACATATATGCAAACTGAAATCTGAACTTGAGGAGGTGGGTCAAAATCCCACATGTGATGCCAACGCAGTGCACCTCTTGTCTTCATTAGATCTAGGTGTGGCAAGTGGCATTCCCACCACACATTTTCTACATGATTCACCTTAACATGGCTGAAGGTGTTACATATGTTTGGTGCCTTTTGGAAGCACCTATCATGAAAAGGAATCTCCCTTTGCACAACAAGGGAGTGGCCAAGTTCAGAATTTCTATTGGCCCCCAACAAGCTATGAGATCCACATGACCTCTCAGTCCCTTTAGGAGTCATATCCTACAAAAACATGGCAAAGGAATGTAATATATCAAAAAATACAACTTTCTTGGCATGATCAAATCCTTTACCATCATAGTCCTTCATACACATGAAGTTGTGCATGAGCATTCCCCCCCCCCCCCCCCTCTCAAGCAAACGAAGAGCTGGCTGAGATGACTCTTGCAAATATTCCATTTTCTACCCCAATCCTCCATAGCTATTGCACTCTTGAAATTTCTAATGTAAGTCCTCTCTCATGCCTTCCCAATCAAAACTCTTCATGATCAGGGTATAGATCTTCATTGAATGCATATGGCTAAGGAAGAATTATTCATGTGCTCCTTGTAGGATCTTCTGATTGAGCTTGGTAGCTCTAGCCAAGAATACCCTACCATGATAATAGATGACTCCCCCTTGGACTAAGTAGCCCTCCTCTTGCTGCATGCCATCTAGTATCATACCTGTGTGGAGATATTTGGAATACTCTACAAGTAGTTGAGATTTCCAATAAATATTCGCACTACTTAATAATGACAGCACTGCTGAAACATCCATGGAAGTTATTTTCATGTTGCTGACCTCCTTTTTGACATTAATCATGCAAAAATTGTTTTTGGGAAGGATGATTCTTCCATTCTTCTCCTCCCATAGCATAGATTCTGGAAAGAGAGAGAGAGAGATAGTGATGCAGGAAGAAGATATCCCTCATACTTGGGTTGTCCCAAGCCCTCTAACACTACGAATTGGTCTCTCATTTCTCCAATCCTTGCTTGATATAGATTTGGAACAGCACTTTGTGGATCCTTCCCCACAAGATCTGAATCTGATGGAATTCCAGGTGGCTTGCCATTAGATAAAAATGTCCCTTGCAGCATCCTCATGAACATGAGAGAAGGAACTGTGAGATCTTTGTTGCGACTGCGCAAATCCATCTCTGTTGTTTGTGTGGAAGTACTAGGTGAAGTATAAGTGTGCATGCCTTGAATCATTTTTGGTTTCCCACTCTTCAAGTCCACCCACTCCATTTGCAAATCTTTCCAGCCAGTGGTAACCTTTCCCAAGGTAATCAGCCATTGGACACTTAAAATGATGTTGGTGTCTGGTATGTCAACTACAAAGAAGTGATCCACCAGAATGTAGGATCCCATAGTGAAAGAGAGTGATGGAACATATTTCATGCATTTCATGGTCCTATCTCCTGGGACCAAGACAGAAAATCCCTCAAAAGTATTAGTAGGGATTGCTCTCTTTCGCACAAGATGAGCATTAATAAAGTTGTGGGTTGCCCCACTGTCAATTAGGATAGATACTCTCTGATTCATGTCTGAAATTTGTACTCTTAGGGTCAAGTAATTAGGCACTCCTCTCAAAGATGCAAGAGTCCCACTTATTGGAGAAAAGGCTCCCTTCCCATCTCTAGATGGTGTTTGATCTTCCTCATCATCATCAGCACTGTGACCCCTCCTAGTTTCATCATCTTCATCTTCCTCCTCAAGATCTGAGAAAACTTCTATGTAGTGTGCTTTCCCTGCATCACATCTATGTCCTGGTGCCCAGGAATCTTTGCAACTGAAACAAAGTTTCTTTTTCCTTAATTCCATCCTAAGATCAATACCAAGAGGCTTATTCATCTAGCTCTCCTTGGGAGGAGCAGCTTTTCCATCCTTCCCCTTATAAAAGTGAGGGGTCTTACTTTGGAAAGTTTCCTTTGCTTTTGGTAAGGCATATTGGAGGTCTCTAGCCCTCTCAATGGCATCATGAAAAGTGATGGGCTTGGAAGATATAACCAACCCATGTAAAGGTTCCTCCAGGCCATCAATGAACATGTAGACCCTCCTAGCTACAGATAGGTCAGGGACCATGACTGATAATCTTAGAAACTTAAAGATATAAGTCTCTGCATCTCCTGATATCTTCAGCTTTGCAAGGCTTATGAAGGGTGCTTTAGGATCCTTCCTGTCAAATCTCTCCACCAGTATTCTAGTAAACTCAGAATAGGTAGTCACGTTGATGTGTCCCAATGTAGACAACCCATGGAACCACCAATTGTGTGCCTCACCTTCAAAGTGCAGCGTTGCAATATTGATGGCTTCAGTCTCAGGAAATTTTTTCAACTGAAAATAAATATCCAAATTTTCTACCCATGCCTTGGAAAAACTGGAGGATGTTCCATCAAACTTGGGCAAAACGAATATGCCCATAGAGTGGTGTCTATCCTGGTTATGAAAGAAACCACGATCTCTATAATGCTACCTTGGTCTTCTTCTATCCTTGAGGTGACAAAAATCTTGGAAACTCAAGTGGTCCTTGAATCTATGACTCTAAGAATCATACTCCACAAAGTAATATTCAAGGAAAGCTTGCTATTATGGTCCTTCATTCTCAACAACCAAGAAAGTAGGCATAGTGGAGCATTGTGAAGCTTTTGGGGCTTGTGGCAGATTCACTGGTTGACCAGTCCCATGATGAGAGATGTCAGAGCTTTCTCCCGGATGAAATCTCTCAGGATATTCCCTCATTCTATCCACCCTCATCTCTTTGATCTCTTTGGCAATATCTTGCATGGCCACCAAAATATTTCTTGCAAACTCTTCTGCTTCTTTATCATTTACAGTTTCAGGGGCTTTACCCTTGTCTTGACCCTTGTCAGGATCATCATTGGTGTAATCAAATTTCTTATGAATTATATTTTGATACCTCTTCTCCCTCTCTGTAAGAGGCTCATATTATTTTGAATGCAACATAGCTGAGATGCTCCAAGGAAAGCACAAGTTGTGCCAAGAAAGGAGCTCTGATACAACTGTAATATCCCATATCTGGAATAGCACAACAAGCCTGATGAAATAATGTACTCCTAGGATATTGATGCACAAAAATGAGTTTACAACCCTTGGATCACTTAGATCAGTAGATCTGGGGTCTATATCCAGAAGGGGAGAAAAAAAAAATCAAACTAGGTGTGGTAAACAGATCTCCCACCACCTAGTCTAGCTTAAAAACACCCTACAAGAGGGGCTACAACTATGCACAAAAAACTGCTTTAGAAATAACACAGTCTTGGATAGTATGAGAAGGAGGCCATCAAATATGATTAAATTATTAATGTACACCAGAAAATCAGAAGTATAATGAAGCGCTTTCAATATACAGTAGAAAACATAAGACAATAGAGCAAGAAATCTTCGGAAAAGAAGGTTGCAACACATATATAAATGAAGAAATGGCTCAATAGCGTTATTTTGAGGAGATGTAGTATCTTAATATTACAACTCAGATCTAGGACAGATTTGTGGACAAAACATTAGATATATTTAAGATCTGGAAAATAGATAGTCTTATTTACAATATCCTGTTGGGGTTTTGACCAAATCATGAATAAACAAGAGTAGATCTAAGTTGTAAGTTGTAGATATGTAAAATGATACAGTAATTTATGAATATAAATTTACAGTACAAAAGAGCAGATCTAACCAGAAGATGGATCAACAAGCTAATCCATGGATCACTAAAGTGAAAGGCAAAGCCCAATGCCAAAGATCTCTCATCAAAACTGGGATCAAAACACCCTAAAGAATATCATATGAAAATAACGCAATTCCTTAATGGAAACAACATTGTAGCTTGAATAACATAGATGGCCAGCTTCCAAGATACATATCTGAAGCACAAATAGGATAGGAAGTCTTCCAGGAGGTTAAAAGACACACCCCATGAGAAGAGGCTCCCAAAACAAGCTAGATCTTTGTATATCTAGAATCCCACTTGCTGCAGCTTGCAAAAGTAGAAAAACCCTCACTGGATCTGTGTTACAATTGGAAGTAGAGCTTGGCCTCAAGCCTGATAGTGGATCAAATCAGAAAATACTCCTCCAAGAATCCTCAAGGGAAGAGGTGAAATCCCTGCATATGAACTCCAAGTGCTAAGCAGCACAATTCTCTACTAAACAACAGAGAATAGTATTTGTCTAAGCAGAAAAGATACTTACAAATATAATCAATCAACAACCTTCTCTTGTTGACTTCCCCTTCCTTTTATAAGATGAAATCCTTTGCAAACCCTAAACCACCATGATGAGTTATCTCCTTTCACATGAGGGGCCTCCTTCTAGAACTGCGTTGTCCCTTCATGAGATACATTGAACCTAGACAAAATTGTATATTTGGTCAAGGTTGACCCAGTCTCACAGCTAAAACCCCTTTCACACCTGCAAGTGATTTATTTACATGTCCCTGAGTTATCTGTGTTCACATGGGCATTGATTTATTTAGTCCTTTTAGGACTTTTAGATGTCCTCCTTTATTCATTTATTCATGCAACATAAAGTAAAACAAAATTGAATATTCCTTTTAGCTTAGGCTAAGTAGGAATATTACAGTCCTCCCCTCCAAAATTTTGCTTGTCCTCAAGAAAGTAATAGCGTAAGAGTTGTAGTACTTCTCCTCCTCCATTGATGGCATAATCAAGGATCAAGTCCTCATCATAAGCTAAGTGCTCAACAAGCTAATACATCATGAATTGTTCCTCCACGGTCAACATAATATGTGCATAGTCCATTCCTTCAGGAGTGAAAAACTCAATAGAAATAAGCATGGTTGAAGCAATGCTACATCTAAAACATGTATCATGAAGTACAAGCAGAAGTTCTAAACCATGTGGTACATACACACTGCCCATACTCTATCCATACAATCACATAAACAATACAACTATATCATCCAAGTATGGAAGCAATACCACATATATGCAAACTGAAATCTAAACTTGAGGAGGTGGGTCAAAATCCCACATGTGATGTCAGCGTAGTGCACCTCTTGTCTTCATTAGATCCAGGTGTGGCAAGCGGAATTCCCACCACAAATTTTATACATGAGTCACCTTAACATGGCTGAAGGTGTTACATAAGTTTGGTGCCTTTCGGAAGAACCCATCATGAAAAGGAATATCCCTTTGCACAACAAGGGAATGGCCAAGTTCAGAATTTCTATTGGCCCCCAACAAGCTATGAGATCCACATGACCTCTCACTCCCTTTAGGAGTCATATCCTACAAAAACATGGCGAAGGAATGTAATAGGTCAGAAAATACAACTTGCTTGGCATGATCAAATCCTTTACCATCATAGTCCTTCATACACATGGAGTTGTGCATGAGCATCCCCCTCCTCTCAAGCAAAGGAAGAGCTGGCTGAGATGAATCTTGCAAAGATTCCATTGGCTACCCTAATCCTCCATAGCTATTGCACTCTTGAAAGTGCTGATGTAAGTCCTCTCTCATGCCTTCCTAATCATAACTCTTCATGATTAGGGTATATATCTTCATTGAATACATATGGCTGAGGAAGAATTCTTCATGTGCTCCTTGTAGGATCTTTTTCTTGCGCTTGGAAGCTCTAGCCAAGAGGACCTTACCATGATAATATATGAATCCCCCTTGGACTAAGTAGCCCTCCTCTTGCTGCATGCCATCTAGTATCATACATGTGTGGAGATCTTTGGAATACTCTACAAGTAGTTGAGATTTCCAATAAAGATCCACACTGCTCAACAATCACAGTGCTGCTGAAACATCCATGGAAGTGCTTGTCATGTTGTTGATCTCCTTTTTGACATTAATCATGCCAAAATTGTTTTTGGGAAGGCTGATCCTTCCATTCTTATCCTCCCACAATGCAGATTTAGGAAAGAGAGAGAGCGATAGTGATGCAGGAACAAGATCTCCCTCATACTTGGGTTGTCCCAAGCCCTCTAACGCTGTGACTTGGTCTCTCATTGCTCCAATCCTTCCTTGATCTAGATTTGGAGCAACACTTTGTGAAGCCTTCCCCACAAGATCTGAATCTAATGGCATTCCAGGTGGATTTCCATTAGATAAAAGTGTCCCTTGTAGCATCCTCATGAACATGAGAGAAGGAACTGTGAGATCCCTGCTTTCACTGCACAAATCCATCTCTGTTGTTTGTGTGGAAGTAATAGGTGAAGGATAAGTGTGCATGCCTTGAATCATTTGTGGTTTCTGACTCTTCAAGTACACCCACTCCATTTTCAAATATTTCCAATCAGTGTTAACCTTCGCGAAGGTAATCAACAATTGGACACCTAAAATGAAGTTGGTGTCTAGTATGTCAACTACAAATAAGTGATCCACTAGAGTGTAGGATACCATAGTGACAAAGAGTGATGGAACATATTTCATGAATTGCATGGTCCTATCTCTTGGGACCAAGATAAAAAATCCCTCAAAAGTATTAGTAGGGATTTCTCTCTTTTGCACAAGATGAGCATCAATAAAGTTGTGGGTTGCCCCACTATCAGTCAGGACAGATACTCTATAATTCATGACTGAACCTTGTACTCTTAGGGCCAAGTACTTAGGAACTCCTCTCAAAGATGCAAGAGTCCCACTTATTGGAGCAAAGGCTCCCTTCCCATATCTAGATGGTGTTTGATCTTCCTCATCATCATCAGCGTTGTGACCCCTCCTAAGTTCATCATCTTCATCTTCCTCCTCAATATCTGAGAAGACTTTTATGTAGTGTGCTTTCCCTATAGCACATCTATGTCCTGGTGCCCATGGACTCTTGGCAAGTGAAACATAGTTTATTTTTCCTCAATTCCCTTATGAGATCAATATCAAGAGGCTTCTTCACAGATCTCTCCTTGGGAGGAGTAGCTTTTCCATCCTTCCCCTTAGAAAAGTGAGGGGCCTTGCTTTGGAAAGTTGCCTTTGCTTTTGGCAAGGCATCTTGGAGGTCTCTAGCCCTATTAATGGCATCATGCAAAGTAATGGGCTTGGTAGATTTAAAAAATCCATGCAAAGGTTCCTCCAGGCCATCAATGAACATGTAGACCCTCTTGGCTATAGATAGGTCAGCGACCATGACTGATAATCTCAGAAACTTAGAGATATAAGTCTCTGCATCTCCTTATTGCTTTAGCTTTGCAAGGATTATAAAGGGTGCTTCAGGATCCTTCCTGTCAAACCTCTCCACCAGTCTTCTAGTAAACTCAGAATAGGTAGTCACATTAATGTGTCCCAATGTAGACAACCCATGGAACCACCAATTGTGTGCCTCACCTTCAAAGTGCATCACTGCAATCTTGATGGTTTCAGTCTCAGAAACTTTGTTCAACTGGAAATAAATATCCAGCTTTTCTACCCATGCCTTGGCAGAATTGGAAGATGATCCATCAAACTTGAGCAAAAATAATCTACCCATAGAGTGGTGTCTATCTTGATTATGAAAGAAACCACCATCTCTATACTGCTGCCTCGGTCTTCTTTTGTCCTTGAGGTGAAAAAAATCTTAGAAACTAAAGTGGTCCTTGAATCTCTGACTCTGAGAATCATACTCCACAAATTAATATTCAAGGGAAGCTTTCTCTTGTGGTCCTTCATTCTCCACAGCCAATAAAGTAAGCATAATGGAGCGTTGTGAAGCTTGTGGGGCTTGTGGCAGATTCACTGGTTGACCAGTCCCATGATGAGACATGTCAGAGCTTTCTCCCAGATGAAATATCCTAGGATATTCCCTCATTCTGTCCACCCTCATCTCTTTTATCTCTCTATCAAGATCTTGCATGGCCACCAAGAGAGTTCTTGCAAACTCTTCTGCTTCTTTATCATTTACAGTTTCAGGGGCTTTACTTTTGTCTTGACCCTAGTAAGGATCATCAGTGGTGTAATCAAATTTCTTTTGACTTCTGTTATGATACCTCTTCTCCCTCTCTGTAAGAGGCTCATCTTCTTCTGAATGCAACATAGCTGATATGCTCCAAGGAAATCACAGGCTATGTCAAGAAAGGAGCTATGATACCACTGTAATATCCCAGATCTAGAATATCACAACATGCTTGCTGAAATAGCACACTCCTGGGAGATTTATGCATAGAAATTAGATTAAAACCCTTGGATCCCTTATATCAGCAGATCTGGGGTCTAGATCCAGAAGGGGAGAAAAAACAAATCAAACTAGGTGTGGTAAAAAAATCTCCCACCACCTAGTCTAGCTGAAAAACACCCTACAAGAGGGGCTGCAGCTATGCACAACAAAATAATTCAGAAATAATGTAGTCTTGGAAAGTATGAGAAGGAGGCCATCAAATATGATTAAATTATGAATTTACAACAACAAATCAGAAGTACAATGAAGCTCTTTCAATATACAGTAGAATACATAAGACAATAGAGCAAGAAATATTTAGAAAAGAAGGCTGCAACACATATATAGATGCAGAAATGGCTCAACAACATTATTTTGAGGAGCTGTAATAGTTGAATATTACAACTCAGATCTAGGAAAAATATGTGGACAAAACATTATATCTATTTTAGATCTAGAAACTAGATAGTCTTATTTACCAGATCCCCCTAGGGTTTTGACCAAATCATGAATAAACAAGAGTAGATCTGAGTTTTAAGTTACAGATCTGTAAAATTATGTAGTAATTTCTAAATATAACTTTACAGTACAAAATATCAGATCTAAACAGAACATGGATCAACAAGCTAATCCAAGGATCACCAAAGTGAAAGGAAAATCCCAGCACCAGAGATCTGTCATCAAAACTGGGATCAAAACACCCTAAAGAAACTCATATGAAAATAACACAGGTCCTCAATGTAAATAACATTGTAGCTTGAATCAAATAGATGGCCAGCTACCAAGATACAGATTTGAAGCAAAAACAGGACAGGCACTCTTCCTGTAGGTTAAAAGACACAGTCCATGAGAAGAGGCTCCCAAAACAAGCTAGATCTCTGCAGATCTAGAATCCCACTTACTGCAGCTTGCAAAAGCAGAAAAACCCTCACCGGATCTGCACTAAAATTGGAAGTAGAGCTTGGCGTCAAGCCTGATAGTGGATCAAATTAGAAAATAATCCTCCAAGAATCCTCAAGGGAAGAGGTGAAATACCTGCATAGGAACTCCAAGTGCTAAGCAGCACAATTCTCTACTAAACAGTAGAGAATAGTATTTTTATACTCAGAAATATAATCAATCAACAACCTTCTCTTGTTTCCTTCCCCTTCCTTTTATAAGATGAAAGAATTTGCAAACCCTAAACCACCTTGATGAGTTAGCTCCTTTCACATGAGGGGCCTCCTTATGGAACTGCGTTGTCCCTTCATGAGATACATTGAACCTAGACAGTGCTGTAGATTTGGTCAAGGTTGACCCAGTCTCACAGCTCAAACCCCTTTCACACCTGAAAGTGATTTATTTACATGGCCCTGATTTATCTTTGTTCACATGGGTATTGATTTGTTCTATCTTTTTAGGATTTTTACATGTCCTCCTTTATTCATTTATTCATGCAACAGAAAGTAAAATAAAATTGAATATTCCTCTTAGCTTAGGCTAAGTAGGAATATTACAAAGATGCTTTGATTCTTTCTTTCGAAAATGTTACTGATTCTTGAGTTTTAGATTCAGGGGCCTCATTCCATGCCACACCTGATAAGAAATATCTTCATGACTATGTTCAAGGAGATTTTGGACAAGTCTGTTTGGGTGATGATAAACCCTGTAAAATTGTTGTAATGGGTAAGGTTTTTGTAAAAGAACAGAATGGAAACCAATGGATATTAAGGGAGGTAAGGCATGTTCCAGATCTGAATAAAAATCTGATTTCAATAGGGTAGTTAGGCAGTGAAGGTTGTGTGACAACTTTCATAGATAAAACTTGGAAGGTCACCAAAGGAGTGCTGGTAATAGAAAAAGTTGAAAAGGTTGGTACATTGTATTTATGCAATGGTATTTCTAACTCTATTAATGCTTTAACTTCCAAAGAAGAAGATGCAGCATTATGGCATCATAGGCTCGGACACATGAGTGAGAAGGGGATGAAGACTCTTCACTCAAGAAATTTTTCGCTGGGTTTGAAAAATGTTGATTTGGATTTCTGTGAGAATTGCATTTATGGAAAACAGAAGAGAGTCGGATTTCTTAGAGTTGGGAAAGAAAAGAAGAGTGAAAAAATGGAGCTTGTGCATACAGATGTATGGGGACCTTCTCAGGTATCATCTCTTGGTGGATCTCATTATTATGTTACTTTTATTGATGGTGCAACTAGAAAAACTTGCATTTATTGTATTCAGAATAAATCTGATGTATTTGATACTTTAAAGAAATGGAAACCTTTGGTTGAGATTGAGAAAGTAAAGAAGTTGAAGTTTCTTAGATCAGACAATGGAGGTGAATATTGCAGCAAAGAGTTTGATAGGTACTATTCAGAGAATGGAATTCACAGAGAGAAGACAGTTCCAAGAACACCACAAGAAAATGGTGTGTCAGAAAGGATGAATAGAACAATCATGGAGCGTGCAAGGTGCATGAGATTGCATGCAGGACTGCCTTTACAATTTTGGGCAGATGCTGTAGATACTGTTGTTTATCTAATAAACAGAGGGCCTTCAAGTTCCTTGGATGGTGGTATTCCAGAGGAAGCATGGACAGGTAAAAAGGTAAACTAATATTTTTTAAAGCATTTTGGTTGTGAGGCCTTCGTCCATATTAATAAAGAAAATAGAACAAATCTTGAGGAAAATCCAAAGAAATGTACCTTTATTAGATATCGTGTTAATGATTTTTTTTATCGCGTATATGATTATGAAAATCAAAAAATCATTAGGAGCAGAGATGTAATATTGAATGAAAAAGTATTGTATAAGAATCAGTTGTAGGAAAATAAACAGGAAAAAGAAAACAAGGAATACACAGTTCCTGATGAGATCACAGAAAAGGTAAAGTTGCCTGAAAATAATAATAATCAAGAGCCACAACAACAACAACCACCACAACAGCAACATGCACCTCAAACACCTGAAAGTGGTGTTAGAAGATCTACCAGGATAAGTAGACCCCCTGAATGATACACTCCTTCATTATATTATTTATTATTGACTGATTCTGGTGAACATGAATGTTATGAAGAATTAATGTAGGTTGAAAGTAGGAAGAAGTGGTAGCTAACCATGGAAGAAGAGATGGAATCCTTAATGCATAACCAGACTTGGGACTTAGTTAGGTTGCCTGCAGGTAAAACTACATTGCAAAATAAATGGGTTTAGAGGCTGAAGGAAGAAAATGGAGGAAAATAGAGGTACGAAGCTAGACTTGTGGTGAAGGGGTTTGCACAGAAGAAAGGTATTGATTTTGATGAAATATTTTCTCCTGTTGTTATGATGACTTCAATCAGAACTATTTTAAGTCGTGTAGCAGCGGAAGATTTACATCTTGAATAGTTAGATATGAAGACAACATTTCTCCATGGAGATTTGGAGGAAGAGATCTATATGCAGCAACCAGAAGGATATGAGATCAAAGGGAAAGAAAAATTAGTGTGCAGGTTAAAGAAGAGCTTGTATGGCTTAAAACAGGCTCCAAGGTAGTGGTATCTAAAATTTGACAAGTTTATGCCTGAACAAGGTTATACTAGATGTCACTCTGATCATTGTGTTTATCTTAAAAGACAAAATGATGGCAACTATATTATATTGTTATTGTATGTAGATGACATGCTTGTTGCAGGGTCTAACATGTAGGAAATAAATGTGCTCAAAAGAAAATTGGCAAATTCATTTACAATTAAGGATTTGGGAGCAACAAAACAAATACTTGGTATGAGAATAACTAGAGACAAGAAAAATTGCAAATTAACACTGTCTCAGAATGAGTACATACAAAAGGTGTTGAAAAGATTTAATATGCAGAATGGAAAACCAGTTAGTACACCTTTTTCTAGCCATTTCAAACTTAGTAAGGAGATGTGCCCCAAGACCCAAGAAGAAATGGACTATATGTCTAAAGTTCCATATGCATCAGCAGTTGGAAGCTTAATGTATGAAATGGTCTGCACAAGACCTGATATTTCACATGCAATGGGATTTGTAAGTAGGTACATGAAAAATCTAGGAAAAGAACATTGGATGGAAATAAAGTGTTTTATCTACTATTTGAGAGGTACCACAAATCAAGCATTATGCTTTGGTGGTTCAAACATTTCTCTATAGGGATATGTTGATGCAGATATGGCAGGTGACAAAGATAATAGAAGGAGCACTACGGGATATGTATTTACTGTAGGTGGAACAACTATCAGTTGGGTTTCAAAAAATCTAAAGTGTTGTTTCACTTTCAACAACAGAAGCAGATTATGTTGCTACTACAGAGGCTAGTAAAGAAATGATTTGGTTACAAAGGTTTATGGATTAATTGGGTAAGAAGCATGATATGGGCACGTTATATAGTGATAGCCAAAGTTCCATTCATCTTGCAAAGAACTCAAAATTTCATTCCAAGACTAAGCACATACAACTCAAGTACCATTTCATACGGTCAATATTGGAAGATGGACAATTGAAGTTGGAAAAGATACACACTAGCTAGAATCTTGCAGATATGCTAACAAAAGTTGTAACCAGGGAGAAACTGAGAATATGCTCAGTTTTAATTGGTCTTCAAGGATGAAAATGAAGATGAGAAGTAGCCAAGTCCAAAGATGAGTCATTTTACAGCAAATGAAGCAGCGATGGAGTTGCTACAATCAGTCTCTAAGTGGGAGATTTTTGGGTGTGGAGCTTGATTATCTTGTTTATTTTGTATCACATCATTGGACCCGTGTACCTTAATGGGGCGGCAACACCACCCTTAATTAAACACTGGCTGGGGGGTCCAGGGGGGCAGCTGCGACTTTATGGCGCCTCCCCTTGGTGGGGGGTTTCGGGGCAGCGCCCCCGAAGCTAAAAATAGATGTAAAATTGCCTTGTAAAAGTATAGTAATTTCTAGTCAATCTAGGCCGTTCATTAGGCAGATGATCTGACTGTAGAAGTTATGTTTATTTTAGGGTTTTTTTCCCTAGAAGGCAATCGTTCGCTTGTATGAGGGTATTGTATTGTGGCTGTGTATTGTATGTGTATTCTTGGAGCGAGAAACATATAGGGAGTCTATGAGAGAGAATAGAGGATATTACAATGTGTAGAAATTTGAATAACTGATATATTATTCACCGAGATTCTCCTAATCACACACTATTTTAACTTCATGCACAATACAGAATCTCTTCTACCATTGATCATTAATTGTGGAAATAAAAATAATCGCATGCGCACATTAAAACCATAAACAATCACACATATGAACACAATATTTTATGTGGAATATTAAAGCTGAAAACCCCCAAATATTTGTATATTATATGTCATAGAGATCATGTAACAATCATCATACAAAGCTCCTCACAAGCTCTCAGTAAAATCTCGAATTGCTACACACTAATCAAGCTAGATCTAGCAAAACACATGCTCCAATATCTGCCACCTGATAGCCTGCCTCTATTGCATAATCAATGCTGAAGAATGGCTCATAAATAACTTCGAACCACCTGGCTTGTACTGCACAATCCTCATTGGCATCTCCAATCACTGGTTGTTGCAAATCATGCAACAGTATAGTCACAACTGATAGTCACACTGCTCTTTCACCTATCTCTTCACTGGTCTCCACTGAAACTGTCCATGCACTGAAGTTAAATGATGTATTCTTTAGTTGATTAATGAGTTTATAATTAGTGAATTAATTAATAATTAATTCGCACCACTCTCACTAGTGTATCAATCAGTTAGACTAGATACAACTAGCTCAACTATGTTTAGCTTAGTTAAACTGAACACAACTCCATTAAATTCCTCAATCAACTCCACCAAACTCTCTCACATGAGTTCTAACTGAATTATCCATGCAATAGCTCCACTTAACCCTCAGGAATAGTGTAATTTTTTCTGTCAGCTCCTGTGCCACACCTGTGCACTTAACTGAAGTGCTCCAAGAGAATAAGATAATGTTTATAGTCCAAATATTATTAAGAGCTAATAATATTCGACATATCTATTTTTAGATTGGCAATATAAAAATAGATTCCACCCAATATGTCTAAAAATATAAGTCAAATATCATCCTGCAACTCATAGAATATGATCCGTATGTCTAAAAATAGACATAGTCTAAAAATACACTTTGCGCCTAAAATAGCTTGTGGGCCCACTTAGTGAAGGCGACTCCTTTCCACTAAGCTCATCATCTTGTTGCAATCTCAAAAATCCCTCTCAACAAGATAAGGATTATCTTCCACCCCTATCCTGCCTCTGTGGTATTCGAATTTTCTCCTGGTGAGCGCCTTCGTCAAGATATCAGCAACCCAATCCTCCATGGGAATGTATGAAAGTAACATGATCGTCCGCTGCACACAATCTCTGATATGATGATACTGTATGTCAATGTGTTTAGATCTATCATGAAATACTGGATTAACCGAGAGTTTAATGCAACTCTAATTATCATAATAAATCACAGTAGGATCTAAGTGTGAACCGAATAACCTGACCAGGATCTTCCTCATCCATATAGCCTCGCATGCAGCCAAAATCACTGCCATGTACTTGGCCTCTGCTGAACTGAGTGCCACGGATCTTTGCTTCCTGCTGTACCAAGAAACTTCTATCGACCCACTACTGAAAATCCCTCCAGATGTGCTCTTTTATGCTCTTTCTGTCTGTTGGGCTCCTTTCCCAATCTGCATCCGTGAAGCCACATAGCCTCACCTCATCCGACTGTCTGTACCATAATCCATATCCCAATGTGCCTCTGAGATATCTCAATACATGCTTGCCTACCTTCCAAAAGAGCTTGGTAGGCTTAACCATAGCTTGTGAAAGCTGGTTAATAGCATAGCATATGCTGGGTCATGTATTCACCAAATACATAAGCGACCCCACCAACTGTCAATAAACAGTGGCATCCACTACCTCTGCCGAAGTAGCATCCTCCTTCCTCCATCCACCAAGAAGAGGAGTGTCAACAGGCTTGCAGCCATGCATGTTGAACTTGTCTAGTATCTCCCGGGCATACTTGCCTTGAGAAACAAACAATCCATCACTACGCTACCAAATTTCCAATCCCATGAAATAATGAAGGAGGCCCAAGTCCTTCATCTCAAACTCCTTTGCAAGATCATCCTTGCATGAGTGTATCAACATTTCATCACCTGTCAAAATCAAATCATCTACAGAAAATAAAATGATCAGTAACTTACCCTCCACCACAATCTGGTATAGGTTAGGATCCACCTCACTCTTGGAGAATCCAAGTCCGGTGAAATAACTGTCTATCTGTGTGTACCAAGCATGAGGTGCTTTTTTCAACCCATACAACACTCTTTTGAGCCTGCACACATGCGACTCGCTGCTGAAGATCTCGAAACCTTCAGGCTGCTCTATGTACACCTCCTCCTCAATCACCCCATTGAGGAACGCAGTCTTCACATCCATCTGATGAACGTGCCACCCCATCTGCGTTGAGAGAGCAAGAATCATCCATATGGAAGAATATCTTGCGACAGGTGCAAATTTTTCCTCATAATCGATCCCCTTAGTCTGTGAGAAGCCTCAGGCAACAAATCTTGCCTTGTACTTTTCCACACTCCCGTCAGCTACTTGCTTCACTTTGTAGATCCATCTCAAACCCACCACTGATTTCCCTTACGCCCTTGGGAAAATCTCCCATGCATTTTTTCTGACAATCGAATCATACTCATCCACCATGGAATCTACCCATGCGGGTTCCTCCACAGCTTCCTCGAAAGAGGATGGCTCCGTCATGATACACTTGCTCACAAGAGCCATGTATCTAGTATACCGGTCAGGTGACTATCTTTTTCTGCGCTGTGATGTAGGTGCTCCTACAACCTTCTCTGCATCTTGAGTCAGTCGCTCAGCTTCTATAGTGCACTTCTGCCCTCTAATGGTTGGCGCTACATGAGTGGTATCTTCCACTCCATGAACCTCCTCTTATGGCTGATCCACATCCAGAGACTCATCCTTAGGAAATAATAGCTCCTCATCTGCATGCAAGTGTGGCTCCCTCTCAAGTGAACACTTCATGGCTTTCTCCTCATGAAATTTGATATCCCGTCGCACAACAGTCTTGCGACTGTTTGGAAAATACACACGATAGTTGTGGGGTGTATCAGTGTACCCCAAAAATATCCCAACCTCTATAGTTGATACCAGTTTCCTCCTGGCATCCTTCATCACATGAATGTAAACAGGTGAAACAAAAATCCTCAAATGGGAAATATCAGGCTTCTTACCAGAAAACGCCTCCTCGGGTGTACTTATGCGAAGTATCCTGTGAGGACAACAGTTTTTCACATAAAACGCAGTGTTTCATGCCTCAGCCCACAAGTGTATGGGAAGGCCCTGATCATGCAACATTGCCTGTGCAGCACCCAAAATCGTTCTATTCTTCCACTCCGCAACCCCATTCTGCTGTGGGTTATGAGGTGCTATGAACTCTCTTCGAATTCCTTCTGCACTGCAAAAGTCCTTGAACTCACTAGAGATGAATTCACCACCATTGTCACTCCTAAGAGCCTTCACCTGCTTCCCTAATTCTTTCTCAACCAGTGCCTTGAACTCACATAACTTTGAGTATGTCTCGCTCTTCTTCTACATGAAGAAGATCCAGCACTTACGAGAAAAATCATCAACAAATATCACATAGTACCTGTGCTTTGCTGTCGAAGCTACTGAGAAAGGTCCAGACACGTCTGTGTGAATTCTCTCAAGGATCATCGTGGTGTGACTATCCTTCTCGTGAAAGGTGGCTTTCACAAATTTTCCCAAAGTACATCCCTTGCACTCATATGACTATGCAAGTGTACCTTTGGGAAGCTCAGTATAAATCTGCTGCAATATCTTCAAAGCTCCATGGTGAAGGTGGCCCAATCTCCGGTGCCACAACTCGCCATCATCCCGGCTCACCACTCCTTCTGCCTTGCCTGCCATTGCTGTGCAGCCATCTACCTGCAATTTATAAAGGTTCTTAACTCAAACCCCTATCCTCCGGGTCTCACCAGTTGCCTTACTGCACAGGAAAGCCTTTCCCTCGCTAAAGACAACATCATATCCCTTGTCTTCTAACATGGCCACCGAGATCAGATTCTTCTTCAATCCTAGAACATGCATCAATTCCTTCAATACGAAGGGTTTACTAGACTCCCTCTCAAAGGAAATGGTACCGATACTGGTCGCACTGTATCTACCATCATCGCCCATCTCGATGTGCACTCCAATATCTTTCTCATCTAGATCAGTAAACAAATATTTGTCTCTGGTCATATGAAAAGATGCACCACTGTCAAGAAACCACACTGAACCCATCACACTTGAGACCAAGCATGCGATCAACAAAAAATCCAGCTCAAACTGTGAGGCTAAGGCCTTTCCAGCTGCAGATCCAACAGCCTGATTATTTTTATTCTTCTGTGGAAAATTAGTGGCGTAATGTCTGTGTTGGTGATAGTGAAAGCACTTCACCTTGGACATGTCTTGCTTCTTGAATTTCGCACCGGATTGAGAAGAATTATTCTTGCTCTTCCCCTTCCTTGCTTTGGTAGCCAAAGCACAATTTTCTTCATCTGAGTTCTTTAATGAAGATCTGTCCTTGGTACTTCGCCTTATCTCCTCTTGCACAAGATCCAACCAAAGTCTCTCCCATCCTGGAAATTTCTCTCGACCATTGACAGAGTCCTGATAGGAATGAAAACTCTTGAGAAGCCCAAGGAGAGCCAAGATCACCAAGTCCTCGTCATCAACAGTAACCCCCACACTTCCCAGCTCATCCCTACATTGGATGAACTTCATGAGGTACTTGGGCATACTGTCGCCTTTCTCCATTTTTATGTTCCTAAGTTTATCCTTGAGCGCCAACTTCCTCTGGTCGCTCTTGCTTTGAAATAAATCTATCAAAGCTTTCCAGATTGAGAATGGAGAAGTTTTACCATGAAGGCTAGACACTATGTGATCCTTCTCACCTTCCAACAGAATCCTTGGACACTTTACTATCTTCTTTTGCCATGCGTCAAGTAATGCAGCATCGCTAGAAGTAGGTTTTGGAATTTCTGCATCTATGAACTCCTTCAACCCATTATCATCTAGCACCGCCTCCATCCTGTCCTTCCATGAAATATAATTCGAGCTGCCCTCAAGGGCATACTCCAATCACAATCTGTTGAAATACATCTCAACTTTGACACCAAGAAAACACTACTACAAATTTGAATTCCACTAGCTCAAAATTCAACTACTTCAATGTTTTGCAATTTCTCCAATGATAAATATCACTCTGATACCATGTATAAATTTGAATAACTGATATATTATTCACCGAGATTCTCCTAATCACACACTATTTTAACTTCATGCACAATATAGAATCTCTTCTGCCATTGATCATTAATTGCAGAAATAAAAATAATCGCATGCACACATTAAAACCATAAACAATCACACATATGAAAACAGTATTTTATGGGAAAGATTAAAGCTGAAAACCCCCAAATATCTGTATATTATATGTCATAGAGATCATGTAACAATCATCATACAAAGCTCCTCACAAGCTCTCAATACAATCTCCAATTTCTACACACTAATCAAGCTAGATCTAGAAAAACACATGCTCCAATCTCTGCCACCTGACAGCCTGCCTCTATTGCGTAATAAATGCTGAAGAATGGCTCATAAAAAACTTCAAATCACCTAGCTTGTACTGCACAATCCTCATTGGCATCTCCAATCATTGGTTGTTGCAAATCATGCAACAGTATATTCACAACTGATAGTCACACTGCTCTTTCACCTATCTCTTCACTGGTCTCCACTAAAACTGTCCATGCATTGAAGTTAACTGATGTATTCTTTAGTTGATTAATGATTTTATAATTATTGAATTAATTAATAATTAATTCACACCACTCTTACTATTGTATCAATCAGTTAGACTAGATACAACTAGCTCAACTATGTTTAGCTTAGTTAAACTGAACACAACTCCATTTACTTCCTCAATCAACTCCACCAAACTCTCTCACATGAGTTCTAACTGAAGTATCCATGCAATAGCTCCACTTAACCCTCAGGAATAGCGTAATTCCTTCTTTCAGCTCTTGTGCCACATCTGTGCACTTAACTGAAGTGCTCCAAGAGAATAAGATAATGTTTATAGTCCAAATATTATTAAGAGCTAATAATATTCGACATATCTATTTTTAGACTGGCAATCTAAAAATAGATTCCACCCAATATGTCTAAAAATAGAAGTCCATATATTTTTCCAGCTTGACCAACCATCCACAAATAGCATCCTACAACTCATAGAATATGATCCATATGTCTAAAAATAGACATAGTCTAAAAATAGACTTTGCGCCAAAAATAGCCTGCGGGCCCACTTAGTGAAGGCGACTCCTTTCCACTAAGCTCATCATTTTGTTTTAATCTCAACATAGTGGATCTTCTTTAGGTTGTGTCTCTTCATTTTTCTGGATAATAGAAAGGAAGGATTGGCTTTTCAGGATGGATGTAGCCCAAACTGAGTGAACCACGTATATCTGTGTCTCTCTGGTTTTATGTATTTTGTGTGCTTGTGTTTTCCGCATATTTTATGAGTTTCATTTCTCTGTAATATTTAATTTTCTAACAAATTCACCTTCTACATTTCAAGGGTTGATGAATTCCATTTTCAAACCCTTCCTTAGAAAATTTGTGCTACTATTTTTTGATGATATACTAATCTACAACATGTCTTGGAAGGATCATCTTCAACATGTTGACAGGGTGCTCAAACTATTGGAGGAGAAAAAATTATATGCAAAAACATCCAAATGTTTCTTTGGAGTATAAGAGGTGGAATATCTAGGTCATATTGTATCCCATGAGGGTGTTAATGTATACCCTAACAAAATTAAATCCATTAAGGAATGGAAAGTTCCCACAACCATAAAGCAGTTGCGTGGGTTTCTCGGGTTAACAGGGTATTATCGCAAGTTTTTTAAGAATTATGGGAGAATAGTAGCACCTCTAACAACATCATTGAAGAAATATGCATTTTCATGGACTCCTGAAGCAACTAAGGCCTTTGAACATCTTAAAGAGGCAATGTGCCTAGCACCAATCTTAGCTACGCCAGACTTCACAAAAACCTTTATTGTGGAATGTGATGGCTCAGGAAATGGAATTAGTGTTTTTTTAATCCAAGAAGGAAGACCCATTGCTTTTGAAAGTTGTCCAATCAAATGAAAGTATTTACAAAAGGATATTTATGATAAGGAAATTTTGGCAATACTACATGCACTAAAAAAATGGCGACCTTACCTAATGGGAAGACACTTCAAGGTAAAAAATGATCATGATAGTCTTAAAATTTTTTTGGAACAAAGAATATCTTCAGAAGAGCAGCATAAATGGGTCACAAAGATGTTGTGTTATGACATCGAAATCATCTACAAAAAGGGAAGCTAAATGTTGTTGTAGATGGACTCTCAAGAAAGGATGAAGAGGTGGAAGCATTTCTTTGTGCCATTTCTATTATCCAACCAGATTGGATAACCGAAGCAAGGGATGAATGGAAGAAGGAAAAATAAGTGTGGACACTCATTCAAAAGTTGCAGCAATATCCGAGTACATATGATACATTTAGTTGGAAAAATGATTCCTTATGGTACAAATATCGCTTATATATTTGCAAGAATTCCCAACTAAAACAAAAGATTCTTTTCGAATTGCACACTTCTCCTTCAAGAGGACACTTGGGATTTTTAAAAACTTACCACAGGGTTTTTTTGGGATGGCCTTAAATCTGATATTCAAAAGTTTGTGGCGGAATGTTTTGTTTTCCACCAAAATAAATTTGAGACAATTAAGACCCAGGGTCTTCTACAACCTTTATCCATTCCAAGTAAACGTTGGGAGGATATTTAAATGGATTTTATCATTGGCTTACCTAAGTCGAAAGGAAAGAGTGTCATCATGGTGGTAGTTGATAGACTTACCAAGTATGCAAACTTTTGTGCATTATCTCATCCATTAAAAGAAAGTACATTTGCTATTGCATTTATGGTAACAATTCAAAAGCTACATGGAAACTTGAATATTATTGTAAGTGACAGAGATACCATTTTTACAGGAAATTTTTGGGAAAATTATTTTCTTGTTTGGGTAATGAACTAGCTCGTAGCTCATCTTATCATCCTCAATCTGATGGTCAAACTGAGATAGTGAATAATTTTTTGGAAGGATATCTTCGTTGTTTTGTATCTGATAAACAAGTACAATGGGTCAAGTGGTTACCTCTTGTTGAATTGTGGTATAACACTTCCTTCCATACTGTAGAAAAACTGACCCATTTATGGCACTTTATGGATGTCATCTATCGTCCATCACATCTTCTTTAATGGAAAATTCTAGGGTTCATGAAGTGGAAGATCACATCAAGCATCAACAATAAGTTCTCCAACTCTTAAAGGATAACATAAATTTGGCACAAAATAAAATGAAACAACAGGTATATCAACATTGCAGTGAGAGAATTTTTGATGTAGGAGACTGGGTATTTTTATGGCTACCACCATACAGAAAAATTTCCCTCAAGCAAGCTAAGAATGATAATAAATTATTGCCAAAGTACTACAGTACTTACAAGGTGTTGCAAAAGATTGGTACTATGGAATACAAATTGGAGCTTCATGTTTCTTCACGAGTACATCCATTTTTCCATGTTTCATGCTTAAATAAGGTTATAGGGGAAAAAATTCCAGTTCAAAAAATATTTCCAGAACTTGATGAGGAAGGAAAAACCATATTGGAACCTGAAGCATTCATGGAAACAAGAACTCGACAACTACGAAATCGATCAATTTAAGAGTATCTCATTAAATGGAAGAACTTACCCATTGAATATTCTACATGGGAGGATGATAATTTTATACAGAAGCACCTGGAGCTACTCAAGCATTGAGGACAACACTCTTTTGAAGGAGAGGAGCATGTTAGGTCCCTATATTACTAGTATAGCCCTTTATTGTTGTTAGTGTAACCCCCTTATTGTTATTATTGTACCCCAGTAACCCCCATATTGTTATTATTGTGCCCTTACATTATTATTGTTAGGTCGGCTATGTAATGTTCCCAATTTTTAACCTCAAGCTAAATGGAACATTATAGTTTGCATATTTTTATTTTGTTGAATAAAATGGGTAAGGAGACACCTTAACCCCTTTTTATTGAGAAATAAAACTCCTTGTGTGAAAGGAGGAATAATAAAGTAGCTGGATTGAGCACCACATGGTGTGAACAAGATTGGATCATGCTTGATCCAGTCATTTTGGCCAAGTCAACTAAAATTGTCCAGATACGTTGAACCTACTTGGACAACACAGTTTTAGTGGAGGCTTCACTTTCTTGAGCTAGAAGCAAGTGTGAATGGGACCCATGGTGAGAAAGGTTCATTTTATTTATAAGGAGGAGATGGCAGCCCATTTGGATTATGCATTAGCTTATTATTTTCGTAATATCAGCAAAGACTTGCATCCCCGGGCTATTTAGCAGGTTTTGTTGTGTTCTTCACCCAAGGGTGTTCCCGGTCGGGAATCCCTACCTCATCGTCAAGTAAGGAGATGATTTTGACTTCATTACATCATTTCGGCATCTGGAAAGCTTATCTTTATAGCTGCAACATTATTTCTGCAGCAGATTAACATTGTGTTGGTGGGAGAAGCAACAGAGGAACTCATAGAGTCATCCCTTGGCTTATTCCTCAGCAAAGATCTTGTATATTATTTGGAGGAGCAGCAGAGGAGACTCCCGAAAATAATTTCAGATCTTTGGCATCAGGCCAATCACTCACCATCTCTCACAGTGCAGTCTTGGGCAGAAATTGCGTTATTTTGAGAGGCAGTTGCTAGGAGGTTCCATTTGAGCTCATCAAGAGGATTGTTCTTGAGTAGAGGGATAAGCCTTATACTGAAGAGCACTATCAAATGAGGGCTTGAGTATTTCATATCTACCATAGCTTCATTCTTAATTTTATTCAGTTTCAGTGACAAGTATTTGTCACATTTGTACTTTCTCCGACATTTCTAGCAATCTCCCCTAGATTGGCTAGAAATATTGTATTAGAGCCCATTATTCTATGGTTGGGAATTTCTTTATATATATCATCCATATTTCATGTATATGCATCCATTTCAGAAGCTAATTTAACATAGGCAGCACTGTCACTACTCTCCGACATTTTGTGCAGTTGCAGCAACTCATGTATCTCATTGCTTGATCAATGGAGATTGGTTCTCATAGCTTGAGTGGCTTGTCCCTCAAGATACTTCTGTAATTTGTAGCTGATATCTTAATAACATGATGGATGTATTATATTTCATCTTATTTTGTATTCATATTTGTATATTTTAATTTTTATATTCATATATTGTTGTAAGCTCTCTCTTTGAGCATTCTTTGAGGGATCTAGTTTGGGGAGACCTGAATAACCTAGCTAGAGTCATTTCTTTGAGCTCAAATTCTGGAAGAGAAGTTTTTAGTGAGTTAAAAAGGGGATCCAAGCCCCCTTTTAGCTTATTTTTACACTGCCTCTCTTATACAGCATCCTTTAGGACCACATTTCAGAAATTCCCGATAAAGGAATACTACAGTGGTATCAGAGCATGATCTTTGGCTCAGCCTGTGGCTTCAAGCCAAAGTGTTGAATCCCTGAAGGGGAATATTTCAAGATCTATAGACAGATTCTGCAGATGACCAGGTAGCCTCTGGATCTCATTCTTTTGTTAAATCTGACATATCTAGTAAATTCCCCTGCTGTCAATCTCTGGAATAAAATTTTTTTATTCTTCAAAAGGGAAATTTACAGCTGTGCAACCCAAGATAAATGAAATTAAAAGGAGAAGCTCTTGATTTGGAATATGAGATGTACAGAAAAAACAAAGAAAGAGGAATGATGAAAGAGGAGGTTTCCCTTCTTCTTTTCTAGACCCTAGAGGGTATCATTGAAGATCTTGAGGAGATAGAAAGGGAAAAATGGAAAGGTTTTTTGAGAGGTTTTGTGGATGGAGAAAGCTCTAGATATTATGATGATGGGTGTGAGAATTCAGCCACATATGCAGATCCACAACGCAATTCATTTCACACTTGCACAGCCAGAAGGATGGAGGTAGGAGATGAGGCCATTGGAGCAGAAGTGATGCAACTCAAAGGTATGGCTCATGATAGTTGGTTTAAAAATTCTGTTTCATTTTTTCATGCACAAGTAAAAACATATGATGAGTTCACTAAGGGTTTGGTAAAGAAAATTGATGGGAATCCATGTGAATCATCAAGTATCATAACTTCAAACACTTTGCATGCAATGGGTGAAACCATAAAACCAACTCCATTCTTTACTACCAAAGGGGATGAAAACATATATGATGACTTGCTAGAGGCAAGACCCCCATTGTATGAATGGCACTCTTCCGTTTGTGATAACATGGAGATCCCTCTTTCAGAAGAAGACCAAAATCCATGGTCTCTCATTGAAGGAGAGTCATACTCACATATGGGTGAAGAGAATGTGCATAGAAGGACCCACAACACTGTATCATTGGAGGAAGATCCATCACCACATGGAGATGATAAGGGAGTCATAGCTTCTATGGGAGGATTCCTTGTTTCTATGCAAGGGATTCCAAGAGATTCAACATGTGGGAGCCAAAGCACAATTCCAGAGCCATTTGTAGCAGCTTTTGGGGATTGTGAGATGGAGGAGGAAGAGAAGGATCAACATTAAGGGTTGATACACCCTTACCTATTCCAGAAAGTATTTTCACAAGAGAAGGATACTGTACAGCGCAGTGAAGGGAGGGACAAATTAGTCCACTCATACATACAGTCCACTCTTGATCTTGATGTCTCACTATATGAAGGCATTCCTCCTGGAAGGCCACCTGATCTAGAGTTGATGAGAGGCATCTTGTCATTTGGTTCACCACTCTTGGAGTCCAGAGAGGTGGAGACATTGGAGGAGTCCAGCACAACGCAGAGAGTTTGGGGTAAACCCAAGGAGGAGAGATACACCCTCTCATTTTTAGTATCACCCACTCTCATCAGTTATATTGTGCTAACAGAGTTTGCTATAGGGATGGAGGATTGCATCTTCATGATGCAGGTTGAATGCTCCAAAAATTTGGAGAGGGAGAGGATACTTTCTTTGAGGGAGGACTCTTTCACACATGGGAGTAGATGGAGGTTACTCATGCTTACATTGACCAGGATTGGGAGATTCCTTTTGGATGATAGCTTCTCATGGGAGGCCAACTTCCCAGGATCACCATTATTATTTGGGCATGAGCAGTTGCATGATGGGCATGGAAGCATTTTGGAGGATGAATTTGGCATGGGGGATGTCAATGTGGCGGGTAGCAGCATGAGGGGAGCATCACATTGCAGATCACTAGCACTGTCTATGAGGAGGATTGATCCGTGTTGGGGGTCTCCACTTTTGGAAGAGTACTCCCAGGATCTTGGTGCATGCATGATTCTTGATGACCCAGAGGGAGATGAAAGATACATGGAGGATGGTATGGTCATCTATTGTTATGGTAAGATCTTCTTGATTAGAGTTTCTAGTCTCAAGGAGAAACTATTGCATGCAACACATGAGGACTTTCTAGCCATGCACTTGGATGCATATTTTTCTTTGCTAGAGGAGTTCATTTGGGAAGGAATTTAGCATGATGTATATCAGCATATGGATAGATGCATAGCCCGAATGATTTTGGAGAAGTTGGCACAACCATTTCCCTAATCATTGGAGGTGAGGGAGAGCATTCAGATGAGCCATTTCAGCTCAAGGACTAGGGTACATGGTAAAGAAGGTATATGTTTTCATTTTGGTTTACCTTTCTTTACATTATATGAGCAACTTGATGAGCTAAGGATGATAAAATCTCCTTATGTTCCTTATTATGATGTACATGTGGCCCATTGCAGCAATGAGAATGGCCATTTTTATGATGGTTTGTGGGGGAAGCCACATACTTCTTGGTGTGCACCATTGGCACCCATTTGTACTTTCATATTTTCATATTATGAGATGTTTGTGGCAGCAAAGAAGTGGCTGGGAAAGCACTTGTTGATTTATGATTTGATGCAGGCCAGAGGTGCACTGCGCTGGTTCCATGAGTGGAACTATTAACCACTCTCCAGTTGTCCTATGACAGCTTGTTTTTATTTCATATTGCTCCATTGTATTTATGATATTTGTACTCTTATGAGGAACATTTTTTGGAGAGTATTGTATGTACAGCCCATTGGGAGAATGATTCTCCCCATTGTATATGTTTTATATTGCAAGAAACACCATGGGAAAACCATGATTGCCACATTGCTACTTTTCTCTTCTTGTGGGAAAAACCACTTGGAGAACTTGAGGAGGCATTTCATGTCTGATGTTCTTGATGGGGAAGCTTGGGCCATTCTTGGAGGCCATACCATTTCAAACCAAGTACAGAAACAGCACCATATTTACCACAAATTGAGGGAGAAACACCTTGGGAATCAAAATCCCAACTCTCCATTCAGCCCCAACACATTGCATATATCAGGGGTTGAGATTTTTATTTGGATGATAGCATGGATGAGAGGATCATCATTGGGGATACACTTTTCCCATGCATGTCATCACTCCTACCTTGAGGATGCCATAGCACAGCAAGGAGGTTTCCACCTACACCTTCTATCTTTCCATGATGTGCACCATTTCGGTTTGCATACTTGGGAGGAAGCATTGGAAACCACTGCTTAGGATATGTTGCAATAAATCTTAGCTCAAGAGGAAACCACCTTGAGAGTTACCTCCCAAGTGGCCCCCAAGTGATAAAACACCGTTGTGTGTGTGCCAATTCCACTATATTGCGCCACCCGAAATTAAGAAAAATGGTTCATGTCATCTTGCTTAGCCCAAGTGTGACCTCGTGCTTAACCCTTTTGTGAGGAGGGATTCCCAGATCACACTACTGCAAACAGATTTTACTCGCTACCAAAAGCTACTAAGTTGATTTCATGTTCTTGGAGCGGTTAAATCACACTCCTATATCCAAGACCCTAGCCTAAGCTAGTATTGTTGTAGCACCAGTAAAAATGAAAGACTAATATAGTTGATTTTATTATTGCGTTAATTTTAATGGTTTTTTTTTACACAAGTGGGAAGCAGCGTGAAACTGAAATAATGTGTAGGACTCTTAGTTAGTCACCCTAATGCATCTATATGAAATTTTTTCTTTCCCAATTCGATGAATGCTAGCTACTATAGGGAAAGAAATTATCTAACACATTAATTCCTAATAAGATGCACTTTTCACTAAATCTTCTTGAATGCAAAATATCCCAAGAATTTTATGAATTTGTGGCCCAAAAAACACACCAAAAATCAAACCGAGAAAGATACCAAAACAAGTCTCCCAAGAAAAAACACAAAGAATTCCAAAAGATAAAAGTCTAGGGAAACAAAACCCAATAAAAAACACTCAAATCAATCAAAACAAAAGCCAAAGTGAAAACAAAATATGCCAATGTCGATCAAGCTAGGGCTGCAGCACAATGGATCAAGCAGGGCCAATGTTCTACAAAGGACTTAACCGAACCATAGAGGCAAAGAGGCCTAAACAATATCTTAATGAAAGAGATACAACATTAAAAACACTTTCGAAAGAACTTGACACGATGACAACTACAAAAATGGTCACAACACCATTGTTTGTGACACTAACAACCAAAAAATCAAAGAGATCACTCAAAAAGAAGGCATGAAAATGAGAAACAATCCCAAAATATAGATATAAAATGTAAATCAGATCCAAATAATCATGTAATAAAGGAAGCCAATGCTGATACCAAACTAAAAACTCAAGCCATGGCACCTAATCAAGAAATCAAGAATCAACTCAAGTGACACTTAATAAGGGAATACATTGAACAAACTAATCCAAATAGATCATATCAGGGACATAGGACAACTGATCAGCTACAACAAACGATGGATCCAAGTATGTTTTCAATATATAGGCAAGAAATTAAAAACTTGATGCCTAATGAAAGAGAACAAGTCATCTAAAGAGGAACTTAACCAACCCAAAGAAAAAAATGCTAGACATAAAAGCTCTAGACTAGATCTAGAAGGTAGACAATAAGACATACTATACAAATGGAAAAACAAAAGTTTCTGACTGGAAGCAGGGTTTTCAAAGGGAAAAAATCCTCAGCCACGGTCACAAAACTTCCTAGTACGGGCTAGCTATGGGCACAGGGTTTCCAATGAGCAACTAAGGGACCCCTGGCCGTGGGCACAACTTTACAAGGTCACGACTAGGGTTCAAAAGGAAAAATTTCCTATTTTCCTATGTAGTGACCAACATACAATCAAAGAACATAGATAATAACCCTGAAAAATAACTGAAAAAAGTCTAAAATATTCAAGGAAACCCATTAAATCTAAAATAAGAGGATTCGACTAGGATCTAAGGAAAATCAGACACAAAAACGAGTGTGATCTCATTTAAAGCACTAGTTCTATTGCAATGGATTTCGCAAGGAGCTATTGCTCCATGATTTAGTGTTTGAATATATCACCAGATAGACAAAGGCATGACTAAGAATTTACAAAAGATCCCGATCCCATATGATTCAACAAGCAACATGCAATTGGATTTACACTATAAGGAAGAGAATGGCACCTTTCCTCCTTTCATTTTCAAGATAGACCATGAGTTAATAGAAAAATTATTGCTGTTAGGTCCAAAAACCTCCTCATCAGCTCAGAGGAGAAGATAAATATGGAAGGAATACAAAGACCTAAACTAAACTTACTTCTGCCAAGGTAACGCAACACTATAATAGCACAAGAGCATTATAACACACTTGATCAATGAATAGGCCACGTTAGTGGCTAGGGTAATGCTATGTTTACACTAGAGGGAAGCGTTACCCGTGTTTCGAGTTTGAAACGGGAAAAACCTACGGAGAATGATTTGAATTTCCAGCTTTTTCTCACAAGAGAGTCAGTACAAAAAAGAAACTGAAAAGCACTAATCTCTTATTGGGCCTTGCCAAAAACAACTGAACTCTCAAGGAAGGCAAAAGCATGGAAGTTGAGGAAACATCTTGGTTTTTTCTATTTAGAACTGGTGGAAGGAGAAAGGCAATGATTGCTCTCTCCATCTCCTATAAAATGGAGATGAAGGCTCTTGGTTCAAGGTCAAAGGATTGTCAAAGTTTGGAATAATTGTGAAGTAGAGCATTATTGTTGTAGTGTGAAGATCATAGGTCAAAGAGGTTCATTGAGAACTTGTTGATCAAGACATCACCACATTGAGAGATATAGAGATTGGAAATTTAAGGAGGTCTTCGTACAACCGACGGTTGTAATCATCCCTTTTACAAATTAATAGAACTGTATCTGTTTTTTCCATTATATGCGTTGATATTGTCATTGTTATTCGATTATTTACATACCATGAGATGAATGGCTTAGATGTGCATTGTTTAAATGTTTATCATATATTGACTTAATTGATAGGAAATGCATGTTATGGTAGATATTACATGGGTGCTTTGATTGATTACAGAGTCGGGAATTAGAGTTGGTGAAGAAGTATCTCTGCCTCGCTGCTTAGCACTCTCCAAAAGACTCAAAGATATTTAAAGAGGTAATCTTCCATTTTATTCCATCAAGTTATTTAAGTTGATATGAACATGCATGTGCCTTATTTGTGAACTATGTAGCTAATCTTACTGTCTACCTTGGGCACCAGAAATCCCTGAGAGGGATATTCAATAAACAACAACGCAATAATTTTACCCTATAGCATAATTGGCGACTCTGGTGGGGATTTCCCCATAGTTTTCGGAATATCTCTTTCCCCATTTCTTCCTTCCTTTGTTCACAGACCCTTCTTACCAGTATTTATGCCCAGTAGACATTTCAAAAGCTCACAGAGTTCAATCCTATTTCTATTTGACCATCTGAAGAACTTTACCCTAGCTAACGCAACCTCTGTTGGTGTTCCAGTGTGCTATAATGCAGTCTCTGATTAAATACAGTTCGTTAGTCTCTGGATTAACGTTGTCTTTACTCAGAGACAGTGCGTTACTCAGCCAAAATTTGTTGTTCACCCTTGTGATTGTGTTTTTGGTTGCATAGTTTTTTGGCCATCCATATCCCTCCTTGACTGAATCCCTGTGCTTGTTTACTAAGCTAGAATTTCTGTTTATTTTCTCTTGTTTGAAAAGTTAGTGTCAAAAAAATTTACTTTTTATGTAGGTTTTAACCCTGAACAAAAATATCTACACACGATTCTTATAACAGAAAATAAACAATAGCAAGAGCATAAAACATAAAACAGATAAACACAGAGATTTTCCCCTGGATCCCAAATCGGGACGACCAGCTTGATTTTTCATTATATTCCTTTTAGTGTTATAACACATATATATACATGCCGGAGCATACATAAACCCCAATCCATTAACCCTGGATTAGAACATAACCGTAGTTCCCTTGACCGGATCTACAAAAATACCGGGGGCCGAAAACCATCGAACCCCAAAACCATGTGCAAAACCATGCACAAAACCATGGGCGGATCCGCCTATGAGTGGGTCCGCACAAAAACAAATTTTGGCCGGGGCGCTGCCCCAGACCCCAACGGTGGGGACTGCTTCGCCCCTCGTGACCCCCCAGCTACGCCCGACGCAACATACAGCGCGTGGGGCCAATCGTGGAAAGAATATAACACATACCCAACATTCTCCCACTTCTTGTTTTCTTTCCACAGGGGGCCACAGGAGAGCTTAGTCATTGGCCCAATTCTTCAGCACCCATTGTTTCTCTACACCAAGAGAACTTCTGAGTGCTCACAGACTTCGTCAATGCATCTACAACATTCTTCAAAGTGTCCACCTTTACCAGCAACACCCTTTTAGCCTCAACCATATCTCTAACAAGGTGATATTGAACATCAATGTGCTTTGTCTTTGAATGATAAGCAGGGTTCTTAGCCAAGAAAATTGCACTTTGGCTATCACAGTCTATCCTTATAGCTTGCTGTACCAACCCCATACTTGAACACAATCTCTGCAGCCAAACTGCTTCCTTGCTTGCATGAGTGGCTGCTATGTATTCTGCCTCTGTAGTTGAAAGCGCCACTACAGACTGTCTTTTACTCATCCAACTGACTGCACCTCCAAATAGGCTAAACACATACCCACTTGTAGATCTTCTTTGGTCCAGATCTCCAGCCCAGTCTGCATCAACAAAACCACGAATGTCCAACATTCTCTCCAATCCTGGTCTTCCCTGGTAGCACAAGCCATAATCACTAGTGCCACGTAAATATCTGAAAACCCGCTTCACTGTTGTCCAATGCTCCTTCCCTGGGTTTGACATAAACCTGCTCAATACTCCCACTGCATGTGCAATGTCTGGTCTAGTACAGACCATTGCATACATCAAGCTACCCACTGCACTTTCATATGGAACACGGGACATATAATCCTCTTCTTCTTGTGTCTTGGGACACTGTTCAGCAGACAGCTTTACACCTACAGGAATAGGAACCTTCACCGGTTTACTATCCTGCATATTGAACCTCTGCAATATAGTCTCGACATACTTCCTCTGGTTTAACCAGAGCTTCCTCTTTGCCCGATCTCTCTTAACTTCCATGCCCAAAATATAGTTTGCAGCACCAATATCCTTCATGTCGAATTTGGAGAACAGTTGGGTCTTCAAATCTTGGATAATTTCTTTGTCATTTCCAATCAACAACATATCATCCACATACAAGACTAGATAAATAACACGATCACCAATTAATTTAAAATAAACACAGTGATCCTCCTTGCTTCTGGTGAATCCAAGTCCCGGTATATAGGTATCAAATTTTTGATACCACATCCTTGGTGACTGTTTTAACCCATACAGAGACTTCTTCAACCTGCATACCAGTTCTTTCTTACCCTTCACCATAAAGCCTTCAGGTTGCTTCATGTAGATCTCCTCTTCTAGATCCTCGTGAAGAAATGCTGTCTTCACATCCATCTGTTCTATCTCAAAATTAAATGCAGCAGCAACAGATAAAAGTAATCTAATAGAAGTAACTTTGGCAACAGGAGAAAAAATATTACCAAAATCAATTCCCGGCACCTGGGAATAACCTTTTTCTACCAATCGAGCTTTGTATTTCTCCACCTTGCCTTCTACATTCATCTTCTTCTTAAACACACATTTGTTCCCAATGGGCTTTCTTCCAGCCGGCAACTCCACCAGATCCCATGCATCATTTTTGTGCAAGGATGCCATTTCATCAACCATGGCCTCCTTCCAGAGTTTTCCATCCTCTGAATCTACTGCCTCCCTGACAGTTCTGGTTTCATCATCAGTTATAGTTAAGGCAAAACCTGAATAGAAAGAAGATGGACTATACCTTTCTGGTTGCCTTCTTTCCCGAACTGATCTTCTCAAAGCTGGAGTTTGTGGCTCTTCATCTTCTAAGTCTTCTTCTGTTGTAGAGTCTGATTCATCCTCCTTTAGCTCAAACTATATCTTCTCAGGTTCCTTTGGTAGGACTTCATGTTTAACAACATCTTTCACTTCTCTAAACACCACATCTCGGCTGTACACAACCTTCCTTGTTTCTGGGTTTCAAAGCTTGTAACCCTTTAAACCATCCTTATACCCAATAAAGATGCACCTTTCGGATTTATTATCCAACTTGGTCCTTTTCTCCTTTGGAACATGTACATATGCATCACATCCAAATACCCGTAGATGTGAAAGAGAGGGTTTCTTACCAGTCCATACCTCATGTGGAGTCTTATCCTCCAACACTGATGAAGGTGATCTGTTAACCAGATAGCATGCAGTCTCCACTGCCTCTGCCCAGAATTCTTGTCCTAACTCGGTACCACTGAGCATGCTTCTTGCCTTTTCCATAATTGTTCTGTTCATTCTTTCTGCAACTCCATTTTACTATGGTGTGTATGGAGTAGTCTTTTTTCGTGCTATACCACACTTCTTACAAAAATCTTCAAATTCCTTCTTGCAGAACTCCCCACCATTTTCTGTCCTCAGCGCCTTTATCTTCTTCTCTTTCTGGTTTTCCACCACAGCCTTAAATTCTTTAAACTTGTCAAAGACTTCAGATTTATTCCTCAAGAAATATATCCATGTATTCCTTGAGAAGTCATATATGAATGAAACATAGTACACAGACTTTCCTAGTGATGGAACTGACACAGGCCCAAACACATCACTGTGCACAAGTTCTAATATCTTGTTCGCCCTCTTAGCACCAGAAGGAAAACTCACCCGATTCTGCTTCCCATATACACAATATTCACAGAAATTGAAATCCAGAGAACAATTAGACATACCTTCTACCATACCATCTCTATGCAGTATCCGAAGGCCCTTCTCTCCAATATGTCCAAGCCTTTGATGCCATAGCATGGTCTTTTCTCCAGAGACAGCTAGGCTTTCCATCCCACTTTCAGGAACCACAGAACTGTTACACCCATCAATAATAGTGCTACCTTGTAGCTTGTACAGAGTTCCAGTCCGAACTCCCCGCATTAATACCAGTGCTCCCCGAACCATCTTGCAGGCATCTTTCTCGAACACTTTTTTTACACCTGCATCATCCATCTTGCTTACAGAAATCAGATTTCTGGCCAATGTAGGAATATGCAGAACACCAGGAAGTGTTCTAATCCTTCCACCTTGCAGCTTCAGCTTGACCTTTCCACGCCCGATGATTTTGGCCTTCCTATCATCCCCTAGGAAGACATCACCACCATCATATTTCTCATACTCACAGAACCACTCCCTATGGGGAGTGAAGTGAAAGGATGCACCTGAGTCAATTAACCATGACTCATGATCTACATGCGTATTTGAAGAAGAAGTCAAATACACATCCCCACCTTCATCCGAGGTGCTTTTTGCCTCTGCAAAAGGACCTTCATCAGATCCCTTTCCTTTCTCAGGAGCTTTAGATCTGCATTCCTTTTTGTAGTGCCCTTCCTTTCCACATTTCCGACACACACATCTGCAAACTTTCAGGGAGATTTGATCCTCTAGATTTAGATCTCCCACTTGAAACCTTGTCTTGTTTACCGGTACGGGACCTTCCTCGTACGAGATAAGGCATCTCCATTCGACCCCTCCAGTTCTCACGTCTCATTTCCTCGACGACGAACGAAATAATGTCATCACGTTGGTAGTTGATAGTTGTATTGCTACCCTGTTGCAATAACTTATTCCGCTGATGCAGTGAGAGCACAACAAACGTGCACTTATCTTCATACGAGATTTTAATATCCTTGGGCAATAGTGACTTTACAGTGTTGAAGGCATTCGGATGCTTTCTGTCACCGAGTCTCCATCCTTCATCCTCAAGGTTATACGACTTTTAACGAACAAATTGTTACGAGAGACTTAGATTGGTACAAAGTCCCAAGTTTTTCCCTGATGTGCTTCCTCAAATACATTCAACAATATTGAATCTGAGACACACAACCGTATTGTGCTCTTAGCCTTCCGATCCGGTTTCTTCCAGTCTTCATCTGACATTGCCGTTGGTTTAGTACCTGGATCTACCGCGATCCACTGATCTTTATCCACCAGCAGATCCTCCATCTTGAGCTTCCACAACTCAAAACTCTGACCATTAAATTTATCGATCTCTATCTTTCCGCCGCTCGCCATATTCTTTCACCGCAAGAATCGATCCCGCAGATCTCCCACTGCACAGGGTCTACCACAGGCCCGAGCAAAAAACCCTCAACAACAAAGGCGTCCCCTTGAAGCCGAAATAGCTCTGATACCAAATGTAGGTTTTAACCCTGAACAAAAATATCTACACACGATTCTTATAACAGAAAATAAACAATAGCAAGAGCATAAAACATAAAACAGATAAACACAGAGATTTTCCCCTGGATCCCAAATCGGGACGACCGGCTTGATTTTTCATTATATTCCTTTTAGTGTTACAACACATATATATACATGCCGGAGCATACATAAACCCCAATCCATTAACCCTGGATTAGAACATAACCGTAGTTCCCTTGACCGGATCTACAAAAATACCGGGGGCCGAAAACCATCGAACCCCAAAACCATGTGCAAAACCATGCACAAAACCATGGGCGGATCCGCCTATGAGTGGGTCCGCACAAAAACAAATTTTGGCCGGGGCGCTGCCCCGGACCCCAACGGTGGGGACTGCTTCGCCCCTCGTGACCCCCCAGCTACGCCCGACGCAACATACAGCGCGTGGGGCTAATCGTGGAAAGAATATAACACATACCCAACATTTTAGAGAAGAATTCTTTTTTTAGTTTTTCTTCATCTAGTTGAATTAATTTTGAAAATTTCAGTTAAAATAATGTTAAGATGAGGAGAATAGATGTCTGAATCTCTTAAGGTTGAACTTTGATATTTGAATGTTAGTGCATGAATGTTGAAAAGAAACCTCTTCTTGTAGAAGTACTCTTCATCGAATTGAATGTTTAGAGCATATTTTTGCATGGTTTCTTGAGTCAGAGTCTCATTACATTTCATACGTCCACTCCCCCTCCGCAAGACTAATAATCAAGTACAATAAGAATCAAGCGATAATAAAATCAATCACATTACTCTTTTTGAGCTCACACCAATAGTAGTTCAGGCTAGGATCTTGGGTTAGGAAAAGTGAGAAAATCACTCAAGATCTCAAAACTTGAGATTAGAGTCATTAAAGATCAAAATCCTACTGCACTCATATTATCAGGACCGTTCCTTTACCGGAGCTCAGTGCGAGACAACACTCGTGTGCACAAGAAGGTAGCCCGCCTTCGACTGCATCTGGTGGGTATGCTATATATTGGGGTTCCCTTCGGGGATGTCAAAACTAGATTGGAGATCTAGGTGTTCTGCCCATATAGCATGTTGTCCTTGACCGTGGACCCCCTAATGATGTTTGTGATTTGAGGTATCTTTAGTGGCCATAATTTTAGGGACTTACACAAGGTGACTAGGATGGGCTGTCCTAGTACCTGAAACAGACGGACCCACTCTGTCTTCGGTCTTTAGGAGGGTACTCGTATTCACGAGAGTGCTTACACCTATCGTCTGAGGTTCAGGCAAAGCTCTAGAGTGTCCATAACTATACTTTTGACCAACCCTCTCTGTATACTATTGTGATACTAGATTTCATAACCAGCAAATGGTATTACTTAGACAGGGCACCCTATTTTGGCTGCTTGTTGATTGATTTTAGAGAGTCCTTTTTTCTTTTTTCTTTTTTAGGTGTGTGGTTACTATCACTGAGACTTTATAATACATAAAAATTTATTAAAATTTGTTAAAAATAAACAGGTCACCGTGGTATCATCTGACCCACGCCGTCTATCTCGACGACAGTAAGGTCTACCTCCTCTAACTCTTGAGGAAGAACTATACCTTGGCGAACCCATGCCTTCTGCGGAAGAGCAGTCTCCATTGAAAAACCCTGATTTTCACATAACCTCATATCATACGAAATTTCCGGAGGACCCTTTCATGAAAGGTGTTGTACCTCATTACAATCCTCCACTCACAGATCTGTTGGGGCCTGTGATAGTTCAGATTCCACCATGCCAAGACATATCTTCGGCTGCACAAACATCCATTTCACAACCGGCATCCACAGGGTCGATGCCAATGGCAACCATCCCATGTTTGCCACCATCCTCCTCACCAGTTGTCAGTTCTATGCCAGCACTTGGTAACCCCAGTAGTCAAAATATACCTAATCCCAACCCTACGGTCATCACAACTATAAGTAACTTGCCGAGTCCTTCGGATCTACTCCTACCGTGACCACGTGAGGACCCACAGTTACTCCTCCCACGAGTGTGACTACTTTGGTTCATTTTAGCAACCCTTTCGGTTGGAACCCTTTGCTGAGTTAAAACCCCTTGGCAACCATACCAGGGAGCAGTGTCACCAGCACATAGCTAACAAGAAACATTTCACTACCCCTGCAATCTTTAGGACAAACTGGACAACCTATTATTAACACTGTACCCTTAAGTGGTTTAAATATCAGTGTAGGGTCTATTCTGTTGCCGAACTATGCAAGTAGTAGCATGCCTCCGGGAAGCTCTATTGCATCCATATGTACTAACCCACCCCAACCTCCATCTGGAATGGGAGGGAACTTTTACACTGGGGGCAACCAACCGTTTTCCCCACAATATAATATGCCCTATGGACAGCAACCATATATCCCTACCCCTCCATCTATAGGAAATTTTTAACAAAGTCCTACTTATCCTAATGGTAACACATTGATGGGCGGACCCTATGGTCCACATAGTCAACCAATACTTCCTTGGTTAGATTCGGGGGAAAACCTGCAATTTCCATTTTTGGCAGCTCTAGACATTCTCGACATCTATAAACTGACTAATGACACCATTAATCACAACCCACTCTGGCCTCCAGTACCGCATAAGATTCCTTCTAACATCCCAAAGTTTGATGGGAAACAAGGGGAAGACCCAGCCGCACACATCACCACATTTCATTTATGGTCTATATCTAATTCCATGGTGGATGATAGTGTCTGGCTTTGACTGTTTCCCCACACCCTTACAATCAATGCCTCCAAGTGGTATATTGAATTGCCACCCGCCGCCATAAGCACTTTTGGCACTTTAGCGATGGAGTTTCTAAAGAACTTCCAATTACCAATCAGATTTGAAACCAGAATAGAACTATTAACCTCGCTACGCCAAGACACCGCCACCCACATCTCCGATAACATTCATGAATGAAGACATAGGAGGAGGCTGGTCAAAGCGCTAATCTCGGATCATCTCCTATCTAATTGGTTTTGTAAGTCTCTATTACCCCACATATCTAAATACATTTTCCTTTCCAGTGCGGTTACAGAAGACTAATGCATTCTTCGTGCCCAAAATTTGGATCTAATCTATTCACAATCTGGCACGCTATATGATTTACTCCCCAATGCCCCTCGTAACCTAAATCCTCCAGCTACTCAAAAAACCGGAGCTCATGCTAACGGTCTCATTGGCACAATCTCTGGTGTAGCCACAAAACAGTCTCATGGGAAAACCTCCCAGCCATCCTCGGCTGCCACCAACCCCAACCAAATGAATACTCTTCCTACCACTGAGGTAAATTTTGTGCAAAATTCACAAAAACCTAGTGGAAAGAATAAGAAGAACAAGAAAAAAAAATCTTCTTCGGAAGAGCAGTCGGACAATCAAAATAATCCTAATCAGAAAAACGCTGCCAAAAATGTCAAAGGGAAGGATAAACCCATGAAATTTCCTTGCAAGATCTGTGCGGAGGACCGCTTGACATACAAATGTCCTCGGTTGCAGGAATGCACTTATTTTATCGCAAACAAGGATTCTGGGCGAACACCTGCCATTCTTCATAATCCTTTCCCTAATCAACGACAACAACACATGGTTGACAGCCCACCACAACCCCAGCAATGAGCCAATGGTGGTTCGCATCCTTCCAGTGAAGGATCATCCGCCATTTATGGCATTGAAAGTGTTGAACTTCAAACCCGAGCCAAGCTTTATGGAAATCCTACCATAGACGCTCAAGAACCTGGTACTAATTCAACTCCACCACCAACCAACGATTTTCATATAAAACAACCTACTGCTGATCCCGTGATTCATCCCCCCAAAGGGTAACTTTGATGCACGACTCATAACACCTCTGCACGTGCAACCCAAAACTACAACATTGTAGAAGATTTGGCGCAAGCGCTGTCAGCTATGTCTGCTCTCGAAGTATTACAAACTTGTCCAGCACAAAGGAAAGCCTTGATTTTAGCCATTGGTGGAATAGAACCCCAGGATTCCATGCTAGCTATCTTTGATATGGAAAAATCTCAGACTCGCCTCTCACACCAACTTGCATTCTAGGTGCCAGTTGTGTCGAAAGGCACAACAATTCATCACATTGTCATTGAAGAAGGTGCTTTGACTTGCGTTATGTCACAAGATTGCTGGCTCGCTTTAGGTTCTCCTACCTTAACACCACCATTGAATTCCCTCAAAGCTTTCGATGGCCACAAGTTCCTCCCAAAAGGATACCTTGCTAGCTTTCCCATCACTCTGAGTGGGAAAACGGTAACCATGGACGTAGAAGTCATAGATCACCATCTCGACTATAATCTATTGCTCAGTCGTAGCTGGTCTTATGCTATGACCGCCATTGTTTCTTCAATCTTCTGACTCATCCTATTTCCATTGGATGGGAAAATAGTCACAGTGGATTAGTTATCCTTCTGCACCCCTAATTATTCCACGTTACCAAGTAGCACTGTACCCCTAATAGGAGGCTTTCCTGACTCTTACATCAGTATTGGTACCGGTCTTCTAAAAGCATCTTCCCTACTAGGTTGCTTTCCTCTCCCACCGCCAGACATCCCAATATGGTTGCAATGATATCCATCACTTTGGATGGCTCTATCGACCCATGGATCCTTCCGGCACCTTTAGACATTGATTCCTACGGATATCAGATGTCGCTCTCACCAACCAAGTTGGCCTACCAAGCCATCCAAATTACATATGAACCCTCCACTGCTATGGTTTTGACCAAAGGTACAAACCTCCTACCCATCAGAGTTTTCTCTAAGGATCTCCCCAATGAAGTCTTGCCTATAGACGAAGTTATTCAAGAGATCATGTCTCTAGAAGAATGACCTTGGGGAGAGTTTCACCATCGCGCTTTGATGATCGACTCAGACGTGATAATCACTGAAATCTCATCCTTTGACCCACCTGATATGGTTCCCTCCGCTTACACGACTGTTCAAACTATCGATTCATAAGGGAACATGGGTAATCTTTCTAAGACAATGCTCATTGATATCTCGGTCAAAACGGGTATCGTGGAAAATATTCAGATTGGAGCAGATTGCAATCCTGAGGAAATTTCACGCTTCACATCCCTTTTCAAGGAATTCCACAATGTGTTCACTTGGTCTTATGACGAAATTCCTGACATAGATCCATCTATATTCAAGCACAAAATAAAGATTTATGACAATGCCAAACCAATTTGGCAACGACTCAGGCCTATCCACCTGCTCAAATTGGCCGCCATCAAGATTGAGGTAGAAAAACTTTTAAACGATGGTTTCATCTATCCCATTCCTTTGACGGAATGGGTTTCCAATCCAGTTCTTGTCGATAAAAAACAAGGCACCATCCGAGTTTGTGTTGAATATCGTGATCTGAATGCCGCTTGTCCCAAAGACAATTATCATATGTCATTCATAGATCAGATTCTCGATGATTGTGTCGGATGCGAATCTTTTTCCTTCATGGATGGATTCTCGGGCTATAACCAGATGGAAATTAAAAAATAAGACCAGCATAAAACTGCCTTTATCTGTCCTTGGGGCACATTTGTGTATCGTAAACTCCCATTCGGTCTGAAGAATGTTGGAGAAAATTTTCAGCGGGCTATGGACTACGCTTTCCATGGCATTTGAAATATTGTACAGGCTTACTTGGATGACCTTCCGGCCCATTCCAAGAAACGACCTGATCACCTTGATCATCTGGAAGAAATTTTTGGTAGGTGTAGATTCTACAATATACGTCTGAATCCTCATAAGTGTCTATTCATGGCCGAGTTTGGACGTCTGTTAGGTTTCATTGTCTCCAAGCACTTGATTAGGGTTGATCCCGATAAGGTTAAAGCAATTGTTGAATTGCCGGCACCACAATCCATCCTCCAACTCCAACGTTTTCAGGGGAAGGCAAACTTTTTATGTCGATTCATTGTTAACTATGCCGAGATGACGAAAGGATTTATGCGATTATTGAAGAAAGGAACACTATATTTGTGGGATGACCAAGCTCAATGGTCATTTGATGCTTTAAAACATGCACTTATTTCAGCCCCACTCCTTAGTTCCCCCGACTACTCACGCGACTTTCTCCTCTACCTGGCAGCCTCACCATCCTCACTTGGAATGGTTCTAGTTCAAGTTCACAATGACGACAGTGAACATGTGATATACTAGTCAAAAGGTCTAATCGGACCCAAACTACGTTATTCACATGTGGATAAACTGTCTCTGGTGGTAGTCTTTGTCATCAACCGAGCATTCTTTTTACGGTATTTTTCTTGCTCGTTAATCCGAAAAACCTTGAGTTCCCTTCTTCGAACTCGTTAAACTTATATGAAGTCGATTTCGAGCATTATTTTTATGGTCTTTTTCTTGCTCGTTAATCAGAAAAGCCTAGAGTTCTCTTCTTCAGACTCGTTAAAACTAATATGAAGAAGCATTGAACTTTCTTTTTAGGGACCCTTTTCTAGCTCATAAAACTGAAAAAAACCCCGAGTTTCCTTTGTCGGGCTCGCTAAACTACCAAGATAGAGAGTAAGGAGCCATTATTTTCCTCTTTTTCAAAGCTCTTTAAACCGAAAAAGTAACCGATTTTTCTCTGCGTGACTCATTAGAATTTCATGGAGAGCACCGATTTTTTCTTTGTTGGACTCATTAAAATTTCACAAAGAGTATTGAGTTTACTCCATCTCCTCGTACTCATAACAAAATGAGGTAGACTTCCATCGAACATAGATTTCTCACTTTTCCGGATTCGATGGACTAACTCACGGAAAATGAACTGTTTCAAGCTTATTATTCTCCCTTTTTCGTGCCTGGTTATCAAGACATGACAAAGGTACCTCAATAGAGTTGTTTTTTATGAAATTTTTCAGACTCTCTAAACATGAAAAATTCACCGAGTTTACTCGTCTGGAATCGTTAAACCTAATTAGATGGGGCACGGAGTTGTATTTTATGATATTTTTCAGACTCTCTAAATATGAAAAATTCACCAAGTTTACTTTTCTGGACTCATTAAAATTAATCAGATGGGGAAAAATTTGGAAAAAATGGATACTACCTCTGTTACATTTCAGAAAGGTCGATTTGGCAGCAAAAATATTCAACATGGCACTTCCCAGAAAACTCTTTCATAGTTAGCTGAACCCTACCATTTATGAGTATTAGCCTTCATCTCCCAGTGTCCCTACACCGGTAAAATCCTAACACACTCTTTGGTGTTCATTAAACCTCAGCTGCCTAGTACCCTGTTACAGTGCCTTATATTGTTCAAACAGATCTCGCTATCTACTGCTCCTCTTATCAACCAAACCGCTCATTATCCCATAAATTATTTGTCATCTGACATCCCCATTTTCTCTTCATTATCTCCATCACATACAAAATCATTTGGTTTTCCTTTCGTGTTGACTGATGTAGGATGCCTCAGTGCCTAACTTTCAACAGATCTCTTCCTATCGACTTCAACATCTTATCTAGGAAGTTGATCCAGAAACCCATCAGTACCCAGATACTTTCAGACATCAGTGGTAGGTAGTATTGTGTTTGATTAGGATTCTTCATCATTGGCTCCTGATCGAATGATTCTATGATTTTTCTACTTCAACTCTTTTTATTCACACTCACTAGATTGTACTGTGCATCTTAGGGACCATCATCATTATCGGTGGCCACCTTCACATCTATTAACATTTTTCATTATCGACTGGTAATCAGACGATTTCTCACATGTTAGACAACAACTCCTTCATTCACATGTTGATAAATATGCAATTTAAATGAATCAGTGGTCAAGACCTTGGGGCAAAGGTTACATCATTAAAGTCGTGTTCCCTTCCCCAAGTTGCGATATTGTTTATGGAGACAGCTTCTTCAGCCTGGTCCTGTTATGACAAACAGTTCCACATTGTGCTTATCAGTGGACATATTCTTCATATCTCTATTCTAGAGAAATCATGTTGATTAAGCTACTAAGCATGGGGATGCTCGACTCAAGGCAGATACTATATTTTCTGACATATGTTGTTGTTTCAGGGTTTCCTCAGTCTTTCAATCTCTTTATCTCTACTACATACATTATAAAGTATTTCAGCCATCGTCTTCATCTCTGACCTCACAATTTATGGGGCATATTTTAAAGGTAAAAAAACCTCCTCATCATCTTAGAGGAGAAGATAAATATGGAAGGAATATAAAGACCTAAACTAAACCTACTTCTGCCAAGGTAACGCAACACTATAACAACACAAGAGCATTATAATGCACCTGATCAATGAATAGACCATGTTAGTGGTTAGGGAAATGCTTTGTTTACACTAGAGGGTAGCGTTACACATGTTTTGAGTTTGAAATGGGAAAAACCTGCAGAGAATGATTTGAATTTCCATATTTTCTCACAAGAGAGTCAGTACAAAAAGGAAACTGCAAAGAACTAATCTCTTATTGGGCCTTGCCAAAAACAGCTGAACTCTCAAGGAAGTTAAGAACATGGAAGTTGAGGAAACATCTTGGTTTTTTATATTTATAACTGGTGGAAGAAGAGAGGCAATGATTGATGTCTCCATCTCCTATAAAATGGAGATGAAGGCTCTTGGTTCAAGGTCAAAGGATTGTCAAAGTTTGGAATACTTGTGAAGTAGAGCATTATTGTTGTAGTGTGAAGGTCAAAGGTCAAAGAGGTTCATTGAGAACTTGTTGATCAAGACATCACCAAATTGAGAGATAGAGAGATTGGAAGGCTGAGGAGGGCTTGGTACAACTGACGGTTGTAATCCTCAATTTTACAAATTAATAGAACTGTATCTATTTTTTCCATTATATGCGTTGATATTGTCATTATTATTCGATTATTTACATAGCATGAGATGAATGGCTCAGATGTGCATTGTTTAAATGTTTATCATATATTGAATTAATTGATAGGAAATGTACTTTATGGTAGATATTACACAGGTGCTTTAATTAATTACAGAGTCGGGATTTGGAGCTGGTGAAGAAGGATCTCTGCCTTGCTACTTAGCGCTCTCCAAAAGAATCCAAGATATGAAAATGTATGTGCCTTCTTTGTGAACTATGCAACTAATATTACTGTCTGCCTAGGGCACCAGAAAGCCCTGAGAGGGATATTCAATAACCAGCAACCCAATCATTTTACCCTATAGCAATTGCACTCCACACGAGTGATCTACTCCATCCGCTCTTGATCTCAACACCTGCACACAATAAAAAACACTCATGGACGAAAATAGATCTTCTTGGCAAGATCATTAGATAAACAACAATATAAACCAATCAAAAGATCTAAAACATTATTATGTAAGGGAGGAAACACATATCTTCATTAATTTCATAAAAATGATACAACGCTTCTATACCTTCGCTCCATTGTATCCTCTCCAAGATATGACAGAGTTCTCCCAATAGATCCAATGAATGATCATGAATAACACTCACATAATACTAAGACCTCACAAGATCTCAATGTGAAAGCAAAGTGGCAACACAAGATCGATATCCTAGCTCATCAAAAGATTAGCTCTCCAAAAACTATGGCATGGCTCTCCAAACTAGCCTAGCCTTCTCAAACAATCCAATATAAATAAGTAAATGATAGGTCTCAAGAGGATGAGTATGGATGCTCAGGATGGCGAGAAGTTATAGAATATTCTAATGGATGAGTCCCGACCAAATTGAATAGGTGATTAATCGAACTAATCTACTAGGGAAAAACCAAGAGTCTGCAAACCATAGTTTGCGGACCATTGGATGCATAGGCTAAATTAGTATAAATACATGAACCTTTTTTATTCTTAAGGTAGGAAAGAATGGAGATTGATGTGAAGCACGAATTGTTAGATCTGTAGTCAGGTGTTTGGGTAAGGACTACTACTGGCCATGTGCACAGAGATCCTCAGTCCTGCTGTGTGCAGACCCTGCTAGCTATGTGTGCAGGTAGTATTTTGGGATTGTAAGAGGATTTTGGTATTAATATATATGCGAAGAACTGTTGGACATCTCATGTTATCTAGATCTGTTTTTTTATGATTAATGTGAATGATTAAAGTATCTGTTTGATATCTGCAAAAGTATCTATGTTTCTGTTATATGAATCTGTGATCTGTTAATTACTGCGATTATAGTTTGCTGTGCTAATAGATTGGTATTACTCACATGGATGAAAGATAATTACTATATTTTTGCCTTATCGTAGCTTTGTTATATAAGCCTATGAATAGATCTGTTAAATACAAACTCGATAGGCTTGGAATGAATACCTACTTGACTTACCTACTCTCTCTCAGGGTGTGGAGACCTGGTTCCAGCACCCTCCCATACTGCTTTAGGTGATACTTTGGCCTGCGCAAGCAGGTCACTGCTGAAAGGGCTAGTAGTATAGGGGTTTGTTGGCAAAATTTAACCTCTGAACTTGTGTCAGGACCCCTCGAGCCAAAAAATGGTTATGTTGCCGAGACCAAGAGAATTTTGAGAGAGAGATCGGGTAATGCTAAGACCATATTGGAAACCTGAGAAGAAAGATTTCGATGAGTGGTTTGAAAATCAAGTTCAGGAATTTGCATTAAAATAAAATCACAGTGCGAAGTTGACCACAGAGGAGTGGAATAATAAGTACATTTTCATAGAGATCTATGAAATTTTCTTTGTGAAATTTTCGATCGAGCTATAAGAGTGGCTTGAAAGGCTTGTCAATCTTTAGAAGTGTTGGAAAGAAAAGCGGATCACACAGTGGATCCCAGAGTTGATCCAGCAGTTAGAGAATACTGATAACACCATCACTTGCATGGTAGATCACTAGGTGGATAGTGTGATAGGAGGATTTGTGACAGAATTTTCAATCTACCAATTTGTGTCCTATTCAGAGGCATAGCAGAGGTTCTTCAAGGGTTTCCAGGGTAAGTTTATGAAAAATTTCCCATTACTGATTAAGATCTTATTGTGTGAAAAAAGCATTTTGTGTAGCCATACAGAGTGAATGAGCTCCGATCAAAGCGAGGGTACAAAATGCGGTGGTAAGTATTACAGAACTAACCAGCAAGGAGATAGATTTGCCTATAGTAGAGTAAGGAGTTCGGCTACGCAAGGACCTCCAACCATACCACCGTCGAGCCAACATAGGGTAATAACTCACTCGTACCCCCACCCCCACCAGAGGATGAGATGGCCTCACACATGAAGCTACCTACCTTCAAGGGTGTAGGGGATGAAGACATGGATCAGTTCTGGTTAGTCGCAGGATCGGTACGGATTGCATAGAACGTGGCTAGCGATGCTGTGAAGAGGGCGAAGTTGTCCCTGGCCTTTGAAGGAAGAGCCTTGGACTAGTATATGGGACACATAACTCAGCATGCGAACACGACCATTGAAGAGATTAAGAATGCCTTGCAACAACAGTTCAAGAAGCTTAAGTCTTACTCTCAGATAGTGAACAACCTAAAATATTTCAACCAAGCACCATCTGACTCTGTATGGGAAGTTGATTAAAGGTTAAAGAAGGTAATCAGAGAAGGAGGATTTCAATATGATGACAGGCAGCACACGGAGTGGTTCATTGCTATGATGCTGCCCCACCTATGTGTACCAATGGGTCATCAAGCCATTGAATCACAGGAAAAAGCTTTGGAGATTACTATGAAGCTGGAAGCTGTGCCCAGAGATGATACCTAGTTAGGATTACAACAAATACAAGGCCAACTAGATGCAATGCACATGGAGATCCAAAATCTGTGAAAGGAATGAGGAACAGAGGCTAGCTCTGAAAGATGGTGCATACAATGTAGGGTGAATGGCCACACCAAGGATAACCTTCCGCTGCTAGCAGACTACATGTAGGCCAGGGGACCCAGCCTGCTGCATCCTAGGGAAGTTGCAGGGCCAAGTGGGCTAGCGTTGTGGTGAGATGATTGTCACGTTGCTGGGCTACATGATACCAACCACTGCCCCTGCCTTGCCACATATATCCCAGAAGTAAAGAAATAATGGTGCAGGTTTTGCAGTTTTGTAGGACATGATGAGTAGAACTGCCGAACTTATGATCTAATGATAGACCAAGGAAACATATATAGGGTACATTCGGATCCTTCGTCACCAAGATCCCTCGCAAGTATATGAGGCTCCCCAGCTAGGGGCAGGGGAGGGGGCCGAGGTGGAATTGCAGGTAGGGGTAGAGGCCAACTGATTTTCTATAACTGCGGGGAGGTAGGCTACTTTGTAAGGGACTGCACACACCCAACAAGGAAATCCTATAGATACTGTAGACATCTGGACCATGTGATCGAAGACTGCCCCATTTTGATAGCCAAGATTCAGGAAAAGAAACAGACACCTACGCAGAATGTACAAAGGGTTAAGGCTAAACCTCGAGAAGAGGGGCCAAGTGTTAATGTGATAACGCACAGTGACATGGCCACCGAAGGGCCTGCATAGAAGGCTGAGGTGGAGCCTCTTATTCGTAAAGCAACCACTAAACAGGAAGGTTTGGACTTACAAAAGGAGAAGGAAACCTTTGTCACAACTTGTCAAGACTTCTCTAAGGCTGTGGCATCTGATCCTCAAGCCTCAATGAACCTCAAAGCAGATGAGGAAGTGAAACCATTTCTGTAGGCATGTATGAAACTGTTGCACAACCAAAGGGCCGTAGAAAGGCTCCAAGCTTTAATCGACACCTGCACAGAAAGGACAACCCCAATTTTGGAAGTTAAGGATGTGCACAAACTATATAAGAATAAGCGACACACTGGTAGGGAGATGTGGCTAACCGAGCAGATTGGTGATTATGATATGGATCATGTTATTTTAGACCTAGGATCAGATGCGAACGTACTACCTACACAGACTTGACAACGAATGGGAGAACCTAATTTGGAATGGTCCACTATCCAGCTGCAGATGGCCAATCAATAGAAGATCATACCATTGGGAAGATTATCAAATTTCGTGGTAGATATCGCAGGAGTTAAGGTCTGGGATGACTTTGAAGTTATTCAAATTGTAGAAGATGCAGACCCCTATCGTGCACTCCTAGGGTTGGACTGCGCCATAGATATGGGTGACATTATCAATTTGAATAAGAGAAGCATGGTGTTTGAAAGTGAAGGAACATGGGTGATATTAACACTAGACCCCGCAGAAGGAGAAAGGTATACAGAGCCAGAGTGTGAGGAAGAGGAGGTGGATCACATCTATAAGTTAACTACAAGGGACGAAGACTAGATCAATCCCACAGCCGATGGTGTGCTTTTCTAGGAAAAAGATAGTGAATGCTCCTCGGACTCTGACGGAGAAATAGAAAATTGGCAAAACCGGCTACATGGTGTCTCTATGCTACGCTGCCTATAAAGTACAAGGGACTTCCTTTGCATATCCTCAGAGGTAAGAGAACTGCCCTACTTTGATGGTTTCGATAGTATAAAAGAGTTTTTGCAAACCTTTGAAGTAGAGGTTCTAAGAGAACAAAGGATATGGTCCCTTAATCTAGCCATGCGCACAACACCTGCAAGATGGTGGGACATGCATAAGGAGGTGTTTCAGGACTGGGAGGAATGTCGGGATATGATGATCCTGCGATTCGAACCTTCGGTCAATATGCGTGTCAAAATGTTTCTTGGCCTAGGAGATCCGCATGAACACTTGTTCACATGGTTGGAGAAGTGGTATGAACGAACTACATAGGAATGGGTTCACTTATTTATTCATGTGTTGGGACCAATTCCCATTTCATGGTACTTGGATGCGAAGCTACATCAGCACACTCGCCACTGGGAAAGTTTGAAGGTTGAATTCATACGAACATTCAGATTGACAGGGCGCTCGGAGGCACTTGACAAAGCTCTGTAGGATATATATACATTTGTGTTCGGTGAATCCAACCCCTATGCAACATTTGGGGCACCAACATGGGAAGCGCAGATGTAGGATATTTTCAATTGTCGCAATATAACTATAGAAGAGTGCGATGAGGATCCGTGCAATGTATCTATCCCAGAGTCGGAGGGAGAGCGCGCAGTTGCGGGACCTCCACTACAAACTGTGGATGTGACGAAGCCTCTGAAACTACAGGAAGTCAACATTGGCACGGCAGAGCAACCTAAGCTAGCTAAAATTAGGGATTACTGGGATGATAATACCATCGGCAAAATGGCAGAATTTCTCACAGAATATCAATAATTATTTCCGACCAAGTTTTTGGAGCTCAAGGGGAACACAGGGGACCTAGGGGTTATGTGCATCACACTAAAACCAGATGCACACCCTATAAAGTAGTGCCCTTATCGACGGAACCCTAAATATAAATCAAGGTTAGGGAATAAATCGATAAAATGCTCATCGCAGGTATTATCGAGCTGGTCGAGCAGTCAGATTGGGTAAGTCTAATGGTGGTTTATGAGAAGAATATGAAGGGGGGAATCTGAATCTGTCTTGACTTACGCAAGTTGAATGACACCTGCATACATGATCCCTTTCCAACACCATTCTTAGATGAGATCGTAGATAGCGTAGGAGGCCAGGAAGCGTACTCGTTCACTGACAGGTTCTCACGATACCATCAGATCAGAATCGCACCAGAAGATCGCAGCAAAACTATGTTTGCTACTAAATGGGAATAATTCTAGTATACAGTCATGCTATTTGGACTCAAGAATGCCCCTATTATCTTCTCACCCATGGTTGTCGCAGTGTTCAAAGAGTTCATCCACAAATTTCTAGAGGTATACTTTGATGACTGGACTATTTTTGGCTTAGTAAAGATACACGTTTCTAACCTACGCATGATGTTGGATGCCTATAGAAAGCACCAAATCTCCCTGAACATCAAGAAATTTATCTTCTGCATACCTTCGAAATCCTGCTTGGACATATAGTTTGTCGACAGGGGCTGATGGCTGACCCTGCGAAAATTACAGTTATCATCAATCTCACCGTACCTACAATCAAGAAACCACTACATTTGATCCTTGGACATATAGGCTACTACTGAAATTTTATTCAGGGATACACACTAATCATGACACCTCTAGAAAAGTTTCTTAAGAAGGACGTTTCATTTTTTTGGGATGACAAGTGTCAGAAGAGCTTTGAGCTACTCAAGGAAAAGATGGTATCTACGCCTATCCTTATTTTTCCTGATTGGGTGAAGGTATTTCATGTTCACGTTCATGCTTCAGGAATCGCCTTGGGAGTGGTCCTTAGTAGCCTGGAGATGGAGACATTGACCACCTAGTTGCATTTTCTAGTCGAAAACTCTCTAGTGTGGAGTGCAACTATGCTGCCATGGAGTGGAAAGGAATGGCCATGGTTTATGCATTACATAAGTATCGGCACTATCTGTTAGGGGGTCACTTCAAAATGTTCACAGATCATTCAGTTTTGAAGTACCTGGTGAATAAGCCTGTATTTGGGGGGGGGGGGGGATCTGTCGATGGCTTCTGTTGTTCCAGGCATATGAATTTGAGATCATTGTCAAGCCAGGGAAGTTGAATGATGGACCAAATCATTTGTCCCGAATTGAGAGTGGCAATGAACCAACCAAATTGGAGGAAGTATTTGCTGTTGCGCAGCTATTTTCTATTAAGGTAGTTGATGCGCACTTCGCCGACATTATCCAGTTCCTAACTACAGGCATGGCACCTGTGGATTATTCGGTGCAACAAAAGAAGGAGTTGGTAGCTCGCACTGCAGATTTTACCATCATCACAGGACATCTATATAAGATGGGTACTGACTCTCATGACTATTGTAAATCCTACGATACATGCCAACGGACAAGAAGGCCATCACGTAGAGATGAAATTCCCCTTCAACCCCAAATGGCCCTGCAAGCCTTTGAAAAATGGGCCATCGATTTTGTGGGACCTATTAATCCACCCGGAAAGAAGACAGGTGTGTGCTACATCATAACTGCCACTGACTATGTAACCAGGTGGGCTAAAGCAAAAGTGGTGAAGGATTTCACTATAGATACCACTGTGCACTTCATCTTTGAGCAGATTCTGACCAAATTTAGGTGTCCAAAAAACTTGATGAGCGATAGAGGTACGCAATTTGTTGATGAGACAATATAGGCCTTAATAGAGGAAGCATTCAATAAAGTCTTGGAGAATGCACTAACTAAGGTCTGTAATGCTAATCGCAACGACTGGGATGTGCACTTCCTATCTGTTCTTTGGGCCTATCAAACCACTTGTAAAAATTTGATAGGGAAAACACCGTTTAGGATGGTTTATGGCAAGGAGGCCATTATTCCCATGGAATATATTGTTCCTAGTCTATGCATCACAACCTTTATGAATATGGTGGAGCCTGATATCATGGAGGAGCATTTAGTGCAGCTTTTGGCTTTGGAGGAAGACCGTTTTATTGCTAAATTCCATCAGCAGGTTCAGAAGGCATGAGATAAGGCATGGAATGACCGACATATTCGAAAAAAGTCCTTTGTAGAGGGTGAATTAGTGCTCCTTTACAATAGCTAGTTTTCGAAACATCCAGGAAAGTTCCAACATCATTGGATTGCACCCTATACAGTTAACAAAATCACGTATGGCAAAGCTATTTGGTTACCTACCCTATGCGGCGATATTATACCCTACCATATCAATGGGAGTCAGCTAAAACCATATAGGATCAAATTAGTATATGGCCGGAGTAGTTGTATAAAGGGGGGCAGACCCACCAAGGAAGGTAAGCACTGCAGGTACCATGTTAGGCGTAGGAGGTAGCTGCAGGATTGGAAGCCCGGGTGCGGGTGTGCCGGAGGCACAGGAATAAAATTAGAATGCAACAGGAGAACTGGGAGTGCAGGAGGTATGCTCAAAGTGAAGGGATGCGCTGGGAGTGCAGACATGCATTCAGTGCACCAGGGGTGTGAAAACTAGCCATTGGAGCAGTCAAATTGGGTAAAACAAAAAAATTACCGTTGGAAGGAGAAGGTGGTTGGTATTCAGTGAAGTGATTTTGGGAAATTTTTTACCATTTTCTTGATGGTAAGTTCCAAGTGAAGCTTACCCTATCATGGGGTGAATGCAAAAGATATAAAAAGGGCAGGATAGATTAGACAAGGGTTTCGTATCGCTTGAATAGTTTGTACTTGGAATGTTTGTCCTTGACGAATCTGTGTTGTAAGAATTTCTGTGCTTATAACGTCCCTTTCAACACAGAAATTCTTACAACACTTGAGGCCTGATAATCAAGTCCATCAGCAACCAAGGCATGCAGTTGGGCACCATGTTGTTGGTGTGCAAGATGATGAGAAATTTTCAAGTCGCCTCTGATCCCGCATACATAATTCAGTTAGCAGGCCAATGCGAGAAAGGGTTATGCTTCAACTTGGCCCAGTACTTGTGTGACAAATTTCTTGCTATTGCCTAAGAATCCTAGGAGCAGGGACGAGCCTTTTTTTATTCCTAGTTGTTGCTCCTCATAGCGTTGGTTTCCTGGGAAGCCCCTGTAGATTCAGTCCTCCCTGAGCTAACCCGAACATGTGCGAAGGGACTCATTATGCGCACTTGTGGGACTCCAAGGATGCGCAACACATTGAGGACAACCAAGTCTTCTAGGTCCTCTTCTAGAGCAGCTTGGCAGCAACCATAAATTCCAAACTACGCTTGTTGCCCAAAGTATATGATAGATACAAGAGCATTTCTGCCTTCTAGGTAACTATGCACAACATCCAAATTTGAGGCCGCAAGGAGAAATCCTAGACCTCACTCCCTTATACGGTAGCAGAGGAAGAAATTGACAATGTAATTGCGCTCTGGCTTCCTAACTGGAAGATCAGCTTCAAAACTAGTGTGAAGGACAACGAAGGAACCAACACGATGTAAGTAATCGTGCCTGTCATCATCAAGGATACTAGAGGACCAAGAAAGAGTACAAGGAAGGACATAGGTGCGGCAGCACAAAAGGATGCATAGCAGAAGCAAACCACCAAGAAGGACACCGAGGCAGAGATCCAGCTGGATTCGCAGCAAGACCTGGGTACAGAAGGAGCTAGATTCGCAGCAACACCTAGGTATAGAAGGATTGGATGCAAGAGGAGTTGCCTCCCCCTATGGCATGAAGCAAGGGCCCCGAAAGAAACAATGCTCTCAGCAGACGAACCGAGATGAGACAGTCAGGCTGACCAAAGGAGACCTCGAACAAATTGCTGATGCGGTCACTTTGGCCACGAAGTATAGATGGTTAGCCTTAGAAGAACAGTATAAGGTTGCGGTCGGAAAACTTCAGGCCAAGCTCCGTGCTCTGCAGCTGAAAACAGACACGTTGCAGACTAGTGTGACTCAAGTACAAACACCCTCGGCAACCAGCAGTGCTGCACTAGTTACAGAAGAAAGCTGCCTCGTTTCTTTACCTAGTGCAGCGCTTGTGATCAACCCACCTGACCTGGGAATGCAAGTCCAGGCCAGTGAAAAGGTACAACTAAATTTAGCCAAACTACCACAAGAGGCACTGTAGGGTATCCACACCTCAATTTTTTAGGAAATCGAACATAAGGACCTACAAGTTCACCAGCAGCTCAATGTAGTTGACCAGATCTACAGGCTAAGTTGCAGCCAGAAACACCACCAGAGGTTTGAGCCCAGTGAGCTGCGCTGCTTACTACGGCTACGAATGTCATTATAGGGCAGATCACGCAGGGTGCCCAATTACTGGAAATAGCCATGCAGTTGTGGACCAAGGTCCAACGTCACCCAATCCTGCAAGAAATAAACCAGGACCTGGGGTAGAAGGAAGAAGAGTTCGGGAAGTTAGAACCCACCCTGCCCATGTTGGTTCCTGCTCAACGCCTGACACGGCTGTGAACTTTCCATGCCCTCCAAGCTGATATTGATGAAATTTGGCATAAGAAGAAGGTCCTTGGTGACCGCCTGAAGCCTTGGGCTACCGAAGCCCTCAAGCTTTTGCAAGATTTTGATGTTGTTGTTAAGAAGCTAAACCAAACTCTGGAGAGTGTCACCGTCGTGACAGAAGGCCCGATTTCGCAAATGTTGGTTGGCATTGCGCAAAATACTGCTGCTCAGAGTGAAGGTGTGATGCCCCCATTGGCCGAAGAAATCAGACTGCTACAGGCGCAGGTGGATACCCCACCATCACAGTGACTCGGGACGAGTCACAAGATTTTGTTGGGGGATTGTTGGAGCAGGGTCTCCTAAAAGCTGCGAATTTTGTCCATTTCTATATATTTTTGTATTATTTAGTCTAGGGCAGGGGTTTTGGGGTGGGTCAAAGCCCCTAATGCATTGTAAACAGGTCAAGGGTAGACCAAGAGTCTGCAAACCATGATTTTCAGACCATTGGATGCGTAGGGTAAATCAGTATAAATAGAGGAACCTTTTTTAGTGTTAAGGTAGGAAAGAATAGAGATTGATGCGAAGCATGAATTGTTAGATCATTAGTCGGGTGTTTGGATAAGGACTCCTGCTAGCTGTGTGCACAGAGATCCTCAATCCTGCTACGTGCAGACACTACTGGCTGTGTGCGCAGGCGGGATTTTGGTATTAATATATATGTGAAGTACTGTTGTACATATGATGTTATCTAGATATGTTTTGTTATGATTAATGTGAATGATTAAGGTATATGTTTGATAGCTGCGAAAGTATCTATGTTTCTGTTATATGAATCTGTGATCTATTAATTGCTGCAATTATAGTTTGTTGTGCTGATAGATTGGTATTACGCATGTATATGTGAAGATAATTACTAGATCTGTGCCTGATCATAGCTTTGTTATATAAGCCTACAAATAGATCTGTTAAATACGAACTCAATAGGCTGGGAACGCAGACCTGATTGACGTACCTACTCTCTCCTAGGGTGCGGAAACCTAGTTCGAGCACCCTCCCATACTGCTTCGGTTGAGACTTTGGCCTGCGTAATCAGGTCACTCCCGAAAGGGCCAGTAGTATAGGAGTTTGTTGGCAAACCTTAACCTCCGAACCTAGGTCAGGACCCCTCGAGCCAACATGAAGGTACCATTTTTATTACACAGTCTGAAATGCACAGTGACCACAATACTAAAGATGTCACTATTCTCCACAATCTGAAATAAACAGTGACCACAGTGTTGAAGGTATTAGTGTTTTCCACATTTTTAAATACACAGTCTTGAAGGTGTTCTTAATTGTTTACCCAATCATCAATACAACAACATTACATAACTTCAAAGTTATTATCACCATACAATTGTGAAGTATCAAGGTATAGAGCCACAAAATAATAAATTGAGCACGGTATGGTAGCCAATCAAGCTCCTTGAAACAGATTTAAAACAAAACCATAGTATGAAGGTGTTTCTAATTTACCCTTGTCTAAAATCCACAGTCTGAGCTCCTCCTTAGTCTGTATTTCTTGTATTCTTCTTGAAATTTCATGAGTTGTGAACTTGTGACTATTCTGCTTCAAGTATTGTCCAAACTGTTGATAAAAAAATGTGAACCAAGCTCTAATATATAGAGATTTTCAATGTTGAAGTGAAGATCCATGACACTTATGGGCAGGCCGACATGATTAGGAAAAGTGAGGCCGACTCAATAAACTAATATATAACTCTTGACTTAAAAATTCAATTTCTCCCTAATGACTTGGAATTGGGAGGTATGTGAGGGCTTGTTGGAAAGAGGAAACAATCCTATTTAGGATGGTATAAGGATCATTGTGAAAGAATGAATCTAAGGTGGTGAAAACATTGTTTTATTGTGACTGACCTTAAAATGTTTAATGCAGAAGATGATTTGGCCAGTATGGGGATCATCTAGTGTCATGATAGTGTGGTCTTCATTAGGAGAGCTCATCAAGTGTATTTACATCAATGAAAATTATTGAACAACAATATCACCCTTTTTCATTGATGGAAATATTCTTCCATTCTGTCCCCCTTTGACATCAATGGAAAATGGGGTGGCCAAGTACTCACCCTATCAAATTGCTCCACTTGTCATATTGCTTCTTGTCAAAAGTGTCTGCTTAATGTGATGCAAGAGAAATAACCCCCATATTTTGGTGAATATGTTCAAATTATTCTCGTGGAAAGGGTTTGGTGAATATATCTGCAATTTTCTCTTTTGCATCGATGTATTCCAACTTGATGTTTTGTTCAACAACCTGTTCACAAAGAAAGTGATAGTTAATTGGAATATGTTTTGTCTTTGAGTGCATCACTGGATTCTTGTTGAGACTAATGGCACTAGTGTTGTCAAAATAAATGGAGATTGGTTTTTTAGTTTCTCTGTTGGCATCCTTCAAAGCTTCTTTCATCAATAGTATTTATGTACAAAAATCTGTAACAGTTATATATTCAGCTTCAGCTGTAGAAAGGGATATAGATGGTTTTTTGCTGAGCCAAGATACTGAACAATATCCCATGAAGAATGAATTTATGATGGTAAATTTTCAATCATCCACGCTTCCAACCCAATCAACATCAGTGTAGGCTATCATATTAAGAGTTGAGCCCTTAGGATACCAAAGACCAAAATTAGAAGTTCCTTTCAAATATCTGAGGATTCTCTTCACAGCTGCGAGATGGGATTGTTTAGGAAATGATTGAAATCTCACCACCATTCCCACTGCTTGCATAATATCTAGCCTTGTATTTGTTAAGTATAGGAAAGGTCCAATTATTGACCTGTAAATAGTTTCATCTATGAGAGGGGAATCATCATCTTTGCTTAACTTGAAATCTGTGGTCATCAATGTGCTCATAGAAGCACAATCTTCCATCCCATATCTTTTAAGCATGTCTTTAAGATATTTTGGTTTAGATATAAACATGCCTACAGTGGTTTGAGATACTTATAGCCCAAGAAAGTAGGATAACTCTCCAATCATTGAAATTTCACACCTTTTTTACATATTTATGGCAAATTCATGGCTCATCCCATCATCACTGTTGGAAAGAATTATATCATCAACGTTATACAAGAGTGATAAAAAATTTATCCTTTTCAATATTCATGTAGATATTGATTCCTGGGAGTCCCTTTTTGAAACCTTCTTGTTGTAGATAGTGATCTAATTTTTCATAACAAGCTCTAGGAGCTTGTTTTAATCCATACAGAGTCTTCTTCAACTTGCATACAAATTCATTTCCTTCAGCTAGGTCAAACCCTTCCGGTTTCTCCATGTAAACTTCTTATTTGAGTTATCCATTCATAAATGTTGATTTTACATTCATTTAATAGACCTTGTGTAATATTCCTAATTAGCTTTTAGCTAGTTGGAATATTAATTTTTTCTTTTATCATTTAGATAGATGAATAAGAGGGTAGGGATACCCATAAATCTCTTTAGTAGGAATAAAAACCACTTCTCATGAGAATTTGGATCATTGCAGCAGTTGAATAAAGAACCCTTACATGTGAATAGGGGCTAAAGAATGTGGAAAAGGTCAATGTTGACCAAATCAACAACGTTGTTAGGGAGAGAGTAGAGAATTAATGGAGGGCAATGTAGTCATAGAGGAGGAGTGTATGCATGACAGTAGCTCCTTTACTGAGTGGGACCCAGGGTGAGGAAGATCACCAAGAATAAAAGGAAGAGGATGATAGCCATAGAAGACATGATTTGGATTATTGATTTTGTATTGGTCTGTATGAGTATTTTCATGCTTCAGCTATTTAGCTAAGTATTTTGTGTTGTTTAGCACAAGGGTGTTTCTGAGTATAAATCCCACCCTCATCCTCGGGGGACTTCGAGTGCCTACTCAGGATTGGTTTTTTTATTATAATTTCCACTATCCAGCTTTGGGCCAAGCTTCAGCCTTCATTCACAGTACAGTTTCTTCCAGGATTGTATTGTTTTGCAGGGTATCAGTAGTGGAGGTTTGATAGACCCAATTTCTAAGCTTGTTTTCTAGTGGAGGGAACAACCCTTCATTCGGGAAGATTGTGAGGAAATTCTTAGAGCTTCATTCCACCATTTGGCATTAGGCCAAGCAGAAACATTCACCCACAGTGAAATCTCCTCTAGAAACTCCGTTATTTTGGAGTGTAGTTGTAGTGGGAGGTCAAGTACCCAAGTTCTTGACTTTGTTTTCTAGTAAATGGGTCAGCCCTTTATCCGGAAAGGTTTAAAGGAGGGATGTCAACCATTTCTACATCAGATTAGCCACCTCCTATTAGTTTCCAATTGTATAAAATTATTCAACCCTAGGGCCACATATTGTATTTTCTACATTTTGAGTATTTCCGGAAACCCTTTACAGGTTATCTTGGAATAGTGCTAGAAGGCCTAGATATTTTATCCCAACATTTTCTAATCACCCTATCAATAGATGCATGTGTTTATATTTACAACAACAATAAGCCCCAGCTATAACTATGTTGTATTAGCCTCTGACATTCCTGTATAGCAGTTGTGCTTCATATTTCATGTACTTGGTCTATTGAGTCTTGTTTTGCCTAACTTGAGTGTCTTTTTCCTCAAGATATTGTACACATTTTGCTGTTATAATGTTAATATGATGGCTATATGATCTTCTTACATTTTATATGTTGATGTATCACTGCATTTTCCAATTTATGTTCTATATTCCTACCTTTTCCATTTTGGAATATTACAGTGATATCAAAGCATGATCTCTGGCTCAACTTGTGGGAAATACATCTTATGAAAAAAGAATAAGAGATCCATAATGATGGAGGGAATGAGTTTTGCCTCATTTCTTCGCAGATCTATGAAGGACCTCTCCAAGGAGGTCAAGAAAATGAGAAGGGAGAGATGCAATGAGACCTCAAGAAGGTTTCAAGATGAGGAAGGTCCAAGCACTTCCTATCAGCAGCGGAAGAAACCAGTAATGCATAGAGCTCCAAATAAATCAAAGGTGCCTTGTCACTAGAAGTGCTCTGAGGATGTGAATTGTTAAAGTTCTTCTAACACAAAATATAAATACAAACAAAAAAATTCTTGAGATTATTGTGGATTACTGGGAGCCCAAATAAGATGCATTTATGATTGATCAAATGCCTCTGAGAATTGAGATTGAAGACTTATACTTCATCACTGGGATTTCTCGAAGAGGAGAGCCAGTGAACTTGCAGGGGAAGGCCCAGGAGGACTGAATGTAGAGGACTACATTCAGATATATTTACCAGAAGATACTCAAAAGGTTGGGACCAATGATTACATATGAAAATCCTTATTTTCACTATTGTCCGAGTATCCAGATCAGCATCACTACACTAGGCCTCATGAGCTACCATGAGTTTGGAATCTGATTTCCTAACCACACTATATTCTTGGTGCATAGAACTATTGATCAATTTGAAAAACAATTGAATTTAATTCGGAACGGTAAGACCAAGCACTTCGGATATGGGTCTATCCTTTGTATTTTATTTTTTGAAATACTACCTGGGCTTTGACCCAAAGTGATATCAACAATCAGCAGCCCACAAAATCCACATATAACATGGTGGGTTCATCTGATGAAGAGACTAGGGGGTGGCAAGGTCCATAGAACTACCTGGGATGATGAGTTATTCCAGTGGTGGGTAGAACAAGTGATCACCATAGAGGATTACCCGTATGCAAGTATGGACTTCAGGGCAGACCTAGATCTATCCCTACCACATGGAGCTGCATGGGTAGCGATTGGTAAGATCACATTAAAATGATTTTTGATTTTTTTATTTTTTGGATTTTTGAAAAATACGAAATGAAAATATTTTTGATAGGACAAAGTACTTAAAAAATTATTGATCATTGTTAACACTGGAAAATCGTACAACAGAAGATGAGATTAATTAATGTCAAGCCTAAGGATTTACAGGGCAGGAAGACATTATGGAATCAAGAAAGTATTTAAAATATCTATGGTTTTGAGAAAATCAGATTTGAACTAGTCTTAAATGCTAAATTGTGCACTTAATCCTTCGAGAAGAGCGCCTTCTACGTGCCTTTTCCCGATAAGCGTGTATTCCTGAAAGTGGAAAAATGTCACTTTATGGGATCACACAAAGCAAAGGACACTTAATCCTTATATGAAGCCACCTAAGGATAGCCACCAACTCCTCCTTAGACACTATGTGAGCACACAAAGAAATATTTGGAGCACACAATGGAATCATACCTCTCTCTTGGGTCACCATCCACCATGTACCAAGGGTGGGAAGGAGGATTTGAAATTCCCTATATAAAGCCACCAAGGGATGAAGAATGGGTGATCACATTGTTATGTTGGCCAAAATTACCCAAGAAATACCATAAGTGTGTGACCTAGAGCTGGAGATAGAGGGGACTCGATTGTTGGCCACCCAAAAATCCTAGTCCACCACAGCGGAGAGAGAGGGAGACTGCATCAGAGGCAGAGCTTGGAAAAACAAAATCCTTGCATCGAGATCTAGAACCATTGTCTAGGGGCCCTTTGGCAAGTGGGTAAAATTTATTCTCCAGATGAAACGTTTAATAAGAAGAGGCCTTGAGCCATCGTTTGCATTATTATTGTTTTGACTCTCTTCAATAGCTTCTATATATTTGTGTTTTAGTTTTTAGTTTACTTTGAGCATACATTCGCATATTTTTACCTCTAGATTATATGATTTTGAGCTCCACCACGTTCTACCTATTACCAATAGTTTATAGGGGTAGACCACACCCCTTAAACTGGTGTGATTTCGTACACCCATGCGTCAAATCCACCACAATAGGAATGGAAAATGTACTGATGTTTTAAAAGTTTATGTGGTTGTGCCATCTCTTGCAGGAGACCTTTTTCTATGCTGGAGAGTGGAATTGATAGTCCTCTGATCTATCTTGCAGTCCTTAGATTCACTTGGAGTGACAGACTGAAGAAGGAAGCTTCTAATATTTTTACTTGCAGGATTTTTACGTGCAGTTGTTTCTGACATATGTGCATTGTGCACATTCAGGACTGACCCGCCCACAGGAAAGCGCACATGTCAGAGCCTTTTTCCGCGCAAATTACATAATAATATTTTTCTCCCTATATTCTGCATTTTTTTTCTTGTAAGTGTGATGGGAAGCCCCTAATGTATCTTCCAGCACTTGTGTTGATACCCCACAGCTTCTAAGAACTTAATTTTAGCTGCCTTCTGTAGGCTTAGAGTTAGTTTTCCTTTAAGTTGGTTTTTTGCAAAAATATTCACATAGTTTAAGTACGGGGAAAATTAACAATTGCATTCCAAAAATTTTATGTTTTTCAAATTCTGGTATTCACACTTAGATAAAATAGTCCAGGTAAGTGGCCCAAGACCAGACATCCATAGTTAGTTTTATTTTCTAGTGTAGAAATTGTTTAGTTTAGTTCAATTTTTTCATTAGGAATTGCGAGACTAGGATTGAATTTTCCATTAGAGAAAGTAATATTTGCTACCTTTGCACCCTCTGGTGATCCTAGGTAAGCATATGAATGCTATTTATTTACAATTCACCATCTCCCTTTAGTTAGTCACATAGATTAACTAGGAAAATTTGAAAGCGGCCCTTTATCCACAAATGTTTTCCATTTGAGCCAGGAACAATATAACATAGTTTAACTAGGGGAATTTTATAAAGGATCATCGATATCCATATGTTCAAACTATGATATTGTTCACCATATGCTCACACACACTCACCCACTAAGCAAAGGAAGACACCTAAAACTAACTTAACCAAAATCACTAAATTCTCCCCACAGGGGCCACAAAAGAATTTATAGTTTAAATTAGGATCAAGTGGGTAGGCATCCAATAAGCCACCTTGATCATACTTCATATTGAAACATATAAATTGTGTATTTAGGGAGCTTCAAATCCACCTATCAGCCGATGGCAAAGAAAATCCTAGCGCGGCAAAGACCCGATTCAGAGGGGGTTAGGCTTAGGCACAGTGCGTGCGGTATCAATTGGGGCTACCTGACCGGGCTTATACTCGATACTATTAGCTAAATACCAAGAAGCCCAAAACTTGAACGCTCACGTGGGACGGTGGTTCTTAGTGGCCAAAAACTAGGGCATCCTTTACCCTATAGGTGACGGTGCAGGCAAGCGCCAAACCCTCTACCCTTACCTTGGTGGATTCTCTTCGGCTGACTAGGGGCGTCGCCTGCTCTTACGAGACATTGTGCTAGCACTCGCAAGAAATATTCTCAAGGCCCAGTTACTTTTGAGTGTGTGAGGATGCATAGGTCTTCTAGGATTTTGAGTATCAAGCGCAAACAAACAAAAAACCATCTTTTTTTCATGATTGATCACATAGATTAAGTTAAAGGGAAAACTCATTTAATTTTCACTTTGTTTTATGTATGTGGCCATAAAGTTGCTATGATCATAGACTCTATCCTCTCAAAGTTTTCCAAAACCTAACCTGGTCGACACCCAAACGATCCCTGTTATCACACCCTAAATTTTCAAAGCATCATTGTGTCAAATCCGCTTTTGGTCATGGTTTTTAGATAGGTGTGAAGTCATGTTAAGGATTAAGTGATAGGGTTAGAGTCTCATTTACATTCACAAAATAAAGTCTAGCAACCTTATTTCATACATTGACAGTCTTATACCATGTTTGGAAAGTCAAATTTTAAACCATTTTGAAAAAAAAATTGATTAAGCCACAAAACCACGTTTTCGTAGCATAGACAGTGTAAAAAACCTGTTTTGTGCTACGAAAATGCTTCTATTTTCGTAGTACGCTACGAAACCACTGAAGTAGCCTTTTTTTTCCATCAAAAACCCTGTTTTCTGCTTTTAGTAGTATTTTTCTAGAAGGGCTACTGAGCAACTGAAAACTCATTTTTGAAAATTGAAAGAGGTTTTTCTTCCAAACATACTAAGCTACAAAAACCTCTTTCTGTTTCTTGAAATTAATTATGCGGTGGGATAAATTGATGACTCAACTTGCACTATGAAAACAGTTGAAAGTCATTGAGAGAGAAACTTTGTTTTCTGTTTTTAGTAGTCAACTTCATGATCAATTTCTGGCGACAAGAAAAGGTATTTTGGAATTATCAAGGAGGTTTTTATTCATACAATCTCTAGATAAAACAAAATATCTCACTTTTCTCAAAATTGTTACCAGTTGGGAGATATAAGGCTTTCTTTGAAGCCATATTTTCAGAAATCAGGATTTTCCAGTTTTATACAGGTTGTTCAAAGACAGTTTCTGGGCAGTAGGAGAAGTATTTAAAAAAAAAAAGATAGTTTTTTTTCCAAGACATCATGGTCTCCAAAAGCATCCTTTATTTTTTCAAAATACTTTTTTGATGAGGAGATAAAAGCTCTTTCTCAACACTTATTTTTCAAGTAATGAAACAGTGAAGTAAGTGATAATTTCTTAATGCAGTTTTGTTGTGGAGAAGGACTTCTCTTTTTGAAAAAAATTCAAGGATGACATATGTTGATTATTAAAGCCTGTAGACATCATGTAAAAAGTGCAAGAATTTTTAAAAACTAAGATTTTTGAAAATTTCTGTGTAAAAAGACATGCACGGCAGTTTCGTAGCGCACTACGAAACTGCTATAGGTGCAGTTTTGAGCCTATTATAAGGGTTTCAAGAGATAAAAACATCTATTTTTTTAGTGTTGATGCTACTAAAGGATGGAAAGGGTTCAAAAATGAAGATCCAGATGTCAAATCAAAATAAACTGGAGGTTTAAGAGATGTTTACAAAGACAAATATTCTGTGCTATGAAAATAGCTGATATTTTCGTAGCACAGCCATATCAGCTCTCTTTATACTCCTTCAAGGGCTTAATTTTGCACAAGTGGAAGGGCATGGTTCTATGGAAGCGATAACACATTTCACTTTTCTAAAAAGGTCGAAATTTCCAGCAAAAGTGTTGGAAGACAAGCATGGAGATAAGGGCTAAATTTTAGCAAACTGTTTCCTGGTTTCTAGGACAGTTAGGTCATGGAACAGCAGGGTTCATAACAAAGCGGGAGGCATCACCAAATTCGACCTCATGAGGTTGCAGGTGGAAAAATAAGTATTTAAGTCTTAGATAAGGTTGTTGAAACATGTTTTTGGAGTTTTAGTCCAACTTGAATTAGGACTCTTCAAAGACAGTCAAATTATCATTTTGTAATTAATAAGCCTGTTGTATGGTTAGAATAGGTGTCAAGGATAGGAATTTGAATTCCTCTTATGACAGATCATAGAATCCAAGGTTGTAATGCTATATATGAAGCAAGAGGTCGAATTAGCAAAGGGTTGGAGACTTTTTGGCCCAGCTGCTGCTTTATGTTATGGAAGATAACTAGTAATACAGAGAGGTTTTCCTGAACAGATCTGAGTTTAGGTGAGGTTTAATGTTTTATTGATTTATATGATACTTTAATTAATTGCAGTAGATATTATTACTATTACTCATAATTCAAAATCATGTGCTCTAAATTCCTTTAGTAATGGTATGACTGTGTTTTTCCTGCATCTTGTGAGTAAACTACCTTTGAAACCCTAGCAGTAAATTTCATTGCTATTACTCAGAATTCACAATCATGTGCTATGACTTCCTTTAGTATTGTAATTATTGTGTTTAGAAGTAGATCTTATTTACTATTACTCAGAATTCACAACCATGTGCTCTGACTTCCTTTAGTAATGAAATGGTTGTGTTTTTCTACATTTTGTGAGTAAATTACCTTTGAACCATTAGCAGTAGGTTCCATTGCTATTACTCAGAATTCATAACCCTATTCTCTGACCTCCTTTAGTAATGAAATTACTATGTTGACCAATGTTTCTTGAGTGAATTATATTTGTTTAAAAACCCCATTTTCCTCAGCTTCCATGTTCAGAAACCTTGCCACTGAATCTACTGACTTGTTGACTCCATTGCCCAATGGTAGCAAGCCTTCATATTTCAACCTACAAACACACAAAACCAAGATAGAGTTATCCATATATATCATCATTAATCAATATCATAAACCCTTGAGAGATCCCTCTCAATTTGAGGAGGCTAAGCCTCAGCTAAAATATTGGTTTGAAATAGTTACACTAAGGTAGTATGATCAGCAGCCTGTCAAGGTCCTATTTTGGTGATAACATTTTGGTGCATCTTCCGGGAGTATGAAGATATAAATCTCCCAAAAATTATTAAGCTGAACTCTTGAAGGTAGCAGGAGCTCATAATCTGTTCGAGGCTGCAAAACTACCTTGGTGACTCCACACATCGAATAATTAAATTGGAAGGTGACTCCACTGCTTGAAGATCAGTAGCTAGATGAAGTTTCAAGATGAATTCCATTGCAAGACTGAATTCCAGGCATGCCCCTATGAATTGGTCTCATATCACTGGTTTTCCAAATCCTATGCCAAAGGTTGAATGGTTAGATGATCTTCCAATATTTAAAGATGAAAAGAAAGACAATGTTTCTCTTCATTTGGTTAGGTTCCATATGCATGTACACGGTCTTAAGGTTCAGTTCCCTGAATATTGTCTCATGAAGATGTTTATGGCCAGTTTAGAAGGAAAAGCATGGTCTTGGTATGAAAGCTTTCCAAATGATTCATTATATTCTCTTACTGATTTCCATAATGTATTTTATGAGATGCATAAAGTGTGTCATCCCTCCTTATTGATGGTCAAAGACTGTTGTAAAAACTCTGAGAGTTTTATTGAATATTTGGAGAATTGTTATGAAGATGATGAGTTCATGGATGAGGAAATTTTAGAGGCCCTTCATGAAAATACCTTTCATCAAAAAGAAGAACACGAAGAAGAAAGGATAACATCTCCTTTGGATGAAAATGAAACCCAACAGGAATTTACTGATGAAAATGATGTCATATCCTGTGAGTTTGAGGAAAATTTGTAGCAGGCTTTTCAATCCCTTGATCATCAGGAGAATGAGAATCAGTTCAAACAGCAAGAGGAAATATTGGAAAAAAATTTCTACAATCCTTAGGTACGGGAAAAGGTTGATTCTTCATGTCATTTCTTGCATCAGCCTATATCAAATGATGATTACATTAATGAAGAAGTGGGTAAAATTTTTTGTTTACCATTGTCTTCTAATCTGAAATCATTTGAGTGCAAGTCAGAGGATAAGTTTCAGTTTGTGGATGAAGTTGTAGAGAAAATTGAAAAGGACATTCAAGTTTCAAAAGATAAAATTCAATCTCATATAATTCATGATCAAGATCAGTCTGTTCAAATGATTTTAATGCCAAAACATAAAGAGGGGGTGTTGCTACATTTCTTCTTAAAGATGGAGGAAGAATACATTTTTTTTGTAAATCAGTTTGAAAAGAAGTTTAAAAGCACACAACTGAAGTCTTATGTGGTTGATCAAAGTATGCATGAGTTGTCCAAAGCTGCAGAATATCATGAGAAGCATCAAACTGGCCATGTTTTATTTGACCCTATAGCTGAATATATGTCAAAGCTTTGCACCCTAGTGTTTCATTTTGATTTGCATTATCAAGATCAGATACATTATAAGTTGTTTTGGTCATCTCAGCATTATGTTCAATTTTGGTTCAAGCACAATCAAGAGATTCAAGTGTCATATTAGATTGATGATTGGCTTCATTGGAAATTTCATATTGATTGAGCTAAAATGGATTTTGCAGCTGCTAGGGTAGGTAGGAGTATGCGAATAAGCTCAAGGTTGACTAAGCATTTTAGTAGGTGCAGTTTGAGTCCTTCTTGAAAAAATCATTAAAGCTTGGGGAGAAGATTGGGCAGAATTTTAGAGTTTTATTTTAAAGGAATGGACTGCAGCATTGGAGCTACCAGTTCTTAGTGTACCACAGGGGCACACTATCCCAAGTGGAGCCACTGTTATCACACCCTAAATTTTCAAAGAATCATTGTGTCAGCTCCGCTTTTGGTCATGGTTTTTATATAGGTGTGAATTCATGTTAAGGGTTAAGTGATAGGGTTAGAGTCTCATTTCCATTCTCAAAATAAAGTCTAGCAACCTTATTTCATACATTGGCAGTCTTATGCCATGTTTGGAAAGTCAAATTTTAAACCATTTTGAATTTTTTTTATTCCATGAAACCAAGTTTTCGTAGTGCAGATAGTGTAAAAAACCTATTTCTCACTATGAAAATGCTTCTATTTTCGTAGTGCGCTACGAAACCACTGAAGCAGCCTTTTTTTTCATCAAAAACCCTGTTTTTCTACTTTTAGTAGTCTTTCTCCAGAAGGGTTCTTGAGAAATTGAAAACTCATTTTTTTAAAATGAAAGGGGTTTTTCTTCAAAACATACTGAAATACAAAAACCTCTTTCATTTTCTTTAAATTAATTATGCAGTGGGAGAAATTGATGACTCAACTTGCGCTACGAAAACGGCTGAAAGTCATTGAGAGAGAAACTATGTTTTCTATTTTTAGTAGTCAACTTCATGATCATTTTCTAGCCACAAGAAAAGGTATTTTGGAATTCATGGAATATCATGCTAAAATAACCTATCTCACTTTTCTCAAACGTGTTACTTGTTGGGAGATACATGGCTTTATTTGAAGCCATATTTCCAGAAATCAGGATTTTCCAGTTTTATACAGGTTGTTCAAAGATAGTTTTTGGGAAGTAGGAGAAGTATTTAAAAATATATATATAGGTTTTTGTTAAATAAATAATTTTATCCAAAAGCCTCCTTCAGTTTTGCAAAATAATTTTTGGATGAGGAGATAAAAGCTCTGTCTCAAAACTTGTTTTTCAGGTAATGAAACAGTGAAGTAAGTGATAATTTCTTAATGCAGTTTTGTTGTGGAGAAGGACTTCACTTTTTGAAAACATTTCAAAGATGAAATATGTTGATTATTAAATCCTTTAGACATCATGGAAAAAGTGCAAGAAGTTTTAAAAACTAATATTTTTGAAAAATTCTGTGTAAAAAGATATGCACAACAGTTTCGTAGCACGCTACGAAACTGTTGCAGGTGCAATTTTGAGTGTATTATAAGGGTTCCAAGAGATAAACACATTTATTTTTTGAGTTTTGATGCTAATAAAGGATGGAAAGGGTTAAAAAATTAAGATCCAGGTGTCAAATCAAAATAAAACGGAGGTTTAAGAGACGTTTACAAAGACATATATTATGCGCTACGAAAACATCTGATATTTTCGTAGCGCATCCATATCAGCTCTCTTTATACTCCTTCAAGAGCTTAATTTTGCACAGGTGGAAGGGAATGGTTCTATGGAAGTGAAAACATATGTCACTTTTCTAAAAAGGTCAAAATTTCCAGCAAAAGTGTTGGAAGACAAGCATGGAGATAAGGGCTAAATTTTAGCAAACTATTTCCTGGTTTCTAGGACAGTTAGGTCATGGAATAGCAGGGTTCATAACAAAGCTGGAGGCATCACCAAATTCGACGTCATGAGGTTTCAAGTGGAAAAATAAGTATTTAATTCTCAGATAAGGTTGTTTAAACATTTTTTAGGAGTTTTATTCCTACTTGAATTAAGACTCTTCAAAGACAGTCAAACTTTCATTTTGTAATTAATAAGCCTGTTTTATGGTTATAATAGGTGTCAAGGATAGGAATTCGAATTCCTCTGATGATGGATCATAGAATCCAATGTTTTAATGCTTTATACGAAGAAAGAGGTCTAATTAGCAAAGGGTTGGAGACTTTTTGGCCCAGCTACTGCTTTATGTTATGGAAGATAACCAGTAATACAGAGAGGTCTTCCTGAACAGATCTAAGTTTAGATGAGGTTTAATGTTTTCTTGATTTATATGAAACTTTAATTAATTGTAGTAGATCTTATTACTATTAGTTAGAATTCACAATCATGTGCTCTAACTTCCTTTAGTAATGGGATGACTATGTTTTTCCTGCATCTTGTGTGTAAACTACCTTTGAAACCCTAACAGTAAATTTCATTGCTATTACTCAGAATTCACAATCATGTGCTTTGACTTCCTTTAGTGATGTAATTATTGTGCTTAGTAGTAGATATTATTTACTGTTACTCAGAATTCACAACCATGTGCTCTGAATTCCTTTAGTAATGAGATGACTATGTTTTTTTGTATTTTGTGAGTAAATTACCTTTGAACCATTAGCAGTAGGTTCCATTGCTATTACTCGGAATTCATAACCCTATGCTCTGACCTCCTTTAGTAATGGAATTACTGTGTTGACCTATGTTTCTTGAGTGAATTATATTTTTTTTTAAAACCCCATTTGCCTCAGCTTCGATATTCAGAAACCTTGCCACTGAATCTACTGACTTGTTGACTCCATAGACCAATGGTAGCAAGCCTTCATCTTTCAACGTACAAACACACGAAACCAAGATAGAGTTAGCCATCTATATCATCATTAATCAATATCATAAACTCTTAAGAGAACCCTCGTAGGCTGTGGAGGCTAAGCCTCAGCTAAAATATTGGTTTGAAATAGTTACACTGAGGTAGTCTGATCAACAGCCTATTAGGGTCCTATTTTGGTGATAACAGTCCCAACGGAACCTCGTCAATCTAGGAATATTTTGGACCTCTCCCCATTACAGGGAGGGGTTCCAGGTCTTTTTCCATTCAGGCATCAAAGACAGAAAAATTCCACCATCATTGGTTCATCCTTCATTAGAGCAACCATAGTTGGGAACCCTAGTTAGTCTCCCAACAATACACCACACACCACTCCTCCCTCAACCCCTAGGGAGTAGAGGATTTTGTCCCATTCGGGAAGCTATCTTAACACTCATCAGGGTACGTCATAGACTAACCCTCATTCTAACTAGAACTTCGTGTCTTCACAAGTTGCAATGGCGTCAACCTCCCAGTCACCTTTCTTAGCTGCGTTGAATCTACCCGATTTAACCAAGCTAACAAATGACCCCATCACACATGATCCGTCATGGCCTCCCATGCCCACGAAGATCCCTTCGGATATACCAAAGTTTGAACGCAAGTAAGAGGAAGACCCAGATAATCATGTAATGACCTTTCACTTGTGGTGCTCATTGAATATTATCATCGACGACACTATTCGATTGAGGTTATTTCAACACACTCTTACAGGAGTAGCCATGAAGTGGTACGTGGAGCAACCTCCTACTTCACATGGAACCTTTAACGCCCTCGCTACTATGTTCCTCACATATTTTCAGTTACCCATTCACCATGATTTGGGAATTGAGTTACTAACTCATTTTAGAAAAACCCCCACCGTCCATATCTCTGACCATCTTCATGAATGGAGGCGGTGTCGCAGTTTATGTAAAGCTAAACTTGACGATTGGGTCCTCTTAGATTTATTATTGAAAACTCTGACGACAGATATTTCAAAGGATGTGGCACAACAATACCCCACAACCGAAGAGGATGAAATTAGTAAAGCCCAGAAGCTTGAACTGATTTATACGTAGTCAATATACATTTACAACATCCTTCCCAACACCCTATGCCTGCAAACTTATCAAGAATTTCTAGGCACGTCGAACTCTGTAGACAGATTAGTAGGGTCAATGACCCAAAGTTACCTAGGCAGTAGTAGTCAAAATCTCGGTTATGCATATAATTCTACTCAGAACATGCCTCAACCCTGATTTCAAAGTCATCATATGCCTCAGTAAGATTTGACTAATAGGGTGCAAGCGTATCACCAAGGAGGACCATGTCCTTTGGCTAAGGGAACCCAGTATGCAGAAAGAAACATTGATGGAAGAGCTCCCTTCCAATGGCCAAGTGCAAACAAGGGACAACGTTATGCTCAGTCCCAAGCACACGACCCACTTATGCAATCCAACACACAAGTGAAATTTGTGCAGTCGTCCCAAAATAAATGACACCAGTATAACTAGAAGAACTACCCTCCTAACGTGGTTAAGAAAAAGTCAAAAAACAAGCCAAAAGGGAACCCTGGATAGGGGGGCAGCAACCAACCATGCCCACCACGATGCCAGGCTAGAGGAAACTCCGACCAGAATCAGAACTAGGGGCATAGCAATGCCCAACGATAAGGAAAAATGCCACCTCTGTGAACAAACCATTCTTCTTCAATATGTGGTGAGTATTATTACTATACTCACCACTATCCTGATCTCCCTAAGCTAAAAAATCTTTAGAGTAACCGAGGATAAGGAGGATATTCCCAGCAACCTGCTGTGATGCAAGAACCATTCCCAAACCAAGGGATGGTAATCATTCACCAACAACACCCAGACTATTCTGGGAAAAGCAGCTATGAAATCTACATAACTGGGGAAGAGATGTTTTTCCAAACACAGAATCACAACTACGACAACCCACCAGACACCACTACGTCAGGGGCTAGTACTAGTCCGCTGACTGCACCTTTTACCATTTCAAAGATGCATATGGAACCATTGCCAAAGATGGAAAAGGGACCTAATAGGGGAGTAGGTAACTACTCCAAAGAGGTCCATGATTATAGCATCATGAATGATTTAGCTCAATCAATCAATGTTATGTCCGCGCTGGAAGTACTGTAGTCATTCCCAAAGCAACTGAAAGCCCTACTTTCCTCATTAGGTGCTATCAACCTTACCGATACATGCATGATGGCTTTTGACTTAGACAAAGCCACCCCTAAGCTTCCTTCTATGGTTGCCTTTCAGATACCAATGTTGGTCCAGAATATCACTATTCACTGATGTGTCATTGACAAGGGTGCATCGACATGCATCATGTCAAAAAATGTTTGGCAGAAGTTTGGTTCTCTTGAAATAAAACCCTCAGTCATAACGCTTCAAGCATACGACGATCATCCCTTGACCCCCGTCGACCTCGGCAAAAATGTCTCGGTTTGTTTAGCCGGAAAGACGGTCCACATAGAAATTTAAGTCTTGGACGCTCACTTGGATTACAATAAACTCCTCAGGCACACTTATAGGCATGCCATGTCAGCCATAGCATCCTCCAAATTCCACATTATGATGTTCCCACACAAGGATCACATCATTACTGTAGACCAGCTGACACACAGTGAGAAGTGTCCCCTAACCAACACGGATGTAATTCTACCCTATGTAGATACAACCTCAGATGGTCTTTCACATTACCAAGAATATGGCCCTGGCCAATTCAAACCATCATCCATTCTAGGGTCATTCCTAGAAAATCCTCATATCATACCTGAAGCATCTCCTGATGCCATATGGGCCCCAATGTGCATGATGTCCACATCAAGCACCAAGGTTAGTTAGGACATGGACTCAAGCAGTAATGACACCGAGGCATTGGCCACAGAAACCTCTTTAGCCCATGCCACCTCCAAAATTCCTTTCCTTTACCCCCCAGTAGGTTTTGGCAACACTGGTGTTACCCAACATATCGTTGGAATTCCCAGTTTCGTACCTCATTCCCCCTTCCAGAATAGGAGCCATCAACATTATTTCCATAGGGTTACAGCCCTTCAGTCCTAAAGAGCCCCCACCTACCCAAGAAACGGTAGAGACCACTCCCACAAAGGAAGTTCCCATTGTGAAACTGGTAATCACAGCCAAGAAAATTGCAAACAGATGAAAGAATATGGTGACCCCTGCCATTCAAATGGAATCACCAGTCTACTCCATATATGACATTATAGGCCATCCTACCCACATATGTCCAGAGTTTTATGAGTTAGAACCACTCCTCAGCTCCGAAGCAGACATCTCGACGCCATGTCCTCGTAAAAAGGAACCTACCACCAAAGGTAAAGGCAAATCGTTGCATACCAATCATGCATGCACTCTTTGTGGAAACTATGGGAACTATACCCACCATTTTCCAGAGATACCACGATAAAAGGATGCATTACATACTGTTTAGCAATCCTATCAAGAGAATCCCTCTACCCAGGCATCCAAAAATGAACCTTGTACCATCCTGTACCTACAAGAGGAGCGACGGTCACCAAAAAGACAACCATTTGTCCCTCCTCCCCCCAAGCCACCATACACCAAATAGGGACAAGGGAACCTAGTTGCCTCATCCTCTTGGGTTATCAGGTGCATTGATTACTACAGATGGCTTGGTCGGGTCTTTCACTGAAGGTCACGTAGGCAACAGTAATCTGTATTCGGGGAGATCCTGGATAGGGGGTAGTAACTAGCAACGCTCCCCCCATGATCTCAGTCTGGGGGAAATCAAAACTAAAATCAAAACTAGGAGCCAAGTAACATCTCCGAAGGGAACAGGGGCAATGCCACACATTCGCACTCCTGAAAAAATTATTTTTCCAACGTCAGTAGTTATGCCCTCTCTCATCTTCCTTTTTAAAGCTCATGTCTTTCAATAATATTTAATGAAAATATGATGCTTTCACTTGAGGTATTTTTTTTTGTAGGAAGAACCTGCAAACCATTTACAACACCATCCACCGAAGGTTCTAGAGCAGGTATCATTCTACCCTCAACATGATAGAGTCCCAGAAAACTTTGCATATCCTGACATCATTTCTCCATCATAAATAAACTATAGGGTCCTCATACCCGACCACATTTATAATCACCTCACCCTGCATATGATAAACATCTGCGTTGGTCGGTAGAGCCTCCCCTCCATGGCGCTCATTGCCCAAAGTAGACCATATATCACATCAAAAGTGATGCCATGGCCATACCACTTCAGTCCGGGAAGCACCTCATGCCCATCCATTCATCATGCACAAGGTCAAGTTTACCATATAAGCTAACACCCTCTTCCCGGACGACCAAGTTGTACAAGCATATTGAAAGCGCACCTTCGTGCATCACATCTGGCCCACCATACCTCCATCAGCGTAATCCCATCTACAAAACTTCTTCATCCACTTCATCAACCCCACACAAGAGACCAACCAATGGGACCCCCACCCCCAACAAAACACCGTCCTCACACCTTCAGTGAGAGAACCCTTTCATGTTTTGGGGTACTCGTCTCTGTGTTTTGTACAAACCAAACCTCATTATTTTATTCTTTTGGTAAGTGTACAAAGACCGCAAATGATTCACTTCGCCCCTTCACCCTCATATTTCATCTTTTCCCCCATGGCAGCAGTCTCTCATTCCCCTTGGTCCGATTATTTTCACCCCCACACACACACCGTCACGACATTCATAGCTGATTCACACCTGCCCTGGAAGTCCTACTGACTCTAGGGGTTTTCTCTTCAAAAATAACTATGACTGTCACCAAGTTGCTAAAGTATACTTCGACCTTGGGTCACTAAATCCCCATCATCCATTTTCAATCACTTCCCATCAACATGCCTATGTTAAACCCATCGCATCCAGGTCCCCGACCCCTTAGGTCAGCGACCCATGGTTCGTTTAGGGCTTCCTTTTTTTCGACCTTGACACTTCTTTTCCAAAAAGGAAGTAGTACCTTGGATCACCCCTCCCCATGCAAAGGGGTATCCTCAGGTGGCACTGTGGGAGACATCATTGTCCATAGATGTCATCGATCCTCCTGACATTTGACTACGACAAAGCTTTCATGTCAAGATGGTATCGTACCTTACAAGCATTGCACTTTGATCATATCCATCAAATACCCGTGCCTCCATAAGCATCTCTGTCAACAATGCTTACACAGGAAGGTCCCAGCCAATACATATGCGTACATTACGCAACTATATGCCTTACCACATTTACACATATGGGTACCACATTCCACCTATCGTCAAATAAAAAACGCCCCTGAGGGCATCAGCGATCATCGTCAAACAACCACCAGCATCACTACCACAGTAGTAATGCAGAAAACGCATGTATCTGTCAATTTTGTTTAACTAGCCATAGCATCACGAGCATGGGGCATGCCTGCCTTATTGAAATTTTGTATATATGTTGTAAATTATTTTCTTGCAGGGGTCGCTTAGGCCATGGTCATCTCGGAAATGGTGCAAGGTGTTTTCAATTCCAATATTCACGCAGGCCTCTCTCTCTCTCTCTCTCTCTCTCTCTCTCTCTCTGTGTGCACAATACAGAAAAGAAACTATAATGTAGTTTGTCTATAAAATCCTTCCTAGACCTCACACATTAGGGGGAAACTGTTAACACTGGAAAATCGTAGAGAAGAAGATGACATTAATTAATGTCAAGCCTAAGTATTTACAGGGCAGGAAGACATTATGAAATCAAGAAAGTATTTAAAATCTCTAAGGTTTTGAGAAAATCAGATTTGAACTAGTATTAAATTATAAATTGCGTGCTTAATCCTTCAAGAATAGCTCCTTCTGTGCGCATTTTTTCCTGATAAGTGCACATTCCTGAAAGTGGAAAAATGTCACTTTTCGGGACCACACAAAGCAAAGGATAGTTACTCCTTATATGAATCTGCCTAAGGACAGCCACTAGCACCTCCTTAGACACTATGTGAGCACACAAAGGAATATTTGGAGCACAGAATGGAATCATACCTCTCCCTTGGGTCACCATCTACCATGTACCAAGGGAGGGAAGGAGGATTTGAAATCCCCTATATAAAGCCACCAAGAGATGAATAATGGGTGATCACATTGTTATGCTATCCAGAATTGCCCAAGCAATACCAGCAGTGTGTGACCTGGAGCTGGAGATATAGGGGACTCAATTTTTGGCCACCCAAAAATCCTAGTCCACCACAGTGGAGAGAGAGGGAGACTGCATCAAAGGAAGAGCTTGGAAAAACAACATCCTTGCATCGGGACCTAAAACCATTGTCTAGGGGCCCTTTGGCAAGCTGGTAAATTTTCTTCTCCATATCAAATGTTTAATAAGAAGAGGCCGCAGGCCATCGTTTGCATTATTATAATTTTGACTCACTTCAATAGCTTCTGTATATTTTTGTTTTAGTTTTTAGTTTACTTTGAGCATACATTTGCATATTTTTTCCTCTAGATTATATTTTTTTGAGATCCACCACTTTCTTCCTGTTACCAATAGTTTATAAGGGTATACCACAGCCCTTAAAATGGTTTGATTTCATACACCCATGTGTCAAATCCACCACAAAAATCATGACACAGATGGTGGACCAATTAGACCTAAGGGTCTACCAAGTCACAGGTGTTGTGGAAGAGAGGAAGAGAATATCGCAGGTGATCCTGAGAGAGTCCTCCACACCATACAAAGGAACTTGGAGGGTTTGACCCACCAGGTGTTTATCGCTGCAGTGGAAGACATTCTAGAAGCTATTTAGAGATATGTGGTTGGTGTACCACTGGATTGGGTGTGATTATTCCGTCATGTGGAAACTTCCATAGTGTTCTTCCAAGATGCTCATCCAGGGTAGGACCTGTTATCACTCTGCGAGATCTCTAAAGGCTAAGAAGGAGACTAGAAAAGTTTACCACATACCACTTTTACCTAGTATCTAGCCATACTAGGCTGACAAAAATAAAAACCTCTTTAATTTTTGTAAAATTCATCTCCATTACTTTAGAAACCGATTTTGAACCCAAATTGTCCCTGTGCACTGTGAACCCTAGCAAATGATCACAAAACTCTAAAAATGATGCTATGGGTCTGAGTTGAATCAAACCTAGAAACTTGCTCTCCTTTTTTGTACTTTTTCTTCTCATTGTCCATGGTGTTTTTTTGTATGATAGAAACCCTAGCTTGATGGGAAGGAAGGAGAGGGTGGAATTTAGGAAAACAAGGGAAATGGGGAAGCAATTTTAGGGAGGGAAATGGAGGGGATAGGATTTAGGGAAAAATATGAAAAAATTAGGGGAGATAGGGGAGTGTTTTACAAAAATATTTCAAGTGGAATTCCTTGAAATGGATAATGGAAAGATGGCAAAAAGGATAAAACATAGTCCTAACCCATAATATCTACAAAAATGCTTCGATAATTAGGGTTTGAGTGAACATGGGAGTAACGAGAGGTATGAATGATATGGAATGATTTGATAAGGCATATATTTTATGTTTTGAGGTTTTTATGTGACAAAACTAGGGGTTTTCCAGCTGAAAACAACCAAGCTCCAAAAACTAGTTTGAAAACCCTAAAAGAGGGAATCCACTCTTTGCTAAAGAAATTCACTTGAAGGAGAATTAAGGAATGTTCAATTATTGTTTTGGAAGCACCTGAAACATTAATAAATGATGAATTGACCCTTATTTTTCCTTCTTTATGACAAAAATTGGAAGTTATGGTGGTGAAATGAAAGACACCCAGACAGTAACCTAGGTGAAGACATGGTGACTAACATAAGTCTCTAGATCATAATGGTGGACATGACTCATGGAATGATGACAACCAAGAGTGAATGGAGGGAGAAATGTTGACCTAGACAAAAACCAATGATCAAATTTTATTTAAAAACTTATTTTATTAAAATAAATAAAATTATATAAGAATCCTAATTATAAACTTTAAACATTTGATTTTTTCTATTATTTTTATTTTTTATAATTATTTGAAATATTTGAGTCAAACTAGCCGTTATTTTACAAACGGCTAGTGAGAGCTTTTCTTTCTATTTAAAGGGGTTTCTTGATCAGATTTTTCATCTTGTCATGATGATGAACCACACTGGCTGGTTTGAAACGTGTTGTCCAAATTTATTTGGATGTGATTTTTACCGAAAGATTTTTTTCACAATTTATGGATCACAGAAGCAATATTCCTAAAACTTATTTGAAATTATAAAATTTGACTATGAGACACTAACAGGACATGATAAGAACCTATTGATCACTGGTGATAGGATGTAAAGACTGCCACTAACAAGGCCCTCAATCATAGATTTGAGGATGAATCAGCCCTCAAGCACAAATTTTAGGATGAATTGATGACTTGATCTTTTTATGATAGACATGATCAGGCATAAGCCCTAATTTTGTAGGACATTGTTGTCCAATTTTGTATATTTTTGAACATATGACTATGATCTATATATAGGATATTTTGTGATGTGAATCTCTTGTATATACAATGATTATTGATGATTTTTATGTTTAATGTGATGAATGAATTATATGCCACTCAATTTCTTGATTAGTTAATGAATTAGTAAATGTATTTCCTAATAATGGAATATGGATATATGTAATATAATTAAATGATATTTGTATTAAGCACACTCTCATAAATAGGCGATATAAATATGGGTCTCTGAGACGATAGATGTTATTCATTTGAGACACCACCAGTTGTGAGTCAAATTACACTACTAATGAACCAACACCAAGAGATATTTCTTCAGATAGTAGATTGACCACGATAGTATATTCTGCAACATTATTTGAAGCATTATCAATACATATTCCCCTTGAGCCAAACAACTGACTAGATGGATAGTAAATTACCCAAGCCATGGAAGCCAAATTCTGGGTATGTCGACTAGCACCATCGGCAAAGCCTAAATAGATCATATCATCCATAGATACCTACCAAGTCAGACCAAAAATATCAATGTCACAACAAAATCAATAGATCGATATGCACAAAAAATATAATATGTACAAACCAAAGAAAATACTAGGTAGAAGCCTAGGTATAATACTTCTTAAGATAGAGCCCATTTCTAGGCTCCACCAACTCGTTTCCATTAAAGTCAACCAAATGATATGCTCCCATTTTAAGGACTCTTTTGACAATGAAAGGGTCGTACCACATGGATTTAAACATACCTGCCCCGAATGCATCCTTGTCTTTATCATAGACCAAGACGAGGTCACCTTTAGATAAAACCTTAGGTCACATAGTTGTATCATACTAAACCTTCAATCTTTTCCTATGAGCCTCACTAATCGTGGTTGTGTCTCTATGTTTCTCATCAAGAAATTCTAGATAAACAAGGTGCTCTTCAATAATTTTAGTGTCTGGAAGAATCTCAACAACTAGCTTAAGGGAAGGAATCTCACATTCCACAGGGAATATTGATTCCAATCCATAAATAAGTTTGAAAGGAGTGAAATTGGTTGCAGTCTTAACTGAAATCTACTATACCCAAAGCGTAGGATACAACATGAAATTCCAATTAGATCTATATTTACTGATCACCCTTTGTAGGATAACCTTCAAGGATTTATTCACAGCTTCAACTAGCCCATTGGCCTGAGGATAATAAGGAGATGAATGCTCCTGCAGAAAACCTAATTTTAGAGCAAATTCAACCATCATGGAGTTCTTAAAATGACTACCATGGTTAGTGAAAATATCTTTAGGAATACCAAAGCGAGAAATCACTTGGTTAAACATAAAAAGGTTTGTTGTTTCACCATCATTCGAAAAAGTATGCATAGCCTCAATTGACTTCGTGAAGTAGTCCACTGCTACAATAATGTACTTATGATCCTTTGCCGAAGGTAGGTTACAAGAAATAAAATCTATTCCCCACATTGTGAATGGACCAACAGTAATATCAGGAAAGAGCGGAGCTAGATAAGTGTACATCTTTCAAGTATAAAGTTGAAAAGGATGACATATTTTGACTGCTTCAACACAATTTTTGAAAATTGAAGGCCAAAAATATCTAGCACACAAAATTTTCAAGGTTGTAGCAAGCCCTGATAAATGACCACCACAAGCTCCATTATGGAAATCATTCAACACAACCTCAACTTCTTCTAGGGTTAAGAAATTTCTAAGGATTGAATCAACCTGGCGATGATATAAAGTCTCACCAATGATAAGATATCTTTTCGCCAAGTGATGTAATTTTCTACGCTCATCCTTCGAAAACGTGAGGGAAAAATTCGAAGTCTGGAGATAGAAATAATATCTCCATACCAAGGATATTGTGAAAAAGTAAGGAAAATATGTTCATTAGGGAAGGATTCCTCATAAAATATTTCTTCTACACAAGACAACTCAGAGATTAATTCTGCACACATCAATGATTTCTTAGATTTGGTAGACAGGAACTCAAGATCAAATTCTTGTAAAATGAAAATCCATATATTTTATTTGCCCCCAATCACTCGCCTACTGAGAATGAATTGAAATGGATTTACCGCTTCCAAAACATAAGTTTTACGAAGCAGAATGTAATGCCTAAGTCATTGGATAGTATGGACTGCTGCCAAAGCTAACTTCTTAATTGGAGAATATTGCAATTCAAAACCTACCAAGCCTCAACTTAGATAATAAATCACATGCTCAGAGAGAGAATCATCTTCCTGAATCAGAACCATACCTATAGTAGATTCTGTCGCGACGAGATATAAAAGGAAGTCTTTGCTATAATCAGGTGGAATCAATAAAGGAGCACAGGTCAATGCCTTTATCAAAGCATCAAATGAGCGTTGAGTGAATTCATCCCACAAGAATGGAATTAATTTTTTCAACAATCTCCTAAATAATTTTGTAATCTAAGCATAGTTAACGATAAATATCCTTAATAAATTGTCTTTTCCTTGGATACTTTGAATTTGACGAATAGAAGACAGGGGAGGCAACTGAAGTATTTCCTTAACCGTGAAAGGATCTACACGAAACCATTCAGTAGACACAATGAATCCCAAAAGCTGACTGGATGTCACTGCAAAAACACACTTATTTGGATTCAACTGGATTTTATAATGACGACATATTTCAATATGCCGAAGATGAGAAGGATGATCAATTCTCTTTCGATAATGAGCAAATAAATCATCCAAATAAGGTTTGATGATTTGCTTGATATCGTGGAAAGCATAAGACATGGCCTGCTAGAAAGTAGCTCTAGCCTTTGTAAGACTAATAGGCATCTTCTTATATGAAAAAGTACCACAGGGATAAATAAAAGTAGTCTTATGTTGATCTTTAGGATAGATAGTAATCTGATTATATCTCGAGATACCATCCATGAAGGAGAAAATATCATTTCCCGCACGCTCATCAATAATCTGATCAATAAATGGTGTGGAGTAATTATCTTTATGAAATTCCTTAATAAAATTTCTGAAATCGATGCACACATGGATCTCTCCTTGTTTCTTTTCCACAGGGAGTAGATTCGAAATCCATTCAGTCAAAGGAACAGGGTATATGAAACCTACCTTAAGAGCTTCTCAACCTCGCCCTTGATGGCTGCAACTTTCCTAGGATTTAATGGTCAATTTTTTTGCCGTATAGGCTTAGAATTCTAATAAATATTTATCTCACGCTAGACAATATATGGTTCAATTCTAGGAATTTCCTCATAAGATAAATCACACACATCACAAAAATATTTAAAGATATTGGTATAGATTTGAATCTCTTTAGGGGAAAAATCGAATTCGATGAAAACATTCTCTATGACATTGGGATCCCAGGAAATATTCACTATAATTTTTTCCTAAATGACAGCCATATTACCTTCGACAAAAAACTGTGCTGGAGGCAAAGGGTTTAGAATCGGGTGAATATGACTAGTTGACACAGGGATAGACAATCTTGACTCAACTTCACACAAATATGGTAGAAAATATGACCAATGATGCAAATCATCCCACATACTTTCCACACCTATCATTGCCTCTATGATTGCCTCCTTAGATGTTAGAGTATTATCAAGGCAATCCAAAGAAGAATATGAGTTAAGTGTCCAAGTTAGAGCCACATCTCCATCCAAATCCTTCGATGAAAGAGGAACCAGATCAGAATATGCAGAGTCAACAATAGACTGATAAGAAATTTATGTTGCACATATAGGATATGCCATTCCACCCACTTTCCCTTCTTCTAATGTGGTCGTAGAAGAGGGTAAGATCCAAGGATCCAAAAAATAATGAGTTTGGAAGAAATCTCTTCGAGTAGGAGCCTTGGAGGATGAAATATGATTGATATGAATAGAAGGAGGTGGAAGATCAAAGTCACCCATGAACGAGGCATACATATTAACTCCTAGATTCTCCATAGGTTGCTTTGCATAATTCACCAAGGTAACAGTAGAATCAGAGGATGCTTTTGAATCTATCAGAGAATAGTCCATCTCATCAACAGTGACAATTCTCCCTTCATAGGGAAAACATAGGATGCAAAATAATTATGAAACAATGGCATCCATATCATAAATCTAATTCTGTCCCAATATAAGGTTATATTCCAAATTTGCATCAATTTTTCCTACTTCGATATTGACAACTTTTCCCCCAACACAGATGGGAAAAGTAGGAACAATGCCATGTGGCCTGTGAGAATGACCATCAAATGCAATCAAGGGAGTAGGTGAAGGAATGGCTTGAGGAGATCCATTAGCTTTCCAACATGAGATAGACATGACACAAGTGGAAGCTCCTTCATCAACTACAGTTAAAAAAATATTGATTTTCAGATACATAGATTTGATCTGAAAAGCCATATGATGAGGAAGCCTCTTCTTAAGATTTGAAATATCGAATGTGATCATAAGAGATTTCTTTGGATCTATCACCCTGATAGTAACGAGAATCACACTCTTTTGTGTTGGGCATGATTAGTTTTCCTCCAATGCAGACATAGCACAAGGACTCTGATCCAGATCTTCTACAACAAAGTAATTATGAGTTGCCTTGGCATTAGGGTTGATTGTCGAACATTTAGCTGAACCTTTCGGCATGTGAGGTATAGTCTCAACTATGGGCCTCTCAATATGGAGTGGCTCAGAAGTATCAAGAGTGGCCTTAGCCTTTGAAGACTCAGATTCACAATAATAACGTGATATCATGGAGACATCAACGTGAGAACTCATCATGTATACATTTGAAGAATTTTCCCCCTCCTGGTTTCCCCCTGTGGGAGCTCTAGTATTTTCATTCACGCTAGCAAGAATTTGATGCCCTTGGGGAAAAGGGTTAGTCAAGATAGCCTAGGAGTTATAGGAACCCTGCTGAGCTAACAAGTGATGAGCATCCTGAATCTTACGGCAGAGATGGGTGAGATGGTCTCCAGTGCACAACTTGCAAGGAAACTTGACCTTCTTTTTTGACTCTCTCTTACCCTCTTCAACATTATCGATGGAATTATTTGCATTACCCTTCCCATCCTTATCCTTCTTCTTATTTTGTCCCTTATTATTCCCATAGGATTTTTATTTCCTTTGGGGTCAAAGGATTGTACAACATTAATTGTTAAAGGCTAGGAAGGGGTAGACACTGACAACTTAGCCTGAATAGAAGGAGCATATTGGAGAGAAAAATTCTGCAATTGATTCAAAAGGTTAGATGTATTAATATCGATTGAACTAACAAGCCCGTCAGCATGGGGACCTGGCTTCATTTTGGCTAAAGCTATCTTGGAATGAGGAGCATCATGCAAGATCTTATTAAGAATCCCAGACAGAGAATAGATAAGTTCCAATTGTTTGGCTCTAAATATGGCTTGCTCCTTAGTGAATACCCTATAAAGAGATACATCTTTTAAGGTTTCTAGTTGTAAATATTTGAGGAACCATTCGAGAAGGAATTAATTGGGAATATAGGCTTTAATGAGCCTCTTCCTTCTCCTCCATTCTTTAATATGGTCAGAAATGTGTGTTGCCTTATCTTTATGGAAATTGGCCAAAAGTTCAGTTCTAGCATCATAACGAACGGGAAACTAAAAATGATTCAAAAACACGGTAGCCAAATCGCCAAACGAACCAAAAGTGTTCCCAGTAAGCTCAATGTACCATTTATCAACATTTCTAGTCAAGGTGCACTGAAATAATCTCAAACTAATTGAATCATCACTAAGGGAGTTCGATGAGCACCATAAATGGAAAGTGGTAACATGGTTGCTTGGATATTCACCAGTCTTCCCTTCAAATTTTGGGATATCAAAAGTAAGCTTGCTAGGAATTGGAGGCCAATCTAGGGTATATCGGATAGGATTGTTAGTCAAATCTAATAGATATGGGAAATTTAGGGTTTCCAAGAAAGATAAGTGCAGAGGACCCTGAGAATTCCATCCACAAAGGGACAGATTTAAAACATTTTGAAAAGAATAGCCTCGATTTGATGAGGTACCAGGCTACCAAGGAATGTTCGTAGAATAATCTAAACCATAAGGAAAACCTTTTGGTCTAGAGAAAATCAGAGTAGAACCTCCTCCTGCCAAAGGGTTACCATAAACAAGGATGTTCCCCCCAATCTAATTATTAAAATAAGATGAGAACCCTTGGTAAGGGTTCCATGCATTAGCAAAGGAAGAAAAACACTGAGAAGTACCTATGGAGGAGAAGGGCACATTCCCCTATTGAACATACATGAAATGATTCTCAGTTCCTAAACCATTGAAAGTATGGTTCTAGCCTTGGAAATAATTATAACTTTGACCTCTTAGAAACGGATTAAAACCTTAAATTTGCATGGAGAAAGGAAAAGAAAATAAGGAAGGGTTAGAATGAGGAATATGACCACTTTCGAAGGTAATACCCTAAAAATAGGTTGATCTGCTAGCCATAGAGGACATGGACGCTAAGACAACAGATGCAACAGTGAAAGAAACTGAGGGAATTGCACTAGAAGGAAACCCAAATGAAAAGGGACCAGTATGAGAAGCAAAATATTGGGTGATGTTAGCTTGAGGGGTCCTGACCCAGGTTAGAGATATAGGTAAACCAACAAGCCCTCCGACTACTGGCCTTTTCAGTAGTGATCTGCTTGCGCAGACCAAAGTCTCACCCAAAGAAGTATGGGGGGGTTCTGGAACTAGGTTTTTGTACCCTGAGGGATAACTTGAGGACTGGTCCTCGGTAAAAACCCACAACAAGATTCTATAGATTCACGCACATATATTTCGCAAACATAAAAAATACTACATAATTTCTATCACTTTGGCACAAATAAACAGAATATAAGTTGATCCAAATCAAAACACACCAAAGACTTAAACAGATCTATAATGTTTCAGCATTTAGTTGCAAGTTATCCACAAATCTAGCACAATAGCTATAACATAACGCAAAGACAGTATCATATAAATAGGGTTTTCTCAGCACAGACAAAAAATCAAAACCCGATCTTGCTCTTGCTTAAAAGGAGTCAGTATTCATGCATAAACATATTAATTAGCTATGTGTGTTCATCAATAAGCAAACAGATAGTGCAATCTCATTTTTGGGCCTTGAAATTGTCATTTATTTTCATTATATTTTCACTTATATTTCCATAATATCACCTTCACTCCACCTCCATTTCATTGCATTTACCTTACCATTATCATTATTGGGTTCCATTTATGTTTTTCCGAACTTTAATAATTCCTAGTATTTTTAAGTGAATTTATGGTTAAAAATTAGAAAATAATATGCATATACTTATACCTAACAAGTGGAATGAGATTGCTGCCATGTGTAGGTCAAAAATAAGCTTCCAGAAGACCCTTATGTGGCCTCCTAAGGCCAAATTCGAATTTTAATGGAGAAGATGATGGGATCATGAGGATATGTGTCCCATTTCCTATTTTGTATTGTAACTCTAAGAGGACATGTCCCCTATCACTTCCTATTTTGGATTGTAACTCTAGAGATATAGGGAGAGATTCATGGACTCTCATTGATGAGATAGATTCTCATATTTTTGTATAAATAGGGGAAGCTTTCTCCTATCATGTCATGTGTAAAATTGGAGTTATGCTCAAGCTTTGAATAAAGAATTATATTGTGGCACCTTACTCATGGGTGTTCCTTCACTTTGACTTGGTTTTTCTTACATATGGAGCATCTCAATTTACAATCTCTCATAATTTTGGATCGGCCATCTACAATTTGTGAGATTTATTTTCTTTCGTAGATTAAAATTTATTTTCTTTCTTAGTATTAGTTTTAGAATGACTGTGTAATATTTTCTTTCCTAGAACATCTCAAGAAATTAGATTCTTCTATTTTCCAATTGGATTATGTTTGAGGCAATAGAGCTCATAGTTGTTTAGTTTCCTTACATTTTTTTACATTGTTTTCTTAGATTATATCCTCAATTATGTGTATAATTTAATGCTTCTAAAGATCATGTCAAGAGGGTGACTCTGTCATACTTCCAAATTACATGCTCGAGTATTTAACCTATGCAATAATAGAGTTTTCCTTTACATGCCTTTATACTACTTTCCTAGATTAGATCCTCAATTATGTGTATAATTGAATGCTCCTAAATATCATGTCAAGAGGGTGACTCTGTGATACTTCCAAATTGCATGCTCGAGTATTTAACCTATGAAATAATTGAGTTTTCCTTTACATGCCTTTAAACTGCTTTCCCAGATTAAGATCCTCAGTTAAATGTATAATTGGATGCTTGTAAATCATAAAAAGAAGGTGACTCTGTCATACTTCCAAATTGGATGCTTTAGTGTTTAACCTATACATTAATTGAGTTTTTATTTACATGCTTTGAAATTCTTTCTTAGATTAAAATTTCATTTCCTGCAAGTGTGATTCCACACGCTATATTTTATTTTAAATTTGTTTTATTTATTTTTGTTACTTTATTTCATAGGTTAGATTAATTTCATTTTGATTATTTGATTTCATAGATTAGATGAATTGGTTTTCATTATTTTGTAGTTATATTGATCTAAACTGAAAGACAATTTCTAGCACATATAGTGCATGCATGCTTCACAAGTTTATGAAATCCCCGGGCTGACAAATTAAACAACATGCAATCAATTTTCCCCAACACTCATTAAAGCATAATGAAAATAGCACAGATGCTTAACACATGAAGTTCACCAAAACAATTCCTTCTATTAATTATTCAGATTTGTCGATACATCAGCTTTCCTTTAGAAAACCTTATAAAATCCTTACTATCCCTTCTGCGCACATAGCCAGCGGGGTTTGCATACAACCAGGACTAGGTCTTCGTGCACATAGCCAATAGAATCCTTTTACCCATCCCCAAAACATAAAACCCTTACAGATGAAAATATTATCTAAATATCAATATATCATAGCTTCAACGAACTACTTAGCTTAGACGAAATACTACCTAATTAAAATATGCCTAGCACATAGATATTATGGTATCAAACCATTGTTTGAGACCCATATTTTACATTTAAGATTAAATTTATCCCAAAATTGGGGAAAAATCCCTTTGAATACCCCTGCGCAGTGCCCACATACAAACATACACAAAAAACAAGCATTGAAGTTTGTGCCTCAAGGGACCCCGTTCCAATAGGACCCCAACACAAACATGTGATTCTTCCCAAGTCTTTGAGGTGTTGCAGTTGTATCATTGGTCTAAAGGTATGTAATTTGTTGTTTGTACTTGGCTTGAAGTGTGTGAGCTTCCACGCACACAACCTTGATGGCAATAGCTAGTCCATCTAACTTCTCTGAAGGTGCAACGATGGCCACGAATACTGGGATATCCTGGAAGAATTGATTAATATTGTCTTCCAATGCAATGAGCTGAGCTTCTACTAGTTGATAGGTTGCCTCTACCTGAAGTTGTTTCTAATGTGCTTTTGCAACCTATTTTTGTGTGTTCTGGGTTTGTGTCTGCACGGTTGCTTCATGGTACTGCAGCTCATCGACGATGACTAAATGGAGAAGGTGAAGCTTTCTTGCAGGAAACACAACAATATTAATATGTATATCAACTATGCTAGTAAATTGAGTGCACTGGCTCGTATCCATTTGAAATGCGTGTAGGGGGATATGGAGAAATTACCCTCCCCGAATGATGGAAGTGCTACTTCTAAATTTTGCGCACTATTTTTCGACACCTCTGCACACTAGTCAATCCCCTAGTGCACATGTCACGTGTGTACTACACCTTAATACGCTTGTATTCCATAGATAATTATAACCATTGACAAAACATCCCCCCCAACACAGGCTTGTTGGCTATGTAATTCAAGACATATCGTGGGGTATCCGTCATATCTCAGAGTAACTGCAAGCTTCTATGACGTTCATCGTCCCAATGGAATGTTGTACTTCTGCAGAGCAATCTGGTCATGGGTGAAATTATCAATGCTTAATTTGGAATGTGATTTCAATAGTATCCCACAAGAATCAACATGGAGCGCATTTTTCTGAAGTTTGAGGGGATGGAGGGTCTTGTGAGTGCGCATGGATCCCAAAATTCTATTAATTCCAAGTGTTGACAAGACACAACCTCCCTGATCGGTGCCTTAATGAGTGAATCTTTACCCATGCTATCGATCCCACTTTCAAAGCCAAATGTAAGAAGGACATTATCTATCATCACAGACCAGTTGCTAGTGCCTCTACGGAACTCTATTTCCATGTACCATTCAGTTGGCACCTTTCCCAAGGTGTGAATAAACTTGTGAACCCATTCAAGCCTTGGTTCAACACCCCACAGCTGATTCCATTTTTCTAGATGTCTGCGCGGGTCCTCCTTTCTATAGTATAAGTCTTATTTTTTAATGGATGGTTGTTCAAATATTATGTAATATTCCAAAATTTTCACAAGATAATTGGAATATTAGAGTTCTTAATTTCCATAATTAATTAAGTAAATAAAAGGGTGGAGGGACCCATAATCCTAAAATATGAATAAGATCCACTTTTGATGTGTGAATGTGGATTAATTAAACATACATCTACATAATAGAGTAGTGGAGAAATTACTAATTTGTAAGGAGTGGGGATCATGTCTCATTAATGGGAAAGATCATAGAGGTTGAAGCAGTCAATTGAGATAAAAGAGGGAATCTAATGTAAGATCATAAAGCATTCATGATGAAATGATGGAGGAAGTAGTGAATTTAATGCACACATGATGGAGAGGGTGCACATTGCATGTAGACATGATGGAGGACTTGGAGAGACAACGCAGTCAACCATGGAGGATTGTGTCCACATGAAAAATGCAGTTTAGAAGTGGGCCAGGGCTTGGGAAGGCTCATTTTTTATATAAAGAAGATGAAGGCAACATTGGAGGTAGGCTTCAGTTTATGATTTTATGATTTGTTTAGATCTGGATTTGTCAGGTGACATTTCCATGAACTCTTATGTTGTTTAGCTAAGTTTGCATTTCTGTTTAGCACAAGGTGTTCCCGAGCGGGAATCTTACCCTTACCCACAGGAGACTTGTATGCCTACTTTGGGAAGGTTATTCTGAGCTTCCATTCATCATTAGGCATTGGTGCCACACTATTTCCACTTCCTTAGAACACATACCTTCAGGAATTATGCAATTTCTAAAGATTATTTTGGGAGGAGGAGGTTGTCTTTAGTATTTCAGCTGGAGAAATAGTGTATGATTATTGCTATCACCTTGGGCTTCAAGATCATAATTCCCAGAGCTTAATTTCAGTTCTGGTATCAGGCCAAACTTTATTTACCTCCTATTAGTAGCAGTCCCATTAGGGATTTCACAACCCATCATTGCAAATCTAGAGGAAGGAAGTTTCTATCATTTGAGTTAGGAATCTTGTCAGGGATCATCCCCTCACCTTGACATAATAATTTCCATTAGCTTGGAGCTATTGCAAAACATTTTAGTAGGGATTGATTCTCTCCCTCTTGTACAGCGTAGTTTCTTCAGCAGCTGCATATTCAATTGCTGCATTTTGAGGAGGAGGAAGAAGAGACAAGATCTCAAGCTTCTAGCTTGGATATATAAAGGAGCGATCAACCCTAAAATATTAGATCTATTTGTGTAACATATTTCAGCCATATTTGGATCAGATATAGATTTATATCTGCATAACCCAATAGTCAAGGGATCAAACCCTAGGAGGGTGATTTTCCAAACGCATAGATCTGGAAAATCCTTTATGGGTTATCTTGGGTTTCGATCACATTGGCCAGATCTTGAATCCTGGCATCATCAGAGCTCCTGAGCTCCATATATCTGCATTTCCTTTTCAGCCAGCAGTCACATGTTCATTATCTGCTGAGGGAACAACACAATATTTCTTCCTCTAGCTCTACAGTTATGTAGTGCTAGTTGTGGCATGCTTTCAGGGTCATTCTAGGCCATCTCTTTGGCTAGATTACCTTATATTTTGTACACTGATGTAACTGAATCAACTCCTATGGAATAACATGGCTCATATATTCTGTCTATATATTTGTTGATCATAATATTTATGTACATTTACTTTGTTTCAAATATTGTGTTTGTGTATCAATTCATTATTCCATTTTGGAATATTACATCTTAGTTGCATCATCTATGTGCATTCCTCCCAATATCCCATATTCTCCTTATGTGTTCCCCACCATCTCGCTGGAGTAGTGCACAAGAAAATATCTAAAGCATGGAACCTTTTTGTTGTTGGCATAGTATTTTCTTGTTCTCTCATAAACATTTCTACATCAGTTGAGCCATCATACTGTGGGAAATCATATACCTCAGATGTGATACATCGCAGATATCTAGTCACCTCATTACAACACAGTGCAGACACCTCATTAAATTGGTTCTACCAATTCTCAATCTCCTCATCAGAGTCTGAAAAACAAGAACTTTCCTTCTCCCACTTAAGAGTTCCATCTGTTGTTGGGTTGATCCAATCCTCTTTGTGCAAGCTTAGCTAATATATTTGGTCAATATTGTCCCCAACGTGCATGGGATCTATATATTGGTGTCCTTCAGAGGGGTCTAGAGGGATGAGAACTCAGACACCATTATTCTCAAATTCCATCCTTCGTTTCTTCAATTATATGTTACCATCCATTTCAATAGCCCAATCCAATTCCAACAGCACAGGATAGGGATCTGTATCATCCATGATCTCTATCACTTCAAAATTGGTTTTCACATTGACACCCTCAATACTGACTATGAATTGAGGCAACTGCCCAAGAGGAATGATCCTATGTTGATTGACCACGTGCAATTGGATCGTGGACCATTCCAGCTTGGGTTCGCCCATGCGTTGCCATGTATTTTTTGGTAAAACATTAGCATCTGACCCCTGGTTGAGAATTACCTGGTTCATCTCATAAGCTCTTATCTACATATTCAGGCGCATCTCCCTACTTGTTCTTTTCTTATTTTCGTAAATTTTATTGACGACGTGCTATTATAAAATTAATGGTCCCTTCTCTATGTAGTTATTTATCAATGCATGTAGATTTTCCACTGCCTTCTTGTTGCGCAATAATTTCATACATGCCTATAGGAAGGGTTTAATCTCTTCATCCCCTCCAATGCCTTGCAACGGTCTACCCAATGTAGATGCACCACCCTTGGTGAATTCCTTTTGTGCCTCAATGAAGGTTTCTTTTGCATGTTGAAGATCAAATATTTTTTTATGCTCTGGCGCCTGTTAGATCCAGATATCTGGAGCTTATTTATCTCCCTTATCTCCATTGGTATCTATTCCACTCCTTGTTACTACATTCACACTTGGATCCTTGCTAAGGGGTTCAGCGTGCACCATCCTTAGATTCTTTGTTGGGCTTTGTGTCTTCCTTTCATAAATCTTAGAAATTAGGATAGGGAATTCTTCAAGCACATGATCAATTTGCCTACAATACCTACAATATTGACGTGTAGGACTCAGAAAATCTCGCACAAAATATCCAGCATCTCCACAGTTATAACAAATGACTTGTCCTCTTCCTGGACAAGCTGATCCAACTCCCTGACCTCTTCCTCTGCCCGGAGATCCTCCATGCCTAGATGGGGATGCTGGTGAGAAGGACTCAGCCTACACCCTGTATATTTCAGATTTATCCATCATCATCTCATAGGTGCGACAATGTTGCTGATCATTCCCTAATGACGAACATAACCTGTAAAATAAATACTTTAGGACAAACTGATAATTTCCAATAAATGGGCACAAATCTGTGTCATGCAACCAAAAACCTGACAGATTGTACACCAAATAGGGCTCTTTAAGGGGATGGGACCTCCAGCATTCAAATAATTAGAGAAAGCAGGACATTGATCCTTATGGTGCCCGAAAGCTTTGCATTTTATACACTAGATCTATGCACATGCTTCCTTGCCCTTATCATTGCACAAGATTTGAATTTATAAGTGCATCACTTCCATTTGGTTTTGTATTTGTTGAGTCCCAAGCACAATAGGTGTTAGTGTAGCCCCCAATTTCATTGTGACCTCTATAGCCTCAACTAATGTGGAAATATTTTTTCTGTCCTAGTGGTTGGCACAGATGGGGGAGAAACATAGTAATGAACCATTATTTGTGCTGAGAATTGTAAATGATGAACCCTCCATCCCTGATGACATGCTTTAATCATTGGTTTTCTTCCCATACAGACTCATTAACCTCCTGATGGATGTCTTTCATCTCAATTACCAACTGTGAGTATGATTTAGGCTTTTTGAACTGCTCTTTCAGGGTTGTCTTTATCTGTTGCAAGGTAGCATCAGGGTTATCTAGAACATACCTCATATACCGATCCAATTCTCTATCCTAGAAGGCAGTAGTGGGTTCACTTTCTTGATATCATTACTGTGAACCAACTGCGCCTACCACACAGCTTCAGTCACAAACCAGAAATATTCAGTGTCCTCATTCCTAATACCTTTGAAATTGGGAATCTTCATTGATGTGGCCATTGCTACTTCTGGGGGAGGAGGAGGAGATGGACTGTGCAGCAGGGTAAGTGTTCTCTGGTGTGATGACAGAAGTGGTGTAGATGGGGTAGGAAACAGACTTAGGGGTCTCTATTGGAAAAAGATTTCTTCGTCGGAATCACTGGAGCTAGCAGTTTTTGGTTCAGGCTCACTATCAGATCTAAGCTTCAGAGGGCTATAAGGAAATTCTTCATACTCTTCATGGTAAATTCTTCCATTGCACGTAGCTGAACCCTTCTAATGCATTCAAGCAACATGTTCGCATATACAACCCTTTTCACACAATAACACCTTAAGAGCCAATTTCAATGAGCACAGAAACTTACCTCTAGGGCCTTTGAAAAATATTATTTCTACTTCAAAGTAGGACACAAACTGGTCAATAGAAAATTCAGTCACAAAGTCACCCAAGAGCTGGTCAATCCAATTATCGACCATGTGAGTAATCTTATTATCAAAGTTATCTTCTTTTTGGATTAATTCAGACCTCTACTCAGTCACTCGGTTGTCTCTTATACAATGATGGAATTTAGCTAAGCGCAAAAACCACTCCCGAAGCTCATATGAAAAGGAACTAAATAAAATCTCATGCACTTCTATATAAATATATTTTTTGATCCACTGTTCAGTAGATAGCTTACTGCTCTTATTCTCTTGAAGCGCAAATTCCAAGATCTTTCTATCTAGCCAATCTTGTAATTCGTTTCGTGAGGGCCGTAACAACATCAAATCACCCTCAAAATGATGATCCTGGTCCCGGAAATAGAACCATTTTCTTGCTTGAGGGGTCCTGACCCAGGTTCATAGTTATAGGTAAACCAAAAAATCCTCCAACTATTGGCCCTTTCGACAGTGATCTTCTTGCGCAGACCAAAATCTCACCCAAAGTAGTATGGGTGGGTGCTGGAACTAGGTTTCCGCACCCTAAGGGAGAACTTGAGGAGTGGTCCTCGGTAAAAACCCGTAGTAAGATTATACATATGCGTGCACAGAGACTGTGCAAACATAAACATAATACTATAGAATTTGTATCACTTTGGCACAAATAAACATAATATAAGCTGATCCAAATCACATCATGTAAAATACTTAAACAGATCTATAATGTTTCAACATTTAAATGCAAGTTATCTAGAGATCTAGCACAATAGCTATAACGTAACGCAAATAGAATATCGCAAAAATAAGGTTTTCTCAACGCGGACAATAGATCAAAACCTGATCTCACACTTTCTTAACAAAAGTCAGTATTCATGCATAAATATATTAATTATTTATGTGCATTCATCAGTAAGAAAAAAAATGGTGTGATCTCATTAAAGAATAATAGTAAATAGCACAAATGCATAACACAATAAGTTCGCCAAAACAATTCCTTCTATTAATTCTTCAGATCTGTCAATACATCAAATTTCCTTCAAAAAACCTTACAAAACCCTTACTATCCCTTCTGTGCACATATCCAGTGGGGTCTACAAACAACCAAGACTAGTTCTTTGTCTTCGTGCACACAGCCATTAGGATACTTTTACCCAACCACAAAACTAGAAACCCTTACAAACACATATATTATCTAAATATTAATATATCATAGATTCATCGAACTAGTTAGCTTAGAAGAAATGCTACCTATTTATAATATGCATAGCAGACAGGTATTATGGTCTCAAACGATGGTTTGAGACCCATAGTTTACATTTAAGATTGAATCTATCCCAAAATTTGGGAAAATCCCTTTGACTACCCCTACGCAATGCACACATAAAAACATACACAAAAAAAAGAGCATTGAAGCTTGTGCCTTAGGGGACCCCGCTCCAACAAGTGCCCCCACTCATAGATGGAATGGAGGTAGAGCAAAAAATTGCAGTACTGGGAGTGATGGTTGATATAGCTATGGTACCTCCTGCTTCTGTTGAAAGAGGAGTATGCACATTCGAATTACTCATAGAGGAAGTTGTGTTCCCAAAAGTGGCCATCAAAAGAAAATAATGAGAAATATGATGGCTAGACGGCTTGTGAATTAGAGGCCCAATGTATAATACAATTTCCAGAAAACTAGCAGGAAGAGGAGAGGAAGGAGTAACTGGAGGTTCAGGAATTTCTTCAACCTCAACTTCTTCTACTGGAAAAAGGATCCTAGAAAGGAGTGGAATACTCCTCTCTATATCACGACTAACACTAGGCTTACCTTCAGAAACTAAAGCCCCAAACAGAGGATCACCCTCTGATGCGTTCACTGCTACTGATTGGAAATCACCCACATAATTTCTCCTACACCTTATAGAAGAAGGCTCGACACTCGCAGGAGAAAGCCCACGAAGCCTCCTTCATCGACAAACTGATCGATCAACCACTTTTAATTATGATGAGATCTTAGACAGAATCAAAAAATTACAAAAATATGGTAGTCTAGGAACAAGGAGCACTCTCTAAAAAATGCCCCTAAGATTCAACAATCAAGCAACTCTTAGGTATTTTTGCTCTGGGTTATTAGGACCAGACACCAAAATACAAGAAAGTGAAAATAATGACCTTCCAAAAATAGTCTGGGGTAATTACACCCTAGGCCTACTATCGTAGGTAACAAAAATAGTTACACTGACCTCCAAACAAAATCCTTTGTTGGTGCAAGTACCCAAGCTTCACAAGGGAACACTCCAGAAGTACTAATGAACGTGTTGCAACATCTGCCTTAGGTACCATGGGTATTCCCCCCCGCCCCCGCCCTTTTCAGTCACCTATGTAATACCTAGGAATAACAACTAAGGTTTCCAGTTCATATCAACAGCCTGGAAGAATGGTATTTAGTTAGGATCCGGCAAGTAGGAGAGGGGGTATCTCTTTTCCTTGCTTTCACTCGCCCTCACCCTTGACTCTTTGGAGGATAGCTTTCCCGAACAACTTAACGAGACTAGGTTTCACTCATTTAATCAACTTCTAAGTTTGAAATTTTGAGTGGCCTTGGAGAGTTAACTCTCCACACACCTATTCCAAGGCCCTAATTACCTAGACTAGTTGATGTATATTAATGACAACTCAAAAATATTCTAGTTCATTTTAAATTATGCGCTTGATTTTAAGGGTTGTTCTTTTAAGTCAGGGGTAAAATGGAGATGCAACTTGTGATGTTTTCGAGGCAAAGAGAAATCAATAGAAACTTGCTACACACAAATGAAACTTTTTCTTCGATGAAAAGGGATTTCTACACAAGTTATACAAACAACTAATGAAAAAAAGAAATTTTCTTTTATTTTGAAGATACATGCTCACACACTAAAAATCTAACAAAAGACTAAAAATTCTTACAGTGAAACTACACTAATGCAAACTACCATTGCAAAATGCATGATTCTAGGACTACTCTAATAAAACAAGAAAATGATTTTCTCAGCAGAGATGTTTGAAAACTTGACACAAAAGAGAAGACAAGCTCAAACAAGAACTTCCCTCAACAAAAATGCCAAAAAACAAATTGATACAAGAAGAGACAAATTCAACCAAGAAATTCTCTCAACAACAAGCAAATCAGACCAAATGACATACTTCACACTTGCTCAAAAACAATGAAAATCCGTAAAATAAAACCCAAATAAAAATCAAATTCAAACAAAAATGTTTTTTTAGTCTTTTTCTTTTTAAGGAAGCAAGAAAACTCTTTTGAGAAATAAAAAACTACCAAAAACTCAAAATCACTAGGTTGAGAAAACAAGAGACCTCAAATTCCTTAAGCCAACAAAATAGTTTTCATGACATGACTTAACAAATGGAAAGAGGTAACTAAATAAAAAAAATGACCTCAATGATAGTATAAAACTTTAGTAATCAAAGAAACTTCAAGAAAACCAATAATATCATTCATGATTTTCCAGAAATGTCCTTCTCAAGAAACCAAGAAAACCAACAAGAGAAAATAAAAAAGTGAATAAATAACAAGGCTAAGCATGAGCAAACCGACACTAACTCATTTTCCTTAAATTTCGAAATAGCCAAGAACCTCATAAAGAAGCCTTGGTGCAAAACCAAAAACTGAAACTTCACAAAGCAAGGTAAACCTTAGGTTTACTAGGTTTTCAATCAAGAAAGAGAAAAATTGATACACAACAGACATAAACACTTCCCAGACACCTCAAAGGTTCAATAGTAGTGGCTAAGAAAAGTCAAAAATTCCTTAAAAGATTCCAAAAATTAAAATTTCATTTAAAACAGACCATACACAACTTGGTAGTGAAAAACCAGCGTGGATACGCGACTCATGTGTACAAGGAAACCAATGCATATGTGTGTTTCTTTGGACCAAGTTGCATATATACATGAATGTGTAAACTAAAAATGCGTATAAAAGGGCAGTAAAGAAAAATTAAAAAATCCAAGCCTGATCCAGAAGATCGAGAATTTTTCTTGGATGGATAAGAACCAAAGAGATTGGAAAAGTGATGAGACCAATCATAGAACCTAAATCCAGAGAGAAACAACCCAAACTAGGAATTACAAAGATGTAATCCCTAGTGGAGTCGCTAATTTTGTTATGGGATGAATTACCTTAGGGTCTGGGTTGAGAACCCCAATAGAGCAAGAGGCATACAACAAGAAGAAGAAAGGAAACTAATGGTTCTAATGCTTAAACTAGTAAAATTGGGAGAAGTAACCTTACCCTTAGGTCCTACATTTGAGGTCATTCCCATAGGGTTAAAACCCTCTGCTTCTCCACATGCTTCAAAAACTGCAACTCATTCAAGAAAAGCACATAGACTGGTAGTAATAACAAGCATGTTTTAGATGTTAGTGGTTATATCATATAAGCTTATAGAAAATAAAATGAAATCAACTATAACGAGACCATAACAAGTATAAAAACATTAAATATCACGACATTAGGAACGAGAAATAGATTCTTTATTGGTATATTTAAAATATGTGGAGGAATACCACTTGATTAAGCCACGGCTCCAAGAATAACCGTCCTCCGGATCCATCCAACCCAAGCCTCAACAATCTTCTTCCATAAGGATACACAAGGATGTTAGATAAAGGAGGTGAACATCTCAAATAGGGAAACAAGGGTTTCCTCAACCTGGGAAGTGCAGGAGGCATAGAGATAATCAGACTTGATCAGGTACAAAAAGGCTATATTATCAATAACTATCTCTCTCTCCCAATTAGGCCTTCCCATGAGGTGTATTTATACTTCCTCAAAATAGTTTTTTTTTTCTTTTCAGTTGGGAAACAGTTTGGCTATAAGCTCTTGTAGGTAGTATTCCGTTGTAACCCATAAACCCCACCCAAAAAATAGGGAATTTTATATTTTTTTCATATTTTAAATTATATATGAGGGTCGACTATAACTAGACCCGCATTTGCACATACTTTTGAGAGGGAAGAGTCACATATGGAATTCAAAATAATGTTTTTTAGGTAAATGACCAAGTCTGAAAGGAAAGTGTTGCCCAAGACCAATACATAGATCATCGGGTATATATAGGTGATAAATGATCCTATAACAAGGTACCACCCCTCTGTATAAATTAGTAGACTCATTAAATGAAATTTCAGCCTAAAATTTTCCATGAAATTTTCATTTTATTTCCATGTCATAATATCTAAACCAATCAAAATCCTTTAAATTTAAAAAGAGGTACATGTAAATATTTTTGAGGGAAAAGAAAAAAACCTAATTTTTTAATTGTATTTTTATCTTATCTCCTTTAATGTTTACTCAAATTTCAAGTGTAGACACTCATTGGATGAAAAATTAAATTCTACAACCAACAAGTACCAAATATACATACTTTTGAGAATGTAGACATTGATATAAATTGAATATACATTAAAAAATCATGTTGAACACGCTTTTTCAATGTATATTCAATATTTATCATTGTGGGTCTTCTCAAAATTATGCATACTAGGTATTCATTAGATGTGGAATTTAATTCCACATCCAACGAGTGTTTAGACTTTAGGTATGAATAAAACTATAAGAATATAAGGCAAAAAGACAATTAAAAAAAATAGTTCTCTTCTTTTCCCTCCAAAATTCATAACTCTTATTTTATTATTTTAACTATTATTTTATTATTTCTCCTTAGGAGGCCACTTTTAGGCTGAGATTTCCTCTATTGAATTTGAATGCCCAATATTGGTCTCACTTTTAGGCTGAAATTTCCTCTACTGAATTTGAATTTGAGAAAAACACGCTCAAGCTTCTCTGTGTGGCTAATGTTGGTGGATGTTTTGAGTAGTGTACCATAATATGATCTATATTTCCCACTTAGATAGTTACTATAGACCACAATGAGACTAGAACCAACGATGACAGATAGGCACCAGAAGGAGGTAAATACATCATTTTTTCTAGAGTAAAACTTTGCATGTGATAGAAGCACATAGTGGAATAAGATCTGTGCATTTTGGTTTTTTGGGGCCTTTGCTACTCGGTAATATTGATACACCTACAAGATATTGTTAAAATTGTTGTTAAGAAGATGCATTAATTATTTTCAAATTTAACAGTAGAGTCACATATCATACTTTTTGGTGTTTTTTTAAAGTTTGGAAGGACCTTATCTTCAACAAACCTACATTAATATCAATTTTATATGCACCATGTCATCACAAGAGTCTATTACTTATATGCAACAATTTATGAACCAAGAGAAAGAACAATATTTCTCTCTAGATATGACTAGACTTGATGATGCATTAGAGATGTTGAATACCCTAATTCATTCCACTATTGATTGGATGGTAAAAATCAGAAAAACCACCCTCACTAATATTTAAATTTTTCTTCAACATGCGCAAGGAAATATTGATTTTTTTCATCTTGAATCACAAATTCAACAAGATGAGTTACAATAGAAAAAACATCATTATGAACTCGTTTTTATTCAAAAAAGTCCTCTATTTGAGGTTGATACAGACTCCCATCAGTAGGAAAATAAAAATAAAATCAGTTAGGTTGAGGTTGATTTAGTTCCTAGTGCAAAATAAGATTTATATGTAGATGCATAAATTTAGACTGCACTTCCCAAGTCAATCATCAAACCTTGGGAAGAGCTTGTCAAAAATAGGAACATAGGTCTTGGATATGAAAATGGTGTGTCCTTTTATATTTCAAATTATTAACATCCCATCAAATTTTAGAGTGTTGGATTTCTTCAGGACCATTCATCTTCAACTGTTCCAGATCTTGCTTCTCATCCACATTCACAACTTTATATTGTCAAATTCCAACATTGTAATCGAGTTGGCCATGTAAAATATCATTGCTTTTATCTTCAATCGTGTGATAATTTTCATAAAAATAATCATCATTCAAAAATATGCTTTAGAAATAAGCCTTCTGCAAGAACACAATTTCACCTTGGTCTATCACTTCTTAGCAATGGGCTCCAACAACCAATAATATATTTCATTCATAACACATAATTTGTTCTCGAGTATTGAAAAATCTTGAAGTTGATATTTCCTCATATTATCACCTGGTATTTGATGGGGGGGAGTTTATGTTCATCTACAATATTCAAATATAAATCAAGCAAGCCTCGGCCATAACATAAGCCTATTTCTTGAGCCTAGAGCTAAATTCGGCCATACCCATATTTAAGTTGTAGCCAAAGATAGAGCAACGCCTCATGAGCATGCCTTTAGTTGGTGGCCTTCCTTAAACCACCAGAGGTTGAGACCTCAATTTTATCCCTTTTCATAACAATTCCTCTAGTAGAATACATCATCTTATAGTATGGACACTAAATAGACCACTTGCCTGAACTCCCTCGCTATCAGTATGCATTAGGAGCCCTTGCCGAAGCCAATACTGCAACACCACCACTTCCCAACACCCTAGTGGCATATGATGTGTCCCACACCATTTATTACCTCTTTGAGGAAGAAACCTCATGCAAGGAGCACCCTTGCACTTATTTCCATTAAACCTCACACTTGATATTTGTGTCCTCCGGGATGACGAAGTCGCCTAAAACATCCTTTCCATAACCTACCAAATCACGCACCTTATGTTAGAAACTAGGGAATTTGATTAATCAATGTCACAAGTTGAATAAGATTAGGGAGATTTTCCTCTCATTGGTCCACCTGCCTCAACCTGTTCACTCAAAAAAGTATAGATGTAAGTGATACCATTGTCACATTTGTTCCCAAGTCCATCATACATGTATTTTCACTTACCTCCATTGATTTTGAGAGGAAAGGAATTCCTTGAGACAAACTAACATAAGGATGGAAAACTCTTCTCTTGATGCCAACATTAGGCTCAATGGGTGGCACACACCATCAAAAAGTGCCCCACCTGTAATCATAAGAGAGATATCCCCACCACTTAGTGTTGATGACACCCAACACCACATATGGTTCATATCCTCATTCGTAGGAACCATGATTCATGTCGTCTTCTCATTTTTCTTCAGTGTCAAGGTCGCTTCACCCATTATGAAGATTGCACCACCCTTGATTGTGTAGACCTATTTAGGTTGTGTAGTGTAAACCTCATTGTGTTCTATGGTAGTAACCATTGAACCGTTTTCTTAATTTCAACTAGAACCAAAAGGGGCCAATCCCATCCTCATGACCTCTCATAACATTTATCACCATTAGATAACCTTTTCCATTTAGAAGATTATATTCTGGAGTCCATGACATAACCAAAATTCCCTTGGGATTCCATGCATCATCATTATTTTTTTTTACCTTAAAAATATTTCTCACCGACTGAAGCACCACACCACAATATTTGATCAGTAGAGAAAAAATACTTCCTACCACCAGGACAGGTATTTTGGTTCAAAAATACCATCCCCATGCCCGATGCACTTGAGGAGGGAAATATGTTCAATATCTCACCCACTATAAAGGTATAAATATCCACCAAAACCAACATAGTTGAATAAATGTTGTTGGGGGTAACATGTTCTCCTAATGAAATTTCCTCCCACACAGCCTTCTTCCAAGAGAACGGGGACATTTTTGCATTGTCAGATTCTGAAATTAGCGGTATCATCCCTTCGATCATGGAACATAACATCGATACTTGGACAAACACCCACCAAGTTAGGACAAAGTAATGTTTGCTTGACCCTTCCAATGTGGAAGTTATTTGGAAAGAAATTGATAAGCTTCATAAAGGTGTTTTCAACTACCCTAGACTACTGAATTTCCAAAGGGGGTATCATGAACACTAACCTATCTCTCCTTGCACACTACCCGAGTGCATGGATAACTGCAACAAAAAAAATAGTTTATGGGCTCCATTCTATTAGCACTCCACAGGATCTTTGAGGCTGAGAAGAGTCAAGAAAAGGTAACCAAAAACCAAGATTTCGCCAAGTAGCTAGCTCTACTAGGTAGGAGAGGGATCCCTCTAAGGGATCACAGCCAAAAGGGCTAGAACAATTAGGTTTTAGGCTAGGTATAGTAGCACAAGGGTTTTGACTGGTTGATTTGGGTGTTGGATGAGCGAATTAGGTCAAAGAGGTAACTAGGTCAGGGAAAATAAGATCAAAATTAAATGAATATGATGGGGCAAAGTAGGTAAGTACTCTAGCACTTTAGGGTTCTGAGGTGAGATGGATCAGACTGGAAGGTGCTAAAAAGATAATGACAATACATGAATTCTTTTTAAATTGAATAAATGAAAGAAATTATGGTGATTTTCCCAAAACAAAGCATAGAAGATGTATTTTTCTTATCGAACTTGATAATCAAACATATCATAGAATTGATATGAACACGAAAAGTAAAAAACATTCATACATATGCAACAGAAGAAGAAACTATGCCAAAGTACAATACCACATGAATCCCAAAAGAATATCTGCAACTCATCCAATATATTCCTGCCAAAGTCTGAAAACACTAGTGCCTATAATAAACAAAACAATGTCCAACTCCTCAAATTAGTGAAGAGTTGAAATATAGAGGCAAGAAAAAACTTCTCCCAACCTCAGGGGTTGAATCCCTAAGTTGTGGAGCTGATGCACAAAAGGCTGAACTGCAAACCTAAAGTGTAGGGAGGTCAAACTGACTCATCCCTAACTTTGGAAAAACTAATTCATTCATCCTAAAAAATACTTTTACCTAATGTGTTTACCCTTAAGTATCTCAAAAGTATCATTATTAAATTTACATCCATAATTTACATCAGAAAAATAATGATTTTCCATGGTCAAACTCAAAAAACTGAGAAAAAATCAGAAATATCAATCATTGGTCAAGAGCGCAGTGCCAACTTCAACTCAGCTTTTGAGGGTGTTGTTGATGTCCAAATTGAGCTCAGGATAGCTCATTAGAAATCTTGTCCTGTATAGTTTCCACAAATGTACTTGGTTTCAAAAACTGATTAGTTTTATCCCTACAAAAGGTAAATCTCCCAAGACTGGCTAGAAGCGCAGCACTTATTTAAAAATCAGGGCAAAAACGTGATTTTTGAGGTGTTTTTTGGCCTTTTTCCCTACCAGATTGTCCAATTTTTCTCTTAGAAGTGTCAAAATTTCATATTTTTTGCCTTATTAATCCAAAGGTGGTCTTAGTTTTTAATTTTTAGGCCCCTAGAAGAAGTGTAACACCTACGACGCTCCGCTCCTTACAATCAAATTGTGCTAAATTTCTGGGTTTTTTGCAAAAATAGGCATCAATGAGGGAGCGATATCTACCTAAAACTTAACTGTTTTGAAAAAAATGAGAGATTTGTGTGTTCTTTAGCATGTTAGGAACAAAAAATTCCTCCAGTTTCCCACGATGCTTCACGGATTTTCCACAATCTTCTCTGCAAAAAGGTGACTTAAACAACACTTTGCACAGGCAGAAAAATAGGTTATGAAGATGTGAATGTATATTTCATTATGTAATACATGTGTAAAACCTGAGAGAATTTATTGTAGTTTGATATCTTAGGAAAAAAAAGTCCTCCATTTTTCCAAGATTTATCTTTTTTTGGCCACAATAGGTTCTGCAAAAATATGGCTAAACATTATAATTCTATAAAATGTGCCTTTAAGGATTTTTTCAAATTTCCCAAATTTTCTCCAAAATTCCTCAAAATTGCTCCAAAATTGCTTCATGGAGAACTAATATGGTATTATATTCTATCATGGATTTCATCAATAATCAAATCCAACTTATCCTTCTCTTTATTCTTGATTAGGGTTTTATTTTCATTATGATTTCAAGTAGGGTTTGTACTGGTCAAGGTCTAGGTTCATGCCTTAGGATTCTCCATCCTTTGTTGTAGTATTTTTCTCTTCTTCCATGGTGTTTAGTTTGTCTTGAATATTAAAGATGAAAACTCTAGTCAAATCAGGGTGATTTTGAACTCTTTGGACCATTTCACATAAATCAAAACAACCCACATGTTTGAAGCAAGTGACTGCCATGGGTGAAACCATCAACTCTCTAGTGTTAGTTGGCTCAAGCCTCAAAATCCTCCCTCCCTTATGAGGTCTTCTTTCCTCTCTATCCTCCTCCATGAAATCTCTATCTTCCTCATCCATGATGCTTTTTTTGGTTATGAAAACCCTAGGGAAGGGGGTTAGCTAACTTAGGGGATTGATATAGTATCACAATACTTAGGGAAATGGGATTTAGAAATATATTACATGTATAGGGAGACTACCTAGGAAATTTGTAGCCTAGGAGCTAGGATTTTGGGAAATGTGTCTTAGGAATGGGGATTTAGCAATATAGGGATAGGGATAAGGTTTAATGTGATGTGGGAAAGGTAAATTTGGGTTTAGGAGAACAAATTTAGGATGTGGGAGTGAAACTAGGGTTTCTAGCTTGAAAACTCAAAACTTGAAACAAGGAGAATGAACACCATGAAATTTGCAATGATGAAATGTATGGAGGGCTTTGATGAGGTTAACTTAATTTTTTACAATTGAAGGAACCATGAATTGATGGTTAGAAATACTTGCAAGAGGTTTTGGTTATTTTGAGTGGAGTTGGTCTGGAGCGCAGTGCCTTTGCCAGGAGTGCATCGTTGGTCTACCAGGAGCAGAGCGCCTTTGCCAGGAGCATAGTGCCTTTCCTCTAGAAGCATAGTGCCACCCAAAAAATTTGTTTTTCTCCTTACAAATTTTATTTTTGAGCTGAGGGAGTAGGAGCTTGATGGCTTAGAGAGAAAATGAGTGCCTCTTTGATCTTTTGATGGATTTGAGAACACTAGAATTTTGGAAACTTTGATCTTCATGGCATATGGAACTTTGAGTTGGAAACTATTTGGAACCATGAACTTATTACATATTTGAGAAAACATAAAATTACATAATGGAATAAAAATTAAATTACATGTCAACTTTACATAGTAAAGTGAGTTTATTTATCTCCCTTTTACTTGCTAGTTTGTTATGCATATAGATGGTAGTTTGATGGACCTTGAAATCCCAAAGACCTAATGGAAAACCTAACTGAATGAACTTCATGGTGAAATGACTGAAAAGGTATTAAAAACTCATGAATGATGGACACTCAACATAGTGATGAAATGAGCCAACAAGTGATGAAATTTTTGAAAAGAGTGAGGTTTTGAGCTAGGACTACCTCCAGTGACCAAATTTTAGCATGATGACCTAATGGAATGACACAAATTTTAGAGGGACCGTAATATGATGTGAAAGGATATATTTTGATCATTGGTGGCAGGATGAAAATACTGACACTAACACACTCCACAATACTCGTTGCCAAAGTAAAGATGAGGTGGAATATGGGCCTCACATCCTTATATATGGAAATCTCTATAATTTTTCCAGAGTCCCATTCAAGAGCTCATGACCTCCTTTTACAAAACTAGCAATGACTTTGGGATCAAGATATCTTCATCTACACCATGGTACCCTCCATTCCATTTAGTACATATTCTCATTTTTTGTCTCATTTTCCATTTTAGAGTACCCATTAGGTGCACCTTTATGTTCTTTTCAATACATCTTTTTCAGTATGATCTAGTTTACAAATTTCTGGATAAAGATGATTTCACTTGGGGTAGTGGTTTTTGATGTTTCAAGTTTTCAACAATTTCTTATTAAATCCATTCCTCAAGTGTCAATCGATAGTTAAGGTTTCATTATTTAGTCAACATGATAGGCTTCCTCCAAATATTTTCATATCCTGACATCGTTTATCTAAAATAAACCATAGGATCCACCATCTCAACCACGTTTACCATCATCTTCCACCTGCATATGGTAAATATCCATGTTGGTCAATAGAGCTTCACCCATATGGATTACCTGAGTTCGTAGTTCCATTCAAACTATTAGCATACATGCCCATTACCCAAGATCAAGAGCCATTTCATATGCATGTTTAGAAGATCAGCCTCATACTTCTCTTCTTTACTCTTTTCTTACCAACCCCACTCCTAGGTTGTTATCTTGTTTGTAGTCGAATAAAATTGAATGCACCACCACATTCTACATTTAGCCTACCATTCATCCATATTGCAGTATACCATCTACGTTATTCCATCTTCCTAATCCACCTCACGCCAAGACAAACCAATGGGCCCCCACCCACAACAAAAAACCATCCTGCATCATCAATTAGGCCATTATTTTCTTGAGGAACCCATATATGTGTTTGTACATCCCAAACTACTTTTAAATTATTTTGTAAAGTGTACAAATATTTTTTAAGGAACAATATTCCCACCCATATTTTATTTTTAGTTACCTAATGAGAGTCCGAAGTCACCTTTGATTGGATCTCACTTTTCACCCATCTAATATGTATCCCATTGATCACCATTTTCTCACATGATACCACGATAGTAAGGATAACCATGTACCCCTGTATGTCTTACCAACTCTAGGGGCATCTACCTCAACACTATGGTTTTGACTATCTCATTAATGCTCCAACCTTGGGTAGGTTTTATGTATCCATCACATACTACCAACTCTCCCCATCATGTATATGGACCCATCCTATTGCAAATGTTTATTCCAATTTCACATGGATTTTCTGGAACCATATTTTGGGTGGTTGGCACTTCGTTCTATCGACATCAACTTCCCGTCTTCCATAATTGAAGTTGTGCCTTAGTTACTCCCACCTTATTAGGATATTCTCAGGTGGTACATTGGGAACCATTATTTTCCCAGTGATGTCATCATTCTCCCTAACATTCAACCCTAGCATAAGTTTTCAAGTCAAGGCAGTGTCATACACTATTATCATTGCATTTCTCTCATTCGTTCGAAGACCCATACATCCCATTGCACCCCCTCCAATTATGCCTTATATCATATTCATGGGGGCACTAAGTTCAACATGTTTTTTAGAGATGCCTTGGAGGGATAAATAAGTTAATATCTTCATCAGTTAGTAGCATGCCATACATTTCACTACTAACATTACATGATTTTCAAATATTTTTGTATTACTTCAGACCTAGTCATTATAACAAGCATAGGACATGCCTGCCTCGTATAAGCAATTTTGTGTGTTCATTTCTTTACAGCATGGTTTTATTTGAGTTCTTATTGAAGGATCTCTCCTCAATCATCTCCAAAGTAATCTCCTCCCTCTCAAAAACAACATTATACCCATCGTCAAAACAAAAAAATGTGATGTATTTTAGCTATGTGTTTGCTCCTAACCTCATACATTAAGGGGAAATTATTAATATGGAAAAATAGTACACATATTTGTATAGGTCATATGATATCCAGAGTTAGACAAAAACCTATATATGTGAATATTTTCCAACTTGAAACATCATGAAAATAAAAAATAAAAGGTTTTCCAAGGTTCAATTTAAAAAATAAACCCGTGTGGGTTTTCCAAGGGAATTCACTACCACACAACTTTTCCTTCAATAGCCGCATGGGTCACCCATATTCCAGTGATCAAAAATTTTCTCATTGATGAGCTATGGGAGGGAAAGAGGAGTTCAAATTATAGGTAAAAAAGGCATTGGAAGACCAACAACAAGAAGAAGTGTATGCATTTTTATGTTTGCAAAATTGCTCCAAAGAAATCTTGGATTCCAATGTTGAGAGAGTTCCACCACAATTGAGAGTTCTATTTTCTTCTTTGAGAGATAGGGAGTTTGCAAAGGATATTGAAGAAATGAAATCCTTGTTGAGATCTCTTGAGCACCATTTCTCAAGAAACTCTCTTCAAGTGTCTTGATATATTATTTATATCTCTTCTACCACTAGCAATCAATTAAAAGGATATTTTTCCTATACCTTTGTTGATGTGTTTTTTCTTCATTAAGGCTATTTTATGTTGTGTATTTTAGTTTTAGCTTAATCTTTCTCATGCATTGTTATCATTACATTCAATTTTTTTTTGGTTCCTATTTAAGCAATAACATAATCCAATTGTTTGTATGCTCCTTATAGGTAGCAACCAACTGTAAGAAAGGCGTTTTTGGGACCCTTAGTCAAAAAACACATCAATACGGGGGTGAATAAGTGTAATGGAAATTTAACCAATTTAAACAATTTTACAACTCATTATAACTAAAATCATACCAATGCATTAATAAAACCAATCATCACGTCAATACACATGGACACTAAATATATGTGGAAATTTTTTTTGGA